>OW119924.1:69052844-69652844 GCA_933210815.1 Meta bourneti | reverse complement strand
TAAATCAGCTTGATTTAAATAAAGTGATTTGTATTAAAAAACATTGATTTAAATAAAAATTTTAATGTTCCTTTATGTATTAAGTTTATAAAATTGAAAATAAAATAACTGAACAAGATGTATGTTTTTTATTTGAATAAGTTAAGAACAATATCAAATAAGTTATGAGTAGTCTCTTTATGAAAAAATAGACATTTAGTCACAATGAAAAGGTTTTCTATAGTATCACAAAAGTATTCCAATTTTGCACATAAATCTTTATAATTGGGAATTTTAATATTTTCATTTTGTTTTGTGTAATATGTTTTGGGAAATAATAGGAAATGTTATGCATTGATCCCTAGGATTTCTTTACACTGCTAGCATAACTATTCTGTATTTTGGGAATTGAAATTTTGAATGCAAAAGTTAATTAACTTATCTGATGATTGAGTATGTCGACAAAATAGATAATGGATTGAAGTGGAAAACTATTTTAATGATTTTTCATTGCAAGCTCAAAATTCCACTCAATTGAAATTTTCTGGGAGAATGTTATTACACTTATTCTATGCTGTTCATAGAGAAAAGCTACATTTTCTTGTATGATATGTATCAACCCTTTTTATATATTTTTACTTTGAAAACTTAAATTATCAAAGGACTAAGAAAATTTGAAAAATAGGCATATTTGATTTCAATTTATGTATATTTTTATGTTTTTGCATAATTTTTTTGTTTATTTACAAATATTTTTTTTTCATAAATGGGTTATTTTTGCAAGCTAAATATTAATGAGAAATAGGAATTTTTCACGATGCGATTCCTTTTCTTTTATCGTCTATTGATGACATGATTTTTTCTCAAAAACAAGTCTAACGAATTAATTACTTTAGATAAAAATAACTTAAGAAATTCTATGCATTTGATTCATATATGATATATAATGCAAAGAAATTCTGAAATTTGTCTGATTTTTGATTAATTTTATACAAAAATTTATAATATGGTGTTAGTGGGATCCCACAACCTTGTTAAACTTGGTCCAAAAAATCTCATGCCACTGGTTATGGATGAAAATCAAACTAATCTAAACTGCTCAAGAATCAGATGGGAAAACATTACTTATGTAGGACATTCGTTGTACTGTTCTATTTACTTTATTATGTGATTAACTTTGCTAATTCCTCTATCATGTTTTAATCTTTCAAAATTTTACCCTGCTATATTTCCTAATTCCTTTATCTTATCCATCATAAATATTAATGTTTAATATAAATTAAAACTATCTAGAAAACACTGATTTGCATGTCTCATGTCCAACAAGTTTAAACTTTTATGAGTAAGGGAATAAAAATATCTGATTTTTAAATCAAATAAATCCAATATTTATTTAAAAAAATTATGATCTGTTGATATCCTGGTCAATATGGTTGTATACCGGGATACAAGGTGCTAACAAAGGCTCAGTCCCCTTGCCCCAATATTTCTATAGCTGTGGCCCCTCCAGACATGAGGGTTAAATATAGCAAGAATACAGATAGTGAAATGTATCTACAAAATTGTTCATGACATACATGAATAGACTCTGATCCCCAGTAATTTTCCCAGTTGGAGCATTAGAGAAGATATGACCTATTAATAAACTGCTGAAATATGGTGCAGCTCTTGTGAGAAGCCAGATGATCATAGGAAAATCTATTTCTGGAAAGTAGTATTCTCACGAGGGGAAAGGGCTGCTATATGCAAAATCATGTATGGCGATCCCTATAAGTGGTTATTTGTTTTGGCAACTTATAAACATTAATGTTACTTTTGGCACCCAATGATAAACTCGGAACATGAATCTTCAGTTCTAGGAATGTATTGCTTAGGTTGCAGATAATTCAAATGTTAACTTGCTGATTCACTTTTCAATTTGATGTAAAGTTTTCTTTTTCTTTGTGGTCCTTATAATTTACTTACATGATATTTTATAAAAATTAAATATAACAAGAGGCTTTAATTTGAATTAAATTTTTTTGCTGAGCAACTACTTTGATATTTAATTTCATCAGATTCCCAGATAAAATATTTATTTTGTTATGTTTGCTACATTTACAAATGGATCTGAAATGTATATATTATATCTTGCAGGTATGTTTTACTTGTTTCTGGAATAGGTTTAGGAGTTGGTGATGTTATGTTTCCATTTCAACTTTTGATTGATTTCATCACTGGAGCATTAGGTGCCAAAAAAGACCAGGAAAAACTGTCCAGAATCATCCGTGTAATAATTGCAGGAAATAGCATCAACCCTCAAAGAGATGAAACATTTAAAGTTAGATAATTTTTTTATATTAAAAAACATTTGCTTTAAGCTTTACTTTTAAAGTTTAATAACTAAATCTTCTCTTGGAGGTAAAAGTTTATAAACCATAATATTGTTAAAATAGATAAAGTTAATTAACAAAATTAAGTGTGTCAAAAGTATGTATAATTTTCTTCAAATAAAAGGAAATCTATATGGAGCAAAACTCATGTACAGACTAAAGGAATGGATTCATTCTGACGAAATTAGATTTAGAATGGGTGTTTAAATTCAAGGGTGACCCAATTTTATCATTATACTGTGGAGACCAAATAGATGTATTTGGGAATTAGTACATTAACTCATGTTAAGCCAACAACTTATGCTCTTCATATGAAAAGAAAAATATTGTAAATATATTTTGTGTATATTAGTTGCTTGTCGTTCAATCATTTTGTTCAGGAAAAGGAATACCTTTAAACTTAAAATGATGAAAAATTTTATGTATCTTTACCAACTTTGATATATTGTTTTCTTTTCCCGCAACAAAAAGTACTTTATTCACATAAAAACATTGAATCTACATTGAGCATTATGTAATCAAAATATGAATTTAAATAAATTTTTATTTGCATCTTTATAATTTTTAAGTATTTTTGCTACATTATATTTTTGTGTTACATATAGGCAAAGTTTCTTACCAGAAAAACTAAAGCAACCACAGTTGAAAGTGTGCGGTTACTGGATGACTTGCTTTCACAAATTGTTGTAAGTTAATATTTTTGAATAATACATCGTAATCACAATCTCATTCTTGAAGAGAAGGAATAACTTGTAAAGAATGAAAGATTAAACATTGCATCCTATCAGTACAAAAGAATTATTACAACTTGGTGATACAGTGCACTCCACTGTATCGGACCACTTTGGTTTGACATGAAAGTGGTCCCATTAACCGACTGGTCCGATTATATTTTATGAAAGGCTATAACGCTCCTCGGCTATATAATTGCATATATACAGAGTGTCCTAAAAGTTCCCATACTGACGATTCATGAATTTATTATAGAAAAACAACAAACTTTAAAACAATTATTTTTATGCTAATGGTGAAAAGCACTTTTAACATAATGTAAGAAAAAAATTTGAACTCACATTTATAATAAATGTTCAAAATGTCCGCCCCTTTCTTGGAGGCAAAGCTGAAGTCGTTGGCGCATATTTTTAGAAACGCGTTTCAAGGTGCTGGGAGTGACTTCTTGTATCCTTTGAGTAATCGCAATTTTCAGATCATCTATTGTTTGGGAATTATCTTCATAAACTTTGTTCTTTAAATATCCCCACAGAAAAAAGTCAGGGATGCTCAGATCAGGGGAACAAGGTGGACAAAGATTTCTTGAGATGAGTCGATTGACAAAAAAAATCTTGAAGCATGCCCATGATTTCATAGCTTGTATGGCAGGTTGCACCATCTTGTTGCAACCAAGAATCTCTTTCATTCACTTCTAATAATGCAACAAATTGTTGGATAAGTTCTCTATACAGTGCCATCAACAATTGACTCAGAAAACAGGCCCTACAATCCTTTTGTGTGATACAGCTCACCAAACGCCAATATTTTGAGAATGTAAAGGTTTTTGCATTAATGAATGACGATTTGTCGTCGCCCAAATGCGGGAGTTTCGTGCGTTCACATAACTGCTTAAATGAAACCATGCCTCAACAGAGAAAAATGTTTTGTCCAAAATGTTGATCTTGTGAATAAATCTCCGGAACCATCGGCAATAATAAAGCCGCTTCTCATTGTCCAGTGGCTTTAGCTCCTTGTAACATTTTTACACGATACGCACAAAAATGCAAAGCTCTTAAAGCCTTATGTGTCGATCCATGTGATGTGCCATTTGTCGCGACAAACGCCTGACGGATTGATGAGGAGATTGCAATATCCTTCGTTGAGTTTCTTGTACAAAGTCTGGTGTAATGACTTTCGATCTTCCACTCCTGTGTTTGTCTTCCACCGAACCTGTCTCACAAAATCGCTGAACGAGTTGATATAGCGTATCTTTACTCGGTATTGCATCATCTGGATATTTATGTTGCCGAAATGTTTTACATCTTTCATATGATTTATATTCAAGATAAGCCTCAAGCAGCACAATTCTCTGAATGCACGATAAACTCATTTTGCAATGAAGAACAAAATGACATGGAACTTTATTATCGCACAACTTGAATGAGAAGAAAACCAAACGATAAAAATTAAAGAATCCATAAAATTATAAGCAGATGATAAAATTCAATAATTAAAAGAACATGGGCAAATGATTTTTTTAAAGTTGGAGTACTGGAACTTTTAGTTCACTGTATAAAGTACACTAATTAGTAGTACAACAAAATCATAAAGGAAGTTATAAAAACAACTTACCTTTATTGGTTAATAAAATATTTTGTAATCATCGTTTGTTTGCACTGCTCATTATGGACTGGTGATACAAAAGAATGTATCTTGTAAGCCACTTTCTTGACACTATCATCGCCGTTGTTTTTTGCCAAGAAAATGTTTAATTTCTCTAAGCATGAAAGGGCTTCATTGCAGGTGACTTCGGGGACTTCTTCCTCTGATTCAGAATGTGTTTCAGGTGTTTCTTCTGACCGATTGGCCATAATATCTTGAACAATATCTTCTGAAGGGGAGTTGCAGACAGACGTAAACATCGACGAAAGCTTGGAAATCTTCGGTGTTCATTCCAACATTGATTTCACAGATTGCGGAATTAGGGGAAGCGTCTGATGCTGATGATGAAGATGGAGCGATAAATCCTGCTTTGGCAAAACAATTAACAAATGTTTCGACTTTTACAGATTTCCAGCTAACTGTAATCATTTCTATTGCCGAAAGGATGTTTATCTTACGAGATAACTCGATTGCTCTAAATTTAGCACTGTTCTCTGTCACAGTAACAGACGTTTTTGCAAGAACCAACTTTCTATAGAGGGTTTTCAAGTTTTTGATAAAACCCTGATCCATTGGCTGAATGATTGAGGTTGTTTTGGGTGGCAAACAAAATCAGACGTATATTCATTGCTACATTAGGGTGCACGGAACAATTGTCCATTACAAGAGCAATTTTTCTTCCTTTTCTCTCGAATATCTTGTCCCAGCCTTTCAGCCAATCCTTAAAAATTGTCAATGTCATCCATGCATTATGACTGCTGTGATATTCCACTGGCAACTAGCGCACACCTGAGAAACACTGAGGATTCTTACTTTTTCCTGACTAAAAGAGAACGTCGATCACAGCCAGTCACGTTAGCGCAGACAAGAACAGTTACACCATCGCTTTCGATCCACTTAATAATTCAGTTCTGAAAGTTAGTGACCCATTTGGAGTTGCCCTATAATAAAGGGCAATTTCATCGCAGCGTACACCTCAGAAGATGCATACAGTTCCAAAATTTCAGGCAACAAAGTGGTAATCCAACTGTCAGCTCCTCGAATATCGGCATCCTTTTTTTCACCATGTGCGACTTTGAAGCAAATGTTGTGCCTTTTCTTCCAGCGTGTTAGTCATCCTTCAGTATCAGTGAAGTTCGGTTTACCAAGTTGTGTAGCAAGATGTTCTATTGATTTTAGTAGCGGTCCAGTTAAAGGAATGTCGCTGAATGAACTTCATCATGTTTTGACAGTCTTTGGCGCTTTCTTGATGCAGCCAAGTCGTCCGCTTCGATTGCAAGCCTGTTTTGTAGCAGTCGGCAAATTGTAGTTTTCGACACGCCTAATGCATTTGAGACCTGAAGTTGACTGAATCCTGGAAACTCATCAATTCGACGCAACAATGCTAATTTTTCTTTTCCTGATAAATCTTTACGTGCCATATGCGCTGAATTTCACCTGCTTTTCGAAAGATGAAAGTGCAAAATAAATTTCCAAAATGTGATTCAAGCTGATTGGTTATTCTTATCTTCTATCACCTGATGTTCTGTGCTTTTAAATTTATCTTGTTTTTTATTCCGATGCTGAAGGCAGCACATGAGTCAAAAGCAATACTGTTTGAGTTATTTTTTATGTCTTCTGTGAGAGCGGAAATAATTTTTTTTTATTCACTCCTTTTCTTGCTCTCTGAGCATTCACTGTCAATTTGTATCTTTTTTATATTCTTTGTTCACCCAGGCAGTTGACAGGACATCTTTTTTTAACCATTTTGTTTGTGAAATTGTATTCAAACTGGTCCGTTTAACTGACGTAAGGTGGTCCATTTAACTGATATGATTTCTATGGTATTGAATAGAAAATGATTCTGTTCACAAGGAAACTGTCCCCAATAAGCGACTGGTTCCATTATCCAGTGGTCCGATAAAGCGGAGTGCACTGTATTTAATATCTTACTGTTATATAAACTAGAAAGTTCTATGTCCATGAAAAATTACATATTGTCTTTCAATCAATAAAATTGAATTAAATTTAAAACGTCTTTTCATTATCTGTGTTGCATAGTTATTTGTTTGGAAAAATAGTTCTATAAATGGTATCAAGCATTATTTTGACACCTTTAGGAAAGGAATTGCTTACTCTATTTCTTTGGACTTTTAGTCTGTTTCTTTTGAGTAAGGACTTACACATGATTTATTTCTTGTCTGTTTTAAGAATAAATTTAAACTTCCTATTTTACTTTGAATACCATCATTGCATTATCTTTTCCATAGGAATGAAAAAAATCCAGATTCATTGTTAATTATTGCTCAATTGACCATGATTTATGAAAATCACGTTTGGTCCTCTTGTATTCATGAAGTATCTAAATTAGTACAGATAAACCAAAATTCTAATCTAGTCTAGGTCTTGATGTTTGGTTTTGAAACAACCCATTGAGAACATAATGTACCAAAGAAAGATAAGGTGTTTTAAAATGAAGTAAGTCATTGTTCAGGGTTAGATATTTTTTCATATGCTCTGCTAATTGTGTATAATAAATTTTTCTTGTAATTGAGTTTTATTTACACTTTCATCCATTTCCCTTCTGATAGCTTTTCTTATTAACTATATTCTAAAAACTAGGTACAAGAAAAGTGGTCACTTTAAGGGGAAGAAAATTGGAGAATACTTTAATGTGAACCTTATGTCTTAGTTGAGAGGTTTACTTAAGCTGAATTTTAATTTTGAAAAATAAGACACTTTAAATTTTAGTCTATCAGCATATCTAGTATTGTAGGAATTTTAAATAAAGAATTGCTAAAATAATTTTTAATGCCATGTTTAGATCCAAGTACATTTTATTTATTGAATTTTATAGCCCTCTGTTGATGTAGACATCATGCCTGGAGAATTTGATCCTGCTAATCATTTATTACCTCAGCAACCTCTCAGTCCTCTAATGTTTCCGAAATCATCACAATTTTCTACCTTCAATGTTGTTACTAACCCATACGACGCAACAATCGATGGTGTCAGGTAATGTCCCATGAATTGTTTTTACAGTAATACCTATATTTTTAATTAATTAATAGAACTTGGATTTATATGGATATTGTAAGATTTCTTGGGTGAAACACATTGAGACACTTGGTTTTAAGATGCTGCTCCTCTTTTTTTAAATATAAAAACAATGAACATTTTGTACTTCCTTTTTATAATTGTACCTTACAATTTTCTTCTGTCATCCAGAAAGCTGTGAGAAAATTATGTCTATGAACATTGAGTTCATCTTACATTTAAAGAAATATTTTTTCATATATTTAAATATTTGTTTCACAGCAAATTCTGTTTGATTCTTAAATCTCTAAACGTTGTACTTTAAAGTAAAAATGTTTGCAATAAAGTAGAACTTTGATCAAGCAATACTTCTATAATCTTTTTGGCATATTAAGCTTAAAATTTTCACTTTTTCCCAACAGCAGGAAACAACTAATTCAGGTTGCAAATCCTTTATTAAATTATCCTCTTCAAAAAGAAAAACATCCAATTTTTAACTTAGAATTCTTAATATTTAATGACAGAGACAGGACATGATCATTTTTTATGCATCAGATCTGGATGTTACCAGATTCAGAATGTGAAAATTACAATAAAAATAAACATTAATAAAATGTCCTACAAGTACCTACTAGATTCGCATACCTACTATAATTATGGAAATTGTGCAAAAAGAATATGAAAACAAGATTTTAAGTGCTTATTTTAAATTTAACTTTTTTTTATGAAATGTTTATTTGGAATTAATTAAACACCTGAAATGAACCTGAAAAGAACATGTACAGAGGGAAGGGCTTCTGATTAAATGTTTAATACTAATATTTATATATAAATCTGATTGGACTAAATTTAATCTAAAAAATATTGTTGCAGGAAGTGGAATTGAGATAATGCGATAGGTGAATGAAATATTCAGTTAAATTAAACCCAACATAGATATAAGGTTCATAATGAATAGAAAGTTTAGTTCAAATGATAAGTTAGTTAATGAGATGAGTTAATAGATCGGTTTAGATCAGTGGTTCCCAAACTTATACCTACGGACCCCTTCTCATAGCAAAAACCTTACCATGAACCCCCAGTGAAATAACTCTACACAACTGCATAATAACAAATTACAAATTTAACTTTGATGTCTTGAATGGTGAATGGCGACGTAAAAATAAAATATTAATAAAACATTTTGATATTTAAAGTAGTATTTATTAAAATTATAACTTGTTTTAAAATACAAAAACATTATTTTTCAATGAGATTGGTGAACCTGATGAAATGATATGAGATTATTTATGTTAGGCTCGATGTTTGTGAATAACATTCGTAAGTCTCCACGAGCACTAATTTGCAGTCGATTTCTTTTTTTCGTGATGAGGCTCGTAGCTGCACTGAATCCACGTTCTACTAAATAGGAAGACGGGAAAGCAATCAACAGCTTCTGTACAGTGGCCCATAATGCAGGATACAAAATTGTCACCTGTTTTTGTAACCAGAATTTGTGGTATCCTTGTTCAAACATTAGTTTTAGCTCCTCATTTGTGGATAATTCAATAAGTTGCTTCTTTATAAGTATGGATTCATCCGAGTTTGGGTCTACTTGCAAAATGGTCCAACACCCAATCGGAGATGCCCAAGTGAAGAATGTTTTCAAATCTTTGTCTGAGGACAGAATGAAGAGCCATTAAGTGTTCACAATAAGCAAGTAATTCTTCATCTCGATTTTGAAAGATTTGGAAACTGAGAACGTTCTCCTCTCCCCAAGTTTTGTTTGTACATAAAAAGTTTTGCAACAAACACAGATATTATATTTTTAGTTTTGATTAAGTTGCATTGATTACCTTGTAATTTCAAATTGGTTTCGTTATATTTGGCAAATAAGTCAGTTATATAAGCTGTCATTTTTTGAATTAATTAAATTAATCCGCAAATCATTGTCTTTGCTTTCCAGGAATTCCAACACTGAATCAAAGGGTGCATAAAATCGATCCAAACATGTACCTTTAGATAACCAACGAACTTCCGTGTTAAGTAGTAAACGATTATAATTTTCATCATTTTCCAAACAAAGTTGAGCAAATAATCTCATTTAAGGCATTCCTTTTGATTTTATTAACTGCTCTAATGAGATAATCTAGTGAGCCATCACTAAGATTTTTGTCGACTAAATGTTGTCGATGATTGGCACAATGTACCGATAATACATTCGGTATAGCTTGTTTTAAGTATGCCAGAAAGCCTCTGTGACATCCTTATCATTGCCGGAGAACTGTCAGTAGCAGCGGAGAGGATATTATACAAGGGCAACTTTTGCATCGAAATATTTTTTTAGTTCATTAAATATTGTTTCATCTTTCGTATCAGTTTCCAAACATCTGGCAAATAACAATTCTTGGGAAATTTTTTCTTCTTTTACAAATCGCACATAATCTAAAAGTAAAGGACTCATCAAGCTGTATAGAGAATTCAGATATGTTTATGTACCCACATAAAAATTTTTCTATGTCCAGAGCCATTTCGTCAATCCTTTGTACTATATTATTACTCAGTGGAATTATAATAATATCGGAAGCTGATTTATGCAGCACAGTGTGTATTACCTCACTTACAGCTGGTAAAATTAGTTCTCGCCAATGGTGTGCGGCTTTCCCGACTTTGCAGTTAGTAAAGAAATGTTATAAGAAGCACATAATCCATTGTTGTCTCGTTTAAATGTTGTCGCGAAGAGTTGTTGCAATGACAGTGTTTACAAATTTTCTCTTTGACTGTTTTAAAAAATGTTAAATCTTTAAGTTTTTTGCCTTATGGACTTGTCAAATGTTCCTTAAGTTTAGAATGTTTCATAGGTTCGTTTGACAAAATTTTATTGCATAGAAGGCACATAGGTAGAGTGCTATTTCCTGGTAATGGAATAAAGCCATATTTTAAATATTCAACACTATGTTGTCTGCATTTTTTCTTCGGCTCACTAATCGGAAAAAACGCCACACATTTAAGATATAAGGGTAATATTTTAAGTCAGTGTCACATATTGTATAGGTACGCATTTTTTACTGTATATTTATGACTGGCCATTTATTTACGAAACTTAAATAATTAAAATGTGTTACTACATAAAACAGAATGTAATTTTTCCTTTTGGTCGCTTGAAATGATTTTACAAGAAAAGTAAATAATTAAATTATCAAATAAATTAATAAATAAATAATAAAATATTATTGATCAATATTATATAATAAAACAATTAAATAAATTAACTTTAACAAAAGTATAATTTTGCTTAAATAAATTTAATATACAAGAAGATATCAAATGTATTCAAAAATACTTACGCAACCTACGCTATCTTTGTAACAATAAAAAAAGTAATACTGCTTTTTGTTGAAAACTAGGAAAGTTGTTGCATGCACTTCACATCACACACAAAACAGAATTAAATTGTTGATTAGATGCACGAGTCTTTATAGTGCCATATTTTAGACAAGTTATTTCATTAAAGAAAATGGTCCTGTAGCGGCGAGATTCCGTTCCTGTTCGAACCTTCATAGATAGATATGTGGCCGCGGTTGTCCCGGCTCCCAACGTGCAATGCTTGTCATTATGTCGAATATCATTTTCAGTTGAGTATAAAGAAGAAAACGTAAGTAACAAATTACTCTTTGCGCTGGCTAGGCGCCAAAGTTTCTTCGCGTGCTGGCGATTTCCCTGTAATGAATCTCCAGAACTCCGATAAGGACAATATGTAGTGAAATGAAATTGACTGCTCATATTCTGTAGTCTCCAGCTAACTTGTAAATATATCAATGTTTAATGTCAATAAATTTTATTCGAACCATGAGAAACCAGTGAGTTGCTCAACATAACACATTACTTGTACTTTATGTACCTATCTATACTTATATTTTACTCAGGACGTAAAAATGGCTACCAATTTATTTATTTCTATTTATTTTTAACTTTCATAATGAAAATGGGTCAATTATTTTACTTTATATTAAACCTTTCGCAAACCTCCTGATGTTGTTCACGCACCCCCAAATTAATTTTTATTTGCCACGGACCCCCTCAGCGGTTCCAAGGACCCCTGGGGTCCATAGGAACCACTGGTTTAGATGATAGTTTTGACCAATTTTTGTTCCACTGATTTAAAATGTAATAATTGAAATTAAAATATCTATTGAGGAAAGGTTTCTATTAACTGTGTAATAGATAGTTATTCTTTTCTTATGGGAATTGAAAATCCACAGTAATCAATTTCCTAGCACATATGCAGTTTTGACCATATAGTTAAATTAAATTCAGAGGTGGAAATTTAAATATTTTTGATTTCTCTAGACTGGAACCTCACAGACAGCAGAAATATGCTTACTGAGTATCAAGCAGCCCAAAATGCAACTTAAACATCTAACTGTACTAGTTATATAGAATTAGATCTTAAAAATATCTTGTGGCTGGCAGTTTAACTGTCTAGTGTGGAATGTATTAGGTATTTGTTTTATGTACTATAAGTAGTAACATGTCCAAACAGCTTTGCATTATTTTGGTTTTTAATTTCTTTTCATGCCCTACTTTTCATGTTTCTATGAGAAAATGGCTCATATTTCTAAAATACAACAAAGTTCACTTGAAATAGATAGTTAAATCATGATTTGATTAATTCATTTGTGAACTTAGTTTCAAATAAGTATATTTACTATGTTTTGTGCCTTGAATATGTGATATGTATGTGAGATGTAACGTGAACCCACCACCTATGGTGCACCAGAGTATTGCTAAGTTGTTCAAAAATTTGCCCTTGTAGTGCCATGATGTAGTATTCAATTGGCTGGGCATTAGAAAAAATGTTTGATTATGTAGACTTGATTTAAATCAGTTTTCATTATCATTTAAGTTGAGTTGTAACATTTTCTCGTATTTTTCAAAAATGTAACTTGTATTTCTGTACATCTGCACTGTAATGCAAGTCTCCAAGAATGTATTGCATGAAGGTTTCTATTTAAATTGATATTTTCATAACTAGGCTTTTCTTAATGTATGTAATTTGAATTATGCATTGATGTTAGCAAAATACTTCTCTATCAGACTCAGTTTTAAATCCCTGTATTTAACATAGTTGTTTTTTACAGGTTTATAGGTACTTCTGGTCAAAATACAAAAGATATTCATTCTTTTAGCAAATTAACTGAGCCCTTAGATATAATGGAGAAAATGTTAGATTGGGGTCATTTGGCTCCAACAGCTCCAGATAGTTTAAGTAAGTGAAGCTCTGAATATTTTTATGTGTTTATGTTTACGTATTTAAGGTTGTATGGTTTTGGTATCTGTTACTTATGTATCAAGTTTTTGTATAAATTGCATAGAAATAGTTTTCTTTCCATTTGTTAAAAGCAGCAACAATTCTGGCACCAAACCATTAATCAATTTATCTGAATTTTTGTATTTTGTCTTGGCTTAATTTTTCTTCTGTTACTGAGAATTCAAATTTTAATATTGTTATATTGAGATGCATATTTTATAAACTGCTATGAGAAAAATCAGTTCATAAAAGTGAGTCAAGATTAGGCATATTTTCAGTGCATTGTTTTTTAGACCAATGTAGTGCCAATGTACATTAGTGTAGCTCAATGGGAATATCAGCAGCAATAGTCAGATCTTTTCTGATTTTACAGCAAATCAGTTTTAAAAATAGTTTTGACATTTTTTAATTATTATATGAAACAAAATAATTTGTCCCTTTTATATATGTAGATACATAAACACATTGATTCAGTGTATTGCTATATGTGTCTGTAATCTGGTTATAAACCTATTGCATTGGGATAAATTTGCATATTTACCCTACGAGAATAATTTTATTTTTAAAATATTCTAAATTCAAAATTATATTTTGTTATGTAATTTTAGTGAAAATATTCTTCTATTTGATTTGATTAGATTGTTACCCTTACCTTAGTGAAGATCCATTTATTCTTTCTCAATATCCTCACGTGTTCTTTTCTGGCAATGCGCCAGATATGGCCTCTAGATTTCATGGTATGTTCTTTTTGTATTATTTTTTGTAATAAAGTATTAAGAATGGATGTATATATAATTTCTTCTGTATAAAAAATATTTTGATGCATGCATCTCGTACATTAGTATTGTATTAAGGTTTTCATTTTTATTCTTTAATGTGTTTGAGTAAATGTGAGTTTCTCTCTTTGTAAATGTAGATAATTTAAAACGAGTATATCCAACATAGAATGGTAGAAGACCAACTTAAAATGTAATATGAACCAAGATAATGTCTAAAAACTCTTTTCCTTAATGTTGTTTCCAAAGATACATTGTAAGACAACACCTTGAATTTGCAAAATAATGAAAAATATCTTTTTGGTGATCGTATTTATGATGATGAACCATATTTCTAAATCATTATTTAAGCTGGAAATATTTTTATTGTAAAGTATCTATGAAAGTGTTAATTTAAATTTGTTTTTAAAATTTCCCAAATTCTTGGTAGTGGAAAGTGAAAAATATATTTTGTAACAAGTGTTCATAGCAATATTCAACAAAAACTCTTGAATTCCTTTGACATGATTGTTCATTGAATCTCAAAAAGGTTCACATTGTTTAACATCTTAAAAAGGGTTTTCACTATGTATTGTAACACTTAAAACATTCATCTCTACTTTTCATATCACCATCCGAAATATATTTTCATTAAATAGTTTAATTAAAATTTAAAATGTTTTACATTTCAAATGTTTCTTCATTAGTGAATTGCGAAACATGCTACTTATCGTTTGAATTTGAGAAATCTTGACACATGCAGTGAAATCTGTATACTATAAACTATTATAAGTGCCTCAAAGCATTAGACCTACTTTTGAAGTGATGAATACAGATTTTATTGCATAAATATTTGCTTCTACCTGCAATACAATTGATATTTTTATTTAAAAAGTGTTCACCTCCGATGGTAAATTGTATACCATGATCTAAAATTATTTTTGTTTCCTTATATGTACTCTTCATTTTACATTTTAAATATCTTTTAATATATTTATGGGATCTTACATAGGATTAAAGGATAATTATTTGATTCTCTAATGCAACCAAGTATATAAAATATTTTATTCAAATATTGTCACTTAGAGCAGATACTCATAACAAAAAAAAAAAAAAAAAAAAAAAAAAATTCTTACTGTACAGCTGTTTAAAGACTTGGTTTTAGTTCGTTCGAAAATAAAAATTATAAGTATTTTGATATTGTTACATCTTTGTTCTAACAGATTATAATACTGCAATGTATTTCTCATCATGAAAATAAGCACTTAGTGTCAACGCATTACACAAAAATTGTCAATAAATGAGTTTCTGCTCTAACTTTCTACTGAAAAGCAGTTCCCGTTATTACTAAAATTTAATTTCTTTTGTGTGTAATATGTATGTTTTCTGTTTCAGGAAATAAGAAAGTTCTGATGGTTGCAGTTCCCAAGTTTCAAAGAACATTTTGCACACTCTTGTTGAATTTAAGAAATTTTGAAGTTTTAACAATGACCTTTGGGGAGGAAGTAAAGTGACCATATAAAATGATAACTTGTTTTGAATACTTCAAATCTGAATTTTTTTAATGTACATTTTGTGTCAATATGTTTTAAATAAACAAATATATATTTTTAATATTTTAAAGATGTTTTACTTTCGATTTCTACTTAATTTCTTTGTAAAAGTATTTTACGTGATTTTTAGCATTTTTACACTAGATTATAAATGATACCTACAAGAAAATTAATGTAAAATTTTAGAAAGTTTTAAAATTAACTTTATTATTAATTGCAAAAACATAATTTTTCAGTCATCTATAAGCCGTTATTAGAATATATTAAAAACATTTATTTTTTGTATAAACCATGTAAAACATGTCTTTTATTTTGATGTACCTTGATTATATTTACATACATGTCTGCAAAACATTCTGAACTTTTTAAAAAGCACTTAATCTTTAATTTGTTAGTTTATGCAGTCCCTAAAATTATGGATTTTTATCTCTAGAAAGGCTCTAGCACTGGAGATTAATGCAGTATGACATTTGATTGAATGATTCTTTCATCCAATGCAGTTCAAGACCAATGCAGTTGTCATGTTAAAGCCTCTATGGTCATTTTTTGCTATTTAGACTGGGACCTATAGTTTGAAGAGGATCATGAACCACTACAAACATCCATACCCAGACCAGGACCCAAACCAAGAGCCTGTTAAATCAAGGGCTAGGACTGTAACCACTCAGCTATCAGGCCAGGGTGCATGTAGAGAAGCAGTGTATTCAAAAGCTTAAAGCATAGAAAAACATACCTGCTAACCTTTCCGTAAATTTTCAAGAAAAATACGTTATTTTCCCAGTTTTCCAGATGAAAAAATATTTTCAGAAAAATATATTGATTTTTATGCATCAAAGCAAGTTATTTTTTAAATAAGAAAATTAAAAACATTTAGATACCAATTTCCTTTTTATTCATATTTCATGGCAATAAAAAATTTTTGAATACCATTCAGTTATACAATTAAATAGGCAAAAACATTTACGATTACTTAGCCTCTCTTCTGCTCAGGTGGCAGGATCTTATGGATCTGGTCTGCCATTTTCTAGACCAGGGGATAAGCAATAACAAACACATTTACATGCACAACAATTTTAACTCGTAATGAAGTCAATCTTATTGGAGTTAATGTGATAAAACAACATCGATAACATTCTTTTCAGTCTAATTTTTGTCTTGGAATTTCATCGAATCTATATTTATCAGATAAATCATCAAGTCATGAAGAAAAATTGCAATGAAAAATGCATGTTTGAAATGTAGCTTGTAATGTATACAGCTCTTGCTTATTACAATTTCGGTTTTAAGCACTGTAAGCAAATCATGATTACTTAATAAATATGAAAAAAGAAATAAGAGAAATTTGTATGTACATATATTTATTTGGAGGTAGGATAGATGAATGGATATTTTTTATGATGAAACTATTCAGTGATATATATTTGCCAACATACTTTAAACACACATTTGTAAAAAATGTTTGTATTTTGTTGCAAAAATGTAACAAACATCTGATTTAATTAAACAATGTGCTTGAGCATAGTGTTTAGCTTTGAATTCTGAAGCACCTAAAACATTGACTCATACATGGGAAATTTACACATTCATAATTTTGTCAATGATTGTGTTTCACTATCTTGTGTGAATCAATATCTTTGTGTACACACAACATCTTTACGTGTATCAATTTACGTGCTAATTTTCATGAAAACCTTAATAGTCAGTACCTACCTACCAAGAAAACTTCATTAGGAAAATATTTAGTTTTTGTTTTTATAAAATTAGTTGCAATTAGCCCATTTTGTGTTTTAGCTGGTTCATTTTATATTTGAGTAACTAAAATTGCTACAAAAATAGGTAGGCAGGTAGGTAATTAATTAATGTCGCACTGGAGCAACACAATGGGCTGTTGGCGAAGATCCAGTATCAATCCCCAAGGGAAAGATCCGAGGACGACATCATATAATTTTGAACCACGATCAGATGACGAAGTAACATCTGAGCTTTCACCCCACTCTTCAAACTTCCACGCCACGCCAACGTGAGGACATTTGAGGCCACGACAGATTTAACATGTGCCGCCACTCCATGTACACAATGGTCTTTGGCTGGACAGAGTTTCAAACTCGTAACCTCCGTTTGCTAATCCGTTGCTCTTCCAACTGAGCTACCGCGGCCCCCTAAAATAGGATTTAAGAGGAGACTATTTGTAAAATTTTCTGTTAGTAATGCTATTTCATTCGCTTCGACTGTGGCAGCCCTGATGGCGAGGCTTAAGGAGCCCACCACCCCGAAAAAATGAATTAAAAAAGGCATTTATAAGGTGATAGGTCACAAAGTTTTCAAAACCCTTTGTTAGATTAAATATATTTTAAGCTCTTCAAAGGGACATTGAAACTTCCAGTAATGCTAAATTGCAGCACATCTCCCTATTTTCAAAAACTAACCATACTGTTTTTGATCGATTCTTGCCGCTGAACTACCTCTTTTTTGACTTCATCTGATCTCAGGCATTATGAGTTGGTATTTTTCCATTCATAGCTTTAGCGAGATGATACTTTTTCTTGTACTTAATTGGTTGGGGAGCTGCTGCTTGTGTTTAGTCCGCTTTCTTCAGGAATACCAATGCTCTCGACCGCTCCGATATCCACTGAAGTCATACTGAAACCTCATGAAAGTAAAAATAAAATATGCATTGTAAAATAACAGATTTTCCTTTTTTTGTCACGTTAAATTATAAAAATGGACTGCATTGAAGCAGGGGTGCCCATCCCCCTCAAGCCCAATAGTGCAAATTCCCACCAAATATTTCTTTAGCCCCCACAAATCCAATTAGCCATATATATAACCTTTATTGGAATCTCAAATTTCCAACTGAATCCACACAAAGCTCTACATTTCGGTATTTTGTAAATCAGTTAGAGATAAATAAAATCAAGAGATAAATTTGGATGAGATAAATGAAAAATGAACAGTTTATATTTATAACAGCAATTTCATGTATAAACAGTGATTACTTACACTTTGCAAATGAAAATAACTATAATATAGTAAAAACAGTTGTTTTGAAAGATTCTGAATATTATGAATAAAACAAATATTTTACCTTGACCTTTTGTATAAGAATAATTTTTATATTCATAAAAACTCTAAAATTGAGTGAATGGAAGAATAAAATATAAAAAATTGAACACATCAATAAAGATCCATAATTTAATAATCAAATAATTGAAAAAACGAATTAAATGTAAAAACTAATGATATGAGTATTATCGTAATGTTTATATGAGTTGCGTAAGTATTCATAAAACCTTAAAACTAAATCGTTTTAGAGTAGTGACAAAACAGCTATCTTATGCGGAGAGAAGAGGAAACATGCGAACACTAGGTTGAAAAAAACTAGTATGACCAGAAAATAAAGTAAGTATTCATAAAACCTTAAAACTAAATTGTTTTAGAGTATTGACAAAAGAGCTATCTTATGCGGAGAGAAGAGGAAAACTAGTATGACCAGAAAATAAATTCTATAAGCTCAGGATTTATGTACTATTTATAAGATTTTAACAGAAGCTTTTTCTCTGCACTTCATATGGCAAACTTTTCGATAATTTCTTCATTTGTGATTTTCTTGAGAATGTCATTCTCAGATGATAGTATTAAGCTTGACAACCAATCGTCCCCTAAGCTGCTTAACCTGTTCTTTACAATCTTTAAACGGCTCATCGTCCTTTCCGCTAAGCAGCTTGTGACAGGTAACGATAAAAGGATACGATTCTGCATGGCGAGTTGAGGAAATGCTGATATACTGCAGGCATCTGTAAGGCCTAATAAAGCCGCTTTTTACCTACAGATCAACAGACAAAAGCAACTCATGGTCTGAATCTTCCTTGCTAATTCAACATTTTGGACTGCCCGTCAGTCTTTCTACAAAAAAAGAGTTTCCTCTGGCACTTTCAACGTTTTCATAGCATGCAGTAATGCCCATTTACACCGAAAATTGAATTTCTGATATCTCACCCTTTTACAGCATAGACTCGAATTTATTTCCATTTCTAGGGTAACAGAAAAATAAACGCTAATTTTATTGAAGCTGAAAATGTTCAAAAAATATTTTTACTTTTGGGGCCTAGTCACATACCATTTCAGTGCCTCATTTGTGAAATTGGTTAAAAAATCTAAAATTTAATGGAATATTGCATCAGGAATGAAGTGATATATCGTATTCTTGTTTCAAATTAGATACTTGATTATTCTGGACAGTCCGTTAGGATCTTTCAAAAAGATAAAATAATTAGAATGCAATTCTTTGATGAAATGTTGGAAAAAGTTGACGCTCTTGAAGTAATCTAAAATTTAATTGTCTTTTACAAAAGAAAGACGCACGTTCTTTTTCTCTATCATTTTCCTCGAGACTTTGAATCGGTGAATCTAAATTATGCCAATCATTATTTAAATTTCAAATAGAATACAGCGATTTTCTCTAACGTAGTAAATACGATTTGGCTATTACATGGAATAAATCACCCTTCAAATTATAATAAAGAACTTCTCAGCAGACATACAAGAAAGACACCGAATCGAAAAATTTAAATTACCAGTGCTCTGATCTTCATTAAGAATTGAAACAGTTTCCAATTGTCTCAAATAATAGAATTTCTTAAGCGCTGAAACCTAACACTTTTCTCATTTTAATTTATCTCACATAATCATGGAGAATTTGGTTGACTCAAAGATGCAGTTCCGAAAGAAAAAAAATCTGGAATTCATTATAGAGAATTGAACTATAGAACGAGAGGAGTAAACTTTTTCAATTAATTTTTAACTTCTTGAAGACCAATGATATAATGTGTATGATAATGTGTATTTCGACAAGATCCACTCTAACTCATGCCATTTTTATTACGCAGAAAATCGATAGATGAAAAGAATTTTTGTGGCAGTTCTTTGCTTGCCATCTCCATGACAATCCCGAAAGAATTTAAATGCTATCCGTCCGAAAATTCGACTCCATTTGTTTTAACTTTTAAAACTGCTTCATTTTTTAAATTTTTAAGGGGAAAACATCGAGATTTATTACCGAATTTAGCTATGCACAATATTTCAGCGAATGTTTTGCGAAAGGGAAGTTTTATTAAAGCATCTTAAGAATAACTTCGTTGACAACTTTGTAATCCAGGTATTCTTGTATAATATTACTTTAATATCAATAAATTCTATTTAGTTCGGGTCAGAAGTTGATTTCAACTGAAAAATAGGATAAATCATTTATGTATGTGTCAACATTTTGAAAATTACACTGACTTTTTCAGATTTAAAATTTTTTAATTACGTTATAAGTCATTAATTTTTTCCTAGTCTAACTTTAGTTTTCTATGAAACTTCATGGATTCATGCATCCTCCTACCAAAAGGTAATACGTAAATTACAAAAGTAATACTCTCAAGATAAAACCTCATTAAACCACAAAAGAGAATTTCAAACAGTTGTTCAATAGTTTTAATAGATGTCAAACTAAATTTATAAATCGAAGACTAAGAGAATTAAACGCAGAAATGTATTATTTTACTAAACGGCTTTAAAAACAGATAGCTGCACAAAGTGGAAAAATAAAATTGTTTAGAATGCTTGTGAGTATTCTTTTAGAATTCAAAACTTTGATATCCTGCATCGATTAATCAGAGAATGCATAACTTAAAAGAACTCGTATATCGATGGGCTGCGGTAGCCCAGTAGGTAGAGTCGCGTATTAGCAATTGGAGGGTTGCTAGTCCGAAACTCGATCCAACCAAAGCCGTCGTGTACTAGGGAGCTGGTGCACGTTAAATCTGTCGTTTACTCACGTTGATGTGGTAGGAAAGTGTGGAGAGAGGTACCAGCTCAGGTGTTGACCTCGTCATCTGACCGTGGTTCTAAATTACGAGGTGTCTCGGATCTTTCAACGAATATTAAATTGTGGCAATTCTTTTACTCTAAAAGCTCGTCCACTCTCTGGGTACTTTGTAATTTAATTTAAAAAAGTACGGAAATATTTGTAGAAAGGTGTGTCCCAGATGAGCACTCTCAGAAAACAGGATTAGATACCGGAAAAGCTATCCCTACCAATGAAAGTTATTGCAGTAAAATATTCATTGACAAGCAAGACAGAAAAAACAGAAATTTTACAATATTTTTACAGAAATTTACTGCAGCATTCTTCCACGCAGCTGTCTATTTTTAAAGATATGATTTATGATTTTTAAAGATATGATAAAGATCATTGAACAGTTTTAACTCGCTGAAACGAAGCGAGTTTGGTATCGATGTCCCGATATGTAGATAGGTGAATTTACGTCGCTCTGGGGCAACACAATGTGTATTTGCGACGATTCGGGACCAATCTCGAAGGAAAAGATACGAGGTCAGCACTTGAGCTGGTACTCTAGTCTCCACACTTCCACACCACGCCAACGTGAGGACACGGTAGATTTAACACGCACCAGCTCCCACGTACACGACGGCTTTGGTTGCATCGAGTTTCGAACTCGCAACCTTCCAGTTGCTAATACGCGACTCTATCTACTGGGCTAACGATAGACGTACGAATTCTTTTAGTTTATGGATCCTCCGATTAATCGATGCCGGATGTCAAAGTTTTGAATTCTAATAGAATACTCACAAGCATTGTAAACAATTTTATTTTCCACTTTGTGCAGTTATCTGTTTTTAAAGCCGTTTGGTGAAATAATACATTCCCGTTAGTCTTCTATTTATAAATATAGTTTCGTTAGTTTAGTGTTTAATTCCGTTAGTCTTCTATTTATAAATATAGTTTAGCAGCTATTGAAACTATTTGAAATTCACTTTTGGGGTTTAATTAGTTTTTATATTTGAGTATTAATGCTTTTGTAATTTACGTACTACCGTTTGCTAGAATGTTGATTGGTGGTTTTGGCTTTTTAAGAGGCAAGGGCCATATTTGGCCGAGTTGCGCTAAGCACAAGGCAACATCAAGTAAAAAATGTGACTAAAGAGAAAAAAGAGGGAATGAGGAATAGAGGAGTATGATGAAAGCAAAAAAAAATATCGCTTGGGTATCCCGGGTGGGCGTCCTCCGTTTTTACCAAAGACGTTAAACCCCATGGAAAAAGAAAAGAGCATTCGGATACCTCGGGCCAATGAAACCCGTACACAAACACACTCTGTCCCCTGAAGGCCTCAACGATCATGTATGGAGCTTCTGTTATGTGATCTAAGCGCTTGACCATTGCGACGGTGTGGTGACTAATTAGGGTATGAGGGTTCAGCCATTTTAGGGGGCGTGAAACTTGCACAACAATTCAGAACGGGTAACATTATTTATTCAATGTTACAATATGTTTCACATAAGATATAAATAGCCCGTTGTGTTGGGCTCGAGTGGGACATTAATTGAATACCTGCCTACATAAGATATAAATTTTATAACGATGTATTGATCTGTTTTGTGATACTCGCGCAAACAATACAAACAGGCAGGCAGACTGAGTAGCTCATCCTGAGTAGCTTCTTCTGAGTAGCTTCATAAGTATACACAATATACAGAATTTCATTAAATATATTTAGCCGTTTAGACGAGTACGGACCCACATATACAAATAAACAGATTCGAAATATGAGTAGTAGAAAAATGCGGGTTCTGGTTCAGTGGTGGCGGAGGTGGCGAAATCGAGTGGAGTTGAGTTGTACCGGAAGTGACGTCATAATAGGAAGTGACGTCATAACAGGAAGTGACGTCATATCCGAAAGTGGAGTTGAGTTGTACCGGAAGTGACATCATAACCGGAAGTGGAGTTGAGTTGTACAGGAAATGACGTCATATCAAGTTCAGTTGTTAACCTCCCGCTTCGAGTGGAGTTGAGTTGTTAGTTTCGGTTTCTCGGATTTCGGCGTTTTAGAGCAACACTACGTCGAGTGGAGTTGAGTTGTTAGTTTCGGTTTCTCAGATTTCGTCGTCTGAGAGCAGCACTGCGTTGAGTTGGTTTCCTCCTGCCTCGGATTGATGTGGTGGAGGAGGAGCAATTAGAGTAGGGTTGAGTTGTTAGTTTCGGTTTCTCGGATTTCACGCGAATAACACGTGTTTACATTTTGGACTTGGGAATTTCAGAGCGATTGGATTTAAGGGCTGATTTTTCTGTAACTCGTAGCGCCATCTATTAGTACTTTTTTGAGTAAAAATAAAAATAAAATCTTTAAAACATATTTTTTAAAACTAAAAGATGTGATATTTTTGCTGGGCTCGAACTGACTACCAAAAGGTACTCATGGTCGAGGGTTAGTTGGATGAATCTATAACCTCTCGGCCACGAATACCTGGTTACTTTCCGAAATATAATCAATTTAAATCCGAATACATTAAGTGCGTAATTGGCTGTTAAAATAGTATCGATTGCTCCACCACATCAATAAGTTCGTACACTTACGTGCTGTCAATCTCAGCGTTGCCATTCTCTACTTAAGAAATATTCTGGATAAAAATATTTAAAAACCCATCCCTGTCTTACATAAACGTTTTTCTCCGAGCAGAAGGAATTATATTCCTCAACTCTACTCTACATGACGTCAGTCAATACGTCATTTAACCGACATCATAACAGGTTTGGGTAGTCGAATTCATTTGCCTGGAAAATACCCCCCAGAGAAGGCAGTGTTGAGTTGAGTGCTTCAAAGCGATTTTGTTTGCTTGTTCAATCGTGTTCGTTCTTGTTCCAGAGTGAAAGTATGAAGAGATCGTTTCCTTTCGGATATTATCGTGCAGCAACTTCATGATCTGCATAGCGATTTCCCCTTGGCAGCTATCAATGGCGTTCCACCGGGTTACAAAGAAAATAGGCTCCTTTTAACACTGAATAAAAAAGAAAGGTATGTACTTCATTATAAGGCTTTAGAACAATATTTAAATCTAGGGTTAAAGTTAAACAAAATACACAGAGCTATAAAATTTGATGAAACTGATTGGCTTAAGAGTTATATTGAGTTAAACACAAATATGAGAGCTAATGCTCGAAATACCTTTGAAAAAGATTTCTTTAAACTAATGAATAATTCCATTTTTGGTAAAACAATAGAAAATATTCGAAAAAGAGTCGATATCCGTTTTTGTTCAAACGCTAACACCCTTTTAAAATTAATATCAAAACCTAATTTCAACCACAGAACCATTTTCTCTGAAAATTTAGTAGCAGTGCACATGCAAAAAACTAAACTAACTTTTAACAAACCCATTTGTATTGGAATGTCAATACTGGACTTATCTAAAACTTTAATGAATGACTTTCATTACAATGTAATAAAAAAGGAATACGGCCCAAACGCAAAACTTTTATATACTGATACTGACTCCTTTATTTACCATATTAAAACAAATGATTTTTTCGAAGACCTAAAGAAACATTTAGATCTTTATGATACTTCTGAATATTCCGAAAATAACGTATATGGTATTCCTAAAGTAAACAAAAAATAGTTGGGAAAATGAAAGACGAAAATAGTGGGAAAATCATGACTGATTTCATAGGTTTAAGGTCTAAAATGTATGCGTATAAGGTCGAGGGTAAAAATGAATGTAAAAGACTTAAAGGAATTAAAAAGCAAACTGTAGAGAAAGATATTCACTTTGAAAATTATTTAAATTGTCTATTACATAAAAAAAACATGTATGCAAAAATGAATTTAATAAAATCCAAACATCATGCAATATATTCTATCACCTAAAATAAACTTGCTCTCTCATCTTTTGATTCGAAACGAGTTGTTCTCGACGATGCCATTTCTACGCTGCCTTGGGGACATTACTCTCTAATTTGATGTATGAGTAAATATATATATATTGTAATGTAAAAAATAATAATGATATTTTTTAAAATATGATTGTTCAATAATAAAGTTGTATTTCTTCTCTAAAAAGAATATCTCCTTCTTTTTTATTCGTTATAAACCAATTTCATGCATTAAGAAACAATTTGTTCAACTATTTGTGAATTTAGCTAAGATGTTTCATTTAATGTTTTTTCACAGATCAAGTAAGTGTATATTTAAGTTATGTTTACAGGTTGATCATCTCAGTAGCTGAAGTGTAAGTCAGAGGTATGGAACAAAACGAATTAGCTCCATTTTATGAAGATCCTAGCTTACCAGGGAGCTTTGGTGGGATAAATTCATTGTATCATGCGATGAAGCGTAAAGTTTCGAAAAAGATTATTAAAGAATGGTTGGTGGGACAAAATGCATATACTCTGCACAAAACAGTTCGTCGCAACTTTCTTCGAAACAGAGTTATTGTAGGAGGAATAGATATGCAATGGCAGGCTGATTTGGTAGACATGCTAAGCATTGTTAAATACAATGATGGTTTTCGATATTTATTAACATGTATTGATATTTTTTCTAAATATGCGTGGGTCATACCTTTGAAACAGAAAAATGGAACAAACATTGTAAATGCTTTTAAGAAAATTTTTAAGGAAAGAAAACCGAAAAAATTACAAACAGATCAAGGAAAAGAATTTACAAATAAGGTTTTTCAAACATATTTAAAATCTGTGCAAGTATACTTTTTTACTACAAATAATGAAACCAAAGCTAGTGTTGTTGAAAGATTTAACCGTACATTGAAGACAAAAATGTGGAAATACTTCACCCGTAAAAGTACTTACAAATTTATTGATGTTTTAGACAAACTCGTACACAGTTATAATCATACACTCCATCGCAGTATTAAAAAGGAACCCATCAATGTGTCAACAGAAAACCAAAAACAAGTGTGGGATACCTTATATGGTGATGTAAATAAAGCTAATGTTCAGGAGATTCCATTCAAATTTCAGGTTGGAGACTTCGTTAGGGTTGCAAAGACTAAATTAACATTTGAGAAAGGGTATGAAAATAATTGGTCCGAGGAAATATTTACGATTCAGCGTTGTATACCTAGGAAGCTACCAGTATATAAAATAAAAGACTTAATGGGAGAAATAATCATTGGTACATTTTACTCAGAAGAATTGCAGAAAGTTAAAAAATCGCATTCTTTTAATGTTGAGAAAATTTTAAAGAAGAGAGTAGTTAAGAAACGTTTGGAATACTTTGTCAAGTTTAGAGGTTATCCTCGCAAATTTAACGCCTGGATTCATTCCAAAGACTTATTTTCGATAAACTGAGCCTGCTCATTAGATTTGTTTCGCTTCCATAACCCACAATGAGTTTCTACGTCACACTGCCCAGCGACAGCTCTATCGAGTTTTATCCTGGCAACACAATGTCTCACTTCTACACGAAACTCCCTAAACGTCTAGAACTCTCAGGTGAATGGGAAGTTGGATTAGTTGAAATAATTTATCCCAGAATGTGGAATAACATTATTGACGGTGAAAATTCCTTCGAATATGATTTAGGAAACGGAGTAAAAACGAATGGAAAAATAGCGTGCGGATTTTATGATTCTCCGATTGACATTTTAAATGCATTTCCGAAGCACATAAAAATTCAAATGAAATATAACAAACACACAAAAAAGGTGGTGTTGCAGCTCACTAATGGAGCAAAGCTGCGATTATCCAAGGGATTAGCTGAAAACTTAGGTTTTGAACCTAATAAAGTGATTGGAGAAAATATTATTCCAGGAAATGGAGGCATAGATACAGTAATCACTGAGAGTCCTTTTGTTGCGGATCCTAATGTTGATTTACATTTGCTGTACGTTTACACCGATATCATTCAGCCTGAATTTGTTGGTGGGATCTTAGCTCCTCTTTTACGAACTCTGACAGTGAAGGGAAGAGACGGTGACATGATTCAGGAACAATTTGAGAGACCTCATTATTTACCAGTTTCCAGAAAAAATTTTGACTCGATTGAAATCGTTATAAGGACACACACTGGTCGTTACGTCTCATTTGGACGCGGGAAGTTGATAGTGAAACTACATTTTCGCTTGAGACATTTGTAATCTCTAGATCAAAATGTATCAACCTTATCGTTGTTGCACCAAAACATTTGAAGACTATTATACTCAGCAAGCAGGTAATGGCTTGTCATATTACAAAGGCATCTCTCTGCAGAAAGGAAGTGGCTTGGGGGGAATTTTTCGAAGCATGTTTAGGATGGTTTTTCCTTTATTTAAATCGGGTGCGAAAGCATTGGGAAAGCAAGCACTTCGATCTGGCGTGGATATTGCAAATGATTACTTGCAAGGTAAAGATGTAAAGTCAGCTATCAAAGACCGAACTAAAGAAGCAACGAAAACTTTAACCGATAAAGTATCCAATCGAGTGAAATCAATGGTTGGAGGAAATAAAAGGAAACGCACAAATAAGAAACGCATCATTCGAAAGAAGTATCGCAAGCTGTGTGCACCTGACATATTCTCATAATCTTTAGCATGGCCTTAATACGAAATGATTCCCTACCCTCTGTGAAATCTGAACTGGACTTATTTCTTATGCCACCGACTCAAACAGCTATTGAAAAAGGGCAGTGGTCTGAATTTTATCCTATAGCTAATATTCGTGATGGTGGACCTATCGAATTCAACATATCTGGTAGTGGTGAGGAATACATCGATTTATCAGCAACCCAACTCTATGTAAAAGTTAAAGTTGTAAAGGACAATGCAGTTTTACCAGAAAATGAAAAAGTTGCTCCATGTAACTTATTTCTTCACTCGTTATTTTCCCAAGTCGATGTGAGTTTGAATGAGCGTCTAATTTCATCATCCAGTAACACTTACCCTTACCGAGCTTACATTGAGACTTTGCTCAATTACGGCTCTGATTATAAGAAAAGCTTCCTAACTTCAGAATGCTTCTACAAAGATACAGCAGGACACTTTGATGAAACCGATCCTTCAAGTGAAAATGCAGGGTTGAAGAAACGGGCTTCTATGATTGAAAAGAGTAAAGTTTTAGATATGATTGGAAATTTACATTGCGACTTGTTTTATCAAGATCGTCTATTACTCAACTTGGTAGACTTAAAGTTAATACGCAGCAAACCGGAGTTTTGTCTCATTGCTCCTCAAAAAGCAAATTATGACGTTGTTATTGAACATGCATCCCTTTTCATCCGGAAAGTGAAAGTCAGTCCAGGTGTTTTAATTGGACATGCCAAAGCCTTAGAAAAATCATCTGCAAAATATCCAATGGATCGAGTTTTGTGTAAGCTATATTCAGTATCGAAAGGTTCTTTCTCATTTTCACAGGATAACATATTTTCTGGGCAACTCCCGAAACGCATGGTCGTAACATGTGTCGATCATGATTCATTTAGTGGCACTTACCCAACAAACCCATTTTATCTCAAGCATAACCATGTAAATTTCGTAGGCGTTTACGTAGATGGAAATCCTATCAGCTACAAACCCTTGGATCCTAATTATGCCGACGGCCAATTTATTCGTGCTTACAATAGTTTGCTCCTAGGAAGTGAAAAACTCTCATCCAATAAAGGTATCTATATTAACAGAGATGAGTTTTCCGAAGGGTACACGCTATATGCCTTTGACTTAACACCAGACTTGGGTGATGGCAACCATTTAAATTTAATTCATCAAGGAAATCTTCGCATTGAAATAAAGTTTGCAAACGCTTTACCGAAAACTGTTTCAGTGCTGGTATATGCAGAATTTCAAAACGTGATCGAAATTACGAAGTCTAGAAATATTTTGTGTGATTTTTCGATATGAATGTGATACAATTGAATAACATTTTACAAAGTGATGCATACACACGTTTATATTTTGTTGGAGTTTTCCCAAGTGATCGAATTCCCGAGAATTTTAAGAGTTTTCCGGCTGCATTTATTTTAAACACCGATCCTCGTCACAAACCAGGGACTCATTGGTTAGCTGTTTATATGAAATCACCAACAAGTGTAGAGTTTTTCGATTCGTTCGGACAACCACCTTCGTATTTTTTAGGCTACATACATGACTACTTCAAAAAAGTTCCGCACGTGGTCTACAACGACATACCTCTTCAAAGTGTTAAAACTGCTGTGTGTGGACAATATTGTGTATACTTTTTGTATCAAAGATCTAGAAGTAGATCTATGGAATTTATTGTTAAATTATTTGATAGACAGTCTACAAATAATGATATACGAGTGTATAACTTTGTGAAAAAAATTTCGAATATACATGTACCTTTATTTCAATAAAAAAGAGTATAAATAACTACCCTAGTCTTTACTTCTGTCATTTGTAACCATGAATTCATTCACTTTAAAGCATCCTTTCACTGCTCTTGTCTGCGGACCTACATCATCAGGCAAGTCACATTTTTTGAAAAAAATGATAAACAGCCACACAGATATGATTCATCCTACCCTTGATAAAATAGTGTGGTTTTATGGAATGTATCAAAAGTTATACGATGAGATGCCGAATATCATCTTTGTAGAAGGAATACCCGAAAACTTTAAGCAATATTTAGGATATAATACACTTTTTATATATGACGATTTAATTTCTGAATGTGGCAGTGATAAAAGAATAACAAACTTGTATACAAAAGGATCTCATCATATGAATTTATCTGTGATGACTGTAACGCAAAATTTGTTTCATAAAGGAAAAGAATTCAGAGAAATTTCATTAAACTGTCATTACATGTTTTTATTTAAATCGCGACGTGATGTAAGTCAAATTACACACCTCGGTCGACAACTCTACCCTCGAAATTTAAATTTTTTTCTTGAAGTGTTTGAGGACGCCACGAAAAGGCCTTTCAGCTATTTACTTGTAGATTTGAAATCTGAGACAGAAGAGAATATACGACTGCGTACAAAAATCCTTCCAGGAGAAGAAACTTGTGTTTATCAGTTAAAATAAATAAACTCACAACCTGCAAATAATTCATTGTTCATCATGCCTTTAACAGAAGGAGACGTGCAACGGTTGAGGCTTTTAACTGTATGCCCCACAAAATGTCGGAAAGCCTTTTTAAAAAATCTTCCGAAATCTAGCATCCATTGCATAGCTGAATGTTGTTTGAACACTTTAAAAGGGAATGTTCCTTTAACCGATGAACAGAAGAAAAAACTTTCTCGTCATAAGCATACGCTTAGAGACCTAGCAGATAAAAAAGTAACCCTCACTAAAAAGCGAAAAATTATTATTCAGAAAGGAGGGTTTTTAAATATATTAATACCCGCCGCACTCACTGTCTTGACTACTCTACTTAACAAGTAAAGAAAAAAAAAATGCAATATGCAAAGAAAATGATTTTAGTTCCAGAGGAAAGATTATCAAGACATATACCTTCAGACGAACAGCTGAGTGAATTAGATCGTGAGATGAAAAGTATTTTAGTTAATAAAATGGATGATGATGAAAAAATTAAGTTATACAATCAAGTATTGCAGAGGAGGATTAACGTGAATGTATTGAATCCACCATCTGTAACAATTAATTCAGAACTGTCAGATAATCCAGAGAAGGAAACAGATATTGCGAATGAGAAAGAAAGAACGTTAAATGTGGAGGAGATGGTGCTCAATACCGTTCCCAAAAACTTAATTGGATTAACTAAAAATATTATTCTTTATTTAAAACGCAATAAAGAGATTGTTTATTGGATGCCTAATGGAGAATTTGTGTATAAAGGTAAAATATAGTGAAAAGTTCTAATATTGTTGACCTGATAGACCTTTTAGTGCGAAGAAGAAAGACGGATAAGTACGTGAATGGACAAGAACAGTTTAAAGTTGCACTTAAAGAAATTAACTTCCCCAGTTCCTTTGTAAAAAATAAATTTGCTATACCTCAACAACTCGGTAAGGCAGTGAGGGTAATGAAAGAAGTGATGCCTTTCCCAACCCCAAAACGAGTCTGTAATTGGCTTCCTCTGTAAAGCATCAGTTATTTCCCCGCAATAAAAATCCATAAGTAGATGAGGTTTCCAAGTTTCAAGCAGTATATATTGATTATAATCAAGGTCTATGTCTCATTTCAAACAATGGAACCCATCCAGAGAAGAGCATTTTCTGTTCTTATTTTCATGGGAATCTCAGCATTCATATTTGGCCTTACAATGATACTCGATAAAGGTTATATAAAAATTTGTGATAGTGATGGAATCATAGATGATTACTCCTTAAATATGTGTAATGATACAATGGAATTACATCTACCTGGAGAAAGAAAAATTACAATTCATTCTCCAAAACAGCTGAAACGTCACAGAACATTAGTCAATTTAATGAAAGTCTTTGAAGAAGAAAACAGACCTAAAAATTGAGGATATATTCAATTTGTAATGTATAACTTCATGGGAGCATGTAAGAGAACAAACATTTGTATACATATATTTGCTTGAATAAACTTGTTTTTTCACAGATCTATGTTTCTTTTTTTTTATGTGTCATTTTTTTATACATTGGATACTTTATACTGTATACTCATGCAAAAAAGAAAGAACAAAACCATAAAACTTTTCTGATAAATTAAAAAATTTTATTCTCATTTAACATTTTCAAACATTTTTTTTCTACATACTTTTTTTCCTTTGCCACGGCTCATCTGTCACATAAAGTTCTCGTACTTGTTCGTACACAGATTCAGCATTTATCAAAGGTAGAAAATCAAAATTAACAAATGGATACTTATAGGATATATTCTCCGATGATAACATTTTTCCGAATTGTTTCCAGTCGATATCATACAAAGCATTATGAAAATACTGATCAAAACGTTCAATAACAGACATAGACGTGCATTCATGACCGAGTTGGTTTTCCAAGAAATTTTCGCAACCAAAACAGTTCATTAGTTTCTTGATATTTTCCGAAACAAGTCCTTTTAGGTGTATGGCCACTCTTTCTGTGAGTTCGTCCACTTTGTCGGGATTATCTAGATCTCCATCGTATTCCATACCACCTACTACACCACGTTTCTCAAATTCTTCCTTCACAAAATAGTCAAGGGATTTGTTGAGAAATCCTGCTTGAACGGATTTTGTAATTTCCTCCGATATTGTATCCAGTCGATCCAATTGTTTCACCGAGAGAAGAAAGCGTGTCGGCGTCAGCTGGAAAGCAAAGTCTTTCTTTTGAAACAACTGTTGAAAACACACAACCTTTTGATTCTCACAGGTTTCTTTAGAGAGCAAAAGTTTTCGTGACACAATAATGCAATCACTGCTGTTCTTTGATAGAAAGCCAGGAATCACTTCGCAGAACGCTTTCCACACTTTACGGGTGAGAGATACTCCTTCTTTGGAAGGTTTCGGCATTCCACGATCATCTTTGTAGTAATGACGAAAATGTATCCGCATGAGACCCTTGAAGCAAGATACTACGACAAATTTGTAATCACCCAAATGGAAATGATTGGGGCCTAATTCATCCATTAATGGTTCAGAAGATATAGATTCCGACAATTCATCTTTAGAATGCAGTTTCTTTTCAACTGCTGCACGATAATATCCGAAAGGAAACGATCTCTTCATACTTTCACTCTGGAACAAGAACGAACACGATTGAACAAGCAAACAAAATCGCTTTGAAGCACTCAACTCAACACTGCCTTCTCTGGGGGGTATTTTCCAGGCAAATGAATTCGACTACCCAAACCTGTTATGATGTCGGTTAAATGACGTATTGACTGACGTCATGTAGAGTAGAGTTGAGGAATATAATTCCTTCTGCTCGGAGAAAAACGTTTATGTAAGACAGGGATGGGTTTTTAAATATTTTTATCCAGAATATTTCTTAAGTAGAGAATGGCAACGCTGAGATTGACAGCACGTAAGTGTACGAACTTATTGATGTGGTGGAGCAATCGATACTATTTTAACAGCCAATTACGCACTTAATGTATTCGGATTTAAATTGATTATATTTCGGAAAGTAACCAGGTATTCGTGGCCGAGAGGTTATAGATTCATCCAACTAACCCTCGACCATGAGTACCTTTTGGTAGTCAGTTCGAGCCCAGCAAAAATATCACATCTTTTAGTTTTAAAAAATATGTTTTAAAGATTTTATTTTTATTTTTACTCAAAAAAGTACTAATAGATGGCGCTACGAGTTACAGAAAAATCAGCCCTTAAATCCAATCGCTCTGAAATTCCCAAGTCCAAAATGTAAACACGTGTTATTCGCGTGAAATCCGAGAAACCGAAACTAACAACTCAACCCTACTCTAATTGCTCCTCCTCCACCACATCAATCCGAGGCAGGAGGAAACCAACTCAACGCAGTGCTGCTCTCAGACGACGAAATCTGAGAAACCGAAACTAACAACTCAACTCCACTCGAAGCGGGAGGTTAACAACTCAACTTGATATGACGTCACTTCCGGCACAACTCCACTTCCGGTTACGACGTCCCTTCCGGTGTTATGGCGTCACTTTCGGTACAACTCCACTTCCTGTTATGGCGTCACTTCCGGTACAACTCAACTCCACTCGAATTCGCCACCTCCGCCACCACTGATCCAGAACCCGCATTTTTCTACTACTAATATGGAAACGATTGATAATGCTTCAACATGGCAGAGAAAGGACCAATAAGTTGAAATAGGACGAAAATGTTCAATGTAGCAACACTTCATTTTTAGTTATATTGATTCAAGCAAAATCATTTGACTCGATGGTTAGAAGTATAGTTACGTAAAGAAAGACAGCTTGTTAAATGAATTAATTTATTAGAGTTCGTTTCAGATGCTGTGCTTGAAATTTAGTCTTGTACTTTTTCTGAAATACAAACTCACAAATTTAGCGTTTTTAAGCTCTTGGTTGTGAGTTCATCTCTCGCATATGCAAATGTTAAGCTGATTGCTTGGAATTTATTGTTTCTTCCGAGTCAAGTAGAAGAAAGTGTTTCGTCTCTTGCATTCAGAAAAGATGCATAGTCTTAACTCACCTGGGAAGAGTAATCCGAATCAGTTGATTCCAATTACGGTGCCCAAATGAGTAAAAACTACTGGATATCGGGATATGTGCTGGTGTTAGTAACTCAATAACACAAACACCTGTGGTCGGATTGACTCTAAGTCTGCGTGTGGAATTAACATATAAGCCATCAATCTTTTCGAATTTTAACCGTTTCTAACGGAAACTCTAAAAACTGTAAAACTAGAAACTATCACTTTTCAGGAATTATAATTTCATCTAAAGAATAGCTGCACAAATGTTAATCAATTTCTGTGAAGACATGTCTCCCAGTGTATATTTTAAAAATTTCTAAAATAATTGATGTCTGTATAAATAGAAAAGTGAAGTCAGTGCACTAAATTAGAGCATATACCAGCATACAACAATTAATCCACATTTAAAACAAAATTTTTACCTGAATATATCCTGCACATAAAGTTATTATGCTTCTCGAGTTGAATGACACTGGGAGCAAATTGCAGAAATCCTGTCAAATTCCCTCGTACCACTACACAAGGGAACAGCTACTGCAAGTGTTTGTTCCCTTTACCATTGCACTAGGAGTTGCATATGCCCCTCGACGGTAAACTGATAATGGCTGGTGAACACTGACTTCTTCTGAAGTCAGTGTTCACTACTCTCGGGCAGGTACCAACCTGCCCGAGAGTAGTGAACTTTCTCAGACGGACAGCACTTCAAATTTAGTCACGAATTCCACTCCTGCCTTGGGGCAGATGACTACCGCATTCGCGTGTGGCGGAGATCCGTCCAGCGCTACCATTCCTTGCATACTATCGAGCGACATACCACAAAGTCTTAGCGTTTTGGTGTAGAGGTGGGAAACCATCACCTTCAACTGGTCGCCTTGAGTGGTAGCGCGAGGTAGTGTGGCAGCACAGTGATGAGTTCAGCAGATCTTTCATCCTACTGTTTCCTCTTTCATATCTCATGTCCAAGGGACTATAATTACCAGTACGATAACGCCCGGTCACTCACAGCTCACTTCTCAGAAGAGTGCTTCTGTGGTGTTGGAACACTTTCTTGGGTAAAGGGGGTCACAAGATCTGCCTCAAGATATAAGAGCATGTCCTTAATAATAATAAGCCGTCAATTGCAACACCACCGGAATGTAGCGGATCTGGAGAAACAGCTCCAGATTGCTTGGCATAGTTAGCAATCGAATAGGCACAGTGTTTTATATTTTTTTTATCATACATGTTTAATAATTATTTCTTATTATGAATAATAAGTTACAAGAACTTCTACTTATTAAAGAGGTTTTATTTGGTGCGATTTCTCTTCTATAATTGTTATTACAGCTTTTTGCATCTAAAAATATAGGTATAACAGATCATTAAAAGAATAAGAACTATAAAATTGTTTTCTTTAAACAAGTTTTGATTATAAACGAAAGCTTCAGTTTATCGATTTTTACATGAGTGATCTGAAGAGCTTGGGTTTTGCGACTGTGTTGCCAATAATCAGGGTATAAGGGTTCTGAAGTTTTGGGGTACGTGAAACTTCTACAAGAATGCTGACTGTGTTACGTTACATTATTTATACACAAAGTTATAATACTTTTTTCTTAAAATATACAATTGTATATTTTCTTAAAATATACAATTTTTATGTAAAATATACAAACTTGATGTATTTAGCTTCTGTCATGTAATACACAAACATTGAGTAACTCATTCGGAGAAGCTACATAATTATTCAGAGTATAAAGAATTTCATAAAAATGTATTGAACCGTGTATAAAAGTACTGGCCTATATATATAGATATAGAGACTCGAAATGAGGAAACTATTGAGTATGCTTTAAAAGGATTCAGAAAACATAAATAAGTTGAAATGAGACGAAAATGTTCAATGTACCAACATTAAATTTCAGTTATATTCATTCAAGCAAAATCATCTGACTCGATGACAAGGAGTATAGTTACGTAAAGAAAGAATATCGACAGTTTATTTTATAGATTAACTTATTAGAATTCCATTCAGATGATGATGTGTTTGAAATTTAATCTTTTACTTTATAAGAAATACATAAATTCATTTATTTAACCTTTTTAGCTCTTTGTTTTGAGTACGTCTCTCGCATGTGCGAGTGTTAAGCTGATCGCTTGGAATTTATTGGTTTCTTCGAGTCATCAAGTAGAAGAAGGTGTTTCGTCTCTTGCATTCAGAAAAGATGCATAGTCTTAACTCACTGGGAAGAGTAATCCGAATCAGTTGATTTCAATTACGGTGCCCAAATGAATAGAAACTATTAGGTACCGACATATGTGCTGCTGTTAGTAACTCAATAACACAAACACTTGTGGACGGATTGACTCTAAGTCCGCGTGTGGAATTAACATATAAGCCATCAATCTTCTCGAATTTTAACCGTTTCTAACGGACACTCTAAAAACTATATAACTGGAAACTATCACTTTTCAGGAGTTATAATTTCATTTAAACGATAGATACACAAATGTTGATCAATTTCTGTGAAGACATGTCTTCCAGTGTATACTTTAAAAATTTCTAAAATAATTTATATCTGTATAAATAGAAAAGTGAATGTCAATGCTCTAAACTAGAGCATATACCAGCACACAACAAGTAATGCACATTTAAAACAAAATTCTTACCTGTATGTCTCCTTCACTTAGGGTTACCATACATCTCGAGTTGAATGACGGGTCTTGGGACCGTTTCTTCTCGCCAGAAGAAAAACAGAAAATTTCGACGTCCATCAAAACTGCAGAAATGCTGTCAAACTCTCTCGTACTACTACACAAGGCACCAGCTACCACACGTGTTTGTTCCCTTTACCATTGCACTAGAAGTTACAGCTGCGTGCCACTCGATGGTAAACTGATAATGATTGTGCCATCGTCTGCTGTTTCTGGAGTGGTGCCGTGCCCGAAAGTCGTAGACTTGCACAGACGGGCAGTATTTAAAATTTAGTCACGAATTCCACTCCTGCCTCGGGGCAGATGACCATCGTATTCATGTGTGGCAGAGATAGGTCCAGTGCTACCATTCCTTATTTATTCTAGAGTTACACACCACTGTGTTTTGGTGTGGCGGCGGGAAGCAATCACCTACAACTGGTCGTCTTGATTGGTAGAGCGGGGTAGTCTGACAGTATAGTGATGAGTTCAGCAGATACTTCTGTTGCTTTGCCTTTCATATCCCGTCTTCAATTGGCTATAATTATTTGCACAATAACGCCTGGTCACACAGGTCGCCTGTCCGAGGATTGCTTCCATGGTGTTGGAACTCTTTTCTGCTGAGGGATCCCAATATCTGTATCAAGATATCAAGAGCATGTCTAGGATATCATAGGCCGTCGCACCACCCCCGGATTATAAGGGACCGGGAGAAGCAACTACAGATTGCTTGGCATCATTAGTCACCTAATAGCATAAGGACTCCATGCTCTAAGGCGATACGTACCGATATCGGCACATATAGAATATCAAATCGTAGCTTGGAACGATTACAGCATACTAATTTATAACTTTTCCGAGATGTAATCCTACGATAGTAAAGAGTTCTCTAGATTTAATACTGTGATCATTGCTTATTACTCCATGTATACTACACATCCTAAGTTTCATTCCAACCTAACACGGACTTCGGGAAATTTGATATTTTGTAAAAGTGTGATTATTACTTTTTTAAGATCATTCATACCTAATAATTATTTTTTAGAACATTATGACTAATAATTTACAAGAACTACTTACTAAAAAGGTTTTATTGGGTGCGATTTCTCTTCCATAATTGTTTATTACAGTTTTTTCCACCAAATAATATATGTAACACAGAGATTAATGAAAGAATAAGAACAATAAAATACAGCTTTCTGTAAACAAGTTTTGTTTACTAGAGCTTCAGTTTATCTCTTTCGAAGCGAGTGATTAGGCTCTTAACCATTGCGATGGTGTGGTAAGTAATCATAGTATAAAGGTTTAGCCGTTTTTGAGGCGTGAAGCACAAAATTCCAGACAATGTAACGTTATATTATTTATTCACTAAGATTAATACGTTTTATACAAGATTATTATTATTTGTTCATTATATTTTAATACATTTTTACGTAAGATATACAATTTATGACTATGACGATGTAATTAGTTTCTGTTATATGATACTTGCACAAACATAGACAGGCAAACTGAGTAGCTTCATACGAATTCAGAGTATACAAAATTGCGTGAAAATTTATTTAGTCTTTTATACGAGTAACTGGCCCATACATATAGAAATAAATAGACTCGAAATACAGAAAATATTGATTATGGTTTAAAATTTCACAGAAATGATAAATAATTTGATATGAGAGGAAAATATTTTATGAATTAACCCTTAAATTTGAGTTATATTGATTCAAGGGCAAAATTATGTCACTCGATGATTAGAAGTATAGTTACGTAAAGAGTATCGACAGCTTGTTTTATCGATTCATTTATTAGAATCCTTTCAAATGATGATGTGTTTGAAATTTAGTTTTATACTTTTCCAGAAATATATAAACTCATTAATTTAAAACTTTTAAGTTCTTGGTTGTGAGTTCATCTCTAGCATGTGAGAATGTAAATTTGACTGTTAGAAATTTCTTGGTTTCTTCGAGTAATCAAGTAAAAGCAGTAAGCTTCCCATAATACTTCTAAGAAGGTAATTGGACTTCTTACGTTCATAAAAGATGCATACAGACGTAACTCACCTGGAAACAGTAATCCGAATCAATTGATTCCTCACAGTCTTCAAATGAGTAAAAACTATTAGGTACCGGAATATGTGCTGGTGCATAACACAATAACACAAAATCTGTGAACGGATTGACTCAAAGCCTGCGTGTGAAATTAACATCCACAAGCCATCAATCTTCTCGAATTTTAACCATGTTTCCAACGAAAATCTAAAAACCATATAATTTGAAAGCATCATTTTTCACGAACAATATCATATAAACAATGGATGCACAAATGTTGATAAATTTCTGTTAAGACATGTCCCCATTATATATTTTGAAAATTTCTAAAATAATTGATGCCTGTATAAACAGAAAAGTGGAAGTCAATGCTCTAAACTAGATAATATACCAGCATATAACGATTAATTCACATATAAATCAAAATTATTACCTGTATGTCTCCTGTACATAGGGTTATCACACGTCTCGAGTTGAATAACGCCGTCCTGGGGCCGTTTTGTTCCGTCAGAAAAACGAATTTTCGATGTGCATCCAAACTGTAGAAATCCTGTCGAAAGACATACACTACTACCGTAGGAGCCAGCTGCCAGAAGTGTGGTTTTCCTTTACCATTGGATTAGGATTTACAGCTGTGTACCTCTTGAGGGTAAACTGAGAATGCCTGCTGAACATCGTCTGCTGCGTCGGGAGTGATACCGTGCCCGAGAGTCGAGGTCTGGCACGAACTGGCATCATTTCAAATTCAGTTACAAATTCCGATCCTGCCCTTGGGCAGATGACCACCGCATTCGCATGTGGCGGAGATCCGTCCAGCGCTACCATTCCTCGTTTACTGTCGAACGACACACCACTGACTTAAAATTTTAGTATCGGGTGGTCAGCCATCACCTACGACAACCGGTCTCCTCAATTGGTAGCTCGAGGTAGTCTGACAGCACAGTGATGAATTCAGCAGATCCTTCAATACTTATGAAGCTCCTCAGAAGGAGCTAGTCAAGTCTACCTGTGTGTTTGTAATGTTTAAGAAAGTATTACATAAGAGAAGTTCAATATTTCTTCGTAAAATTTATGTCTAATGTAAAATGTGTTATAACGTAGTGAATAAATAATATAACATTACCCCTGTCTGGATTTTTGTCCAAGTTTCACTCCCTCAAAACGGCTGAACACTCATACTTCTAATAAAACATCAAGATTAATCTTGAATCACCCCTGATCTGGATACCCCAATTTTCGAAATTAAGTGAAACAAGTACCAGACATTGCAAACGTGTTTATTCACAAGCACATATTAGCAAGCAAAAGCTGCTTAACTAATTCTTATAGTGATGAAAGTTTGTTTGAGGAACATATTTGTCGATTATTTTGAAATTAAAAACGTTTTAGTGAAGAGACCGACAGTTTAAATTTTTGACTTCTGACGTTTTGGCATACCAGCGAGACACCTCCTGAAATTCCTCTAGCCTAGTTTTTTTCACATGGGCTGCATTAAAGTGACGTAAAGAAACTGTTGTCAGTCTTAGAAACTCGTAAAATATTTTAAGGTATTCAATTCGTGTCAAATATTAAAAGCAATCCTAGCCCTCTTTCCGTAGAAATTACCACATACTGTGGGTTTACCTTAGGGCGACTTAGCTGGACTAAAACGCATCTATACATGTTTCCATGCCTTTTTCTTTGAGATATGTACTATTTGTTATGTAATGTGCAAAAAGAGATACCTTGATGGGAAATTTACAAACGGGAGACACAATAGAGGAAATTACAAAACTTGAAGAGCACTTGTGCAGACATGAAATGGTTGCCGTAGCACTTGCAGCAGACGTGCTGCCTTTAACTCCCAGTTTATGAATCTTAATGATGGTACTCAAGTACCATCGAAAAACCATCCATAATCGTAAAACACTCCCCTTCGTGAAATTCAAATGCATCGATACCAACTTTCCCCAAATTCCTTCAGATTTGAGTAAAGATCAACATTATCTCTGTATCAGATTTTCCTCACCATTAAAAATAGCCGTTAATGTTTGATTCAATTCGAATCTCCTAAAATGTGTTACGAATTTATACGATTGAAAACTATTGTTTTAGCTCAATTTAACATTATCCATGTGAAAAATCATTGGCTGGAGTGATTTTCGGTCGTGTCTTGATGGAATGCCAAAACTGTAGAATTCGAAAACTTCAACTTCCGGTCTTTTCACTAAGACCTTCTTTTAATTTCGAAAAAATTAACATATATGTTCACCTGAAGTGGACTAACAAAATATTTTCACTATTAAAATGTTTTGGCGAAATTAGATTTTTCGACCCACCCTAGTGAGCATTCAGGGTCATGCACTCATTTTCCATTAAGCAGTTTTCAGTTTTCACCTGCATGACTTTTAAACAGTGTTAAAGCACTTGACCAATAGAATCTGTTATAATTTATATTTTATTTGTTTATTTGTGCACGTGCAATATGATCCTTGTATTATAATAAGTATTGCTAAACGTATTTTAATTTATTATTTAAATGCATTATTCGTTCGTATATGTTCTTCTACTGTTACTCGTTTTGTACATATTCCTGTGTGATTCATCTAGATCATCCCATCCTCGTGGCCAGTTGCAGTCAACGTGCCTTTATTTTACAATTATATTTTCCTTTTACATGGGATATTCTACATTGAATATTCTAGATGGAATGTTTTAGATGGACCATATAGGGATATGTACAAAACAACTAATAGTAGAGAAAAAATATACGAACGAATAAAGCAGTTAAATAATAAATTAAAATGCATTTAGCAGATTGTTAGAATACTAGGAGCACATTGTACGTGCATAAATAAACAAATAAAATATAAATCATAACAGAATCTGTCCTAAGATTCTTTCAACCAATAAATGCGGCTATTTAGTCATAAGAGGGTTGTAGGGTAAAAGCAGTACAATATCATGACGCTCAGACATAAAAATACTATAAAAAATATTCTAATTACGTTTCTACGAGTCTGAGTACTCGTTTGAGTGAAAAACATTTTGGGCACTCCCCAAAATGTTCTTGACGTTACAAAAATATATGCTTAACTTATCTGATGGCAAAGTTGGTAAGTAGAAGCCTATAAGCAGAAAATTCAGGAACAGGTCTCAAAATACTCAAATATATTTGCAAATGAAATGATAATTTAGTATTCGGTTACTAAAGAAAGCGAAGAATCCATCTATGTGCTAGGTGACTGACTGAATGGTAAGAGCCATTCATTGGCAAGACGAGAAAAATCTCTTGTCTATCTCTCTGAGCTTAACGAGATTTTCGAGTAGTGTTTCCAATTAGTATTGATTTCACTTCTTAACACACATAATGATCAAATAGCCACATCTATTGGTTGAAAGAATCCTAGTAAGGATTTGATTGGTTATGAGGTCAAAAACTGTTGCAGAATCTGCAGGGAAAACTGTAGGTTGTATGGTGGAATAATGTGTGCATGACCCTCAAAGGGGGATATTCGCCTAGATATGAGAGACCAAGCACGTTAACAGGGGAATGTTGAGCATTCCCCGTAATATTTTAAATGTCAACACAATCAAAAATGCACACGAAAGCTAGCAGAATCAGCATGATTCGAAGTTTAGCTTATCACACAGGTAAAATGTACGTGGATGTCTGAAAACAGTCAATCATCGAACGTAATGTTAATTTAATATTAAGGCTTTTTGGAGTAAAAAAGCTAGAGAGAACATTGAGCCTCTCCGAAATTATTTTCGAAACGTATGCCTGGATCAAATGAAGCAACTTTTACGTTACCTGTCATTGATGAGATCGATCCTGGCATGCTAGTTCAGATATTTCCGAAGATGACTTTTAGATTGCTTCAGAGTAGAAATGAGTCTGTAAGATCCTCTTGTGGGTTTATATAAACCTCTGTGAAAGCATAGTATGCGCTTCTCTTGTTTATCAGTATCTTTCTCACTTGAGGAATCTAATGAACAAATTAAGCGAATTGAAGCATCTAGGGAGGAGAGGAAAAAGTTAAAATCACTTAAAAAGTGTTAAATTCTCGGAATCGAATTACACGAAGAAATTGTTCTGGAATCTAATGAACGCCGAACACATTTATAAGGAATTGAAGGAATTATCTTGCACTTAAATGGAAGAAATGAAAAGTCATTACTTTGTAGGATCGTATTCTCTTAAATAATTTAAATTTAAATATCGATAGATTATGAAAATCTCCGATGGAAGTGTGGTATTCACAGAAGACAATCGCTGCCACGCTACACATCTCTTGCTTATTCATTATTATAGGAGGTCCAACATTGTATGCGCTTCTATACTTTTAAAATTTGAATGAAACATGACTTGATTTGGCGCAATTGCCAAGCTGGAGTTCAAAAATATACATTCGCATAAATTTGGGACGATTTAAGGAAACATCATTTTCCTTTCCATCCCTCAAAAAAACCTGTTGATACAATAATTTGGTGGGTAGGTTGTGCTAAAGCAGATTTCATATGAATAAAAAATATCATTGCATGTAGTGTTTTGTTGGTTGCTCTATGGTCATTTTTTCCTACGTGAAGGCCAATTCTACCGGGACCTACGGTTTGAAGTGGTTTACGAACCACTGCAAATATAAGTACCCAGACCAGGACTTTAACCCAGAGCCAGTTAAACCAAGCGCCAGGGTATTAACCGCTTGGCTATCAGACCAGCATGTATGTGGAGGAAATTCAAAAGCGTAAAGGATTCATCAAACATTTTGTCGTTATACATGAACCATAAGTAAGCATAATATAATATGTCTTCTAACTTTCCCGGAAATCTTCCAGAAAAGCGCTGATTTTTCCAGATGGAAAAATGTTTTCTCAGAATAAAATATTCTAATTTATATGCACCAAAGCAGATTATTTTTTCAAATAAGAAAAGTAAGAATAATTGATACATCAATTTCCTTTTATTCACATAAAATAGCAATTAACAATTTTTGAATATCCATTCAGTTATACAATTAACTAGTCAAAAACATTTACGATTACGCAGCCTCTCCTGCTTTGGGGATAGGATCATATGGATCTGGATCTTTCATTTTCTAGACTAGGGGATAAGAAACAATAAAAGTCTTTACATTCACAGCAATTTTAGCTATGTATGGTCCTTAAAACAATATTGGGGTTAATATGATTGAACAACATCCATGGCATTATTTTCAGTCTAAATTTTGTCTTGAAATTGGCATAGAATCAATATTTATTGGATCAATCATCAAATCATGAAGAAAAAAGGAAGAAAAATACGTGTTTGAAATGTAACTTGTAATGTATACCATTCTTGAACGAAACCCCTTTATTTCGAGTACTATTCGTAGTAGAGCAAATTCAAAAATATTATTTAATACGGCATAACGTTCTCTACAAATTCAAATGCAAACACATTGAACAAGGGGCCGTCTTCATATAAAATTTGCATAAACAACAAAATTTCCAATGGCACCTCCATGTTTTGATGTCTTCATCAGATTCTGCATCGTCAAATTAGTCTAAATATGAAATTTCATGAATATAATATCGTTATGTTCGGAGATATTCAATGTAAAAGCCGTTGTCCATTTCAGGGATCATATCTACATTGAAAGTTGTATTCGTAGATCGAGATTATTTGTAGTTAATCAGGAATCTTTCATTTGTTGCTTGACTAAAAGAAGATTACAAGGAACCTTAACTCTCCTGGTGGTCGTCTCGACGATGTATTTCGTCATTAGCAAAATTGACCAGAACTTGATGGACGAGAAATTTGGAAAGAATGATAATCAATATTTAACTGTTTAATTCCACTTTCAACTTCAATTTTTAGCAGTTTATGATAACTGTCAAACCTATTCAGTAACTATTAAATAAACTTTTCATAATTATAGGTAATAATAGCTGTTATCGAAAGGTAGTAATAGCCTTTAAGAGTGTTATCTTAAAAACATAGCCCATATTACTGTTAGATTGATCATTGTTCAGCTATACCGCACATGACAGGTAGAAGGCAATGTCTGTTAGATTACATAAATGACGTTTCCAAACATTAAAAAAATTTACACATTCCTCAGATTTGTCATAATTTTTTCACCTTTTGGATGCCCCTAAAATCACCGCAGTGACGAAAATTTAAGATTAGAAGTCTTTCTGAATCGATTTCGGTCAAAATATATCAAGGTTACTATTCATAATTTTTTCGAATATTAATTTAATAATTCACATTGCAAACTAAATATGATTTAAAACTAAAAAATTATGTATATTTTGTTTGGGTACCTTAATAGCAACATGCTATAATATCAGCGCTATAGGAATATTATTTAGGAAGATATCCATAAAAGTGGGAAACTGATTTAACATTAGGAGCTACAAACTTTCTGAATTCATGAATGACCTGAAACTTGGTATCTGAAGTTAAATTATGATATAGATTCGAAATTTTGTGGGAAAATAGAGGGGTTGCTATTGGTAATTATGAAGGTGGTGCTCAATGTAATATGTAAGCGGCCCCTTATGCAAATTTTAAGCATATAAATTTATAAAAGATGTTAATCCCTGTGGAATGCCATCTTTGAATTTGCTCTACTGTTAAAATTGTTTGAATGAAGAGTGGTGGTTCGCTTTTTTTCCGCGCGAAATTGTGTATATATTCATTTTAGGGGTGATAGATAAATGGATGGTAGTTTTTATAGTATCAATTTGTTTAATGTTTTATGAAGGAAATATGCAACAATGATATTTTCAAGCATCTACTTTAAACACAAATTTGCAACAAACATCTAATTTAATTACACATTGTGCTTGAACGTAATGCTTAGCTGTGAACCACAAAGTACTAAAAACATTCTTGACACATACATGGGACATTCAAACATGTAAAATTTTGTCCATAATTGTGTTTCAACATCTTAATTGTGTGAATCAATATCTTCATTGTATGAATCAACATATTCAATTTTGAATATCCCCCATTTAGTTATACATTTAAATAGTCAAAAATATTTACGATTACGCAGTCTTTCCTTCTTTAAGGATTTATGGACCTGGGTCTTACATTTTCTTGGCTAGGGGGATAAGTAACAACCATAAAAGCCTTTACATCCACAGTAATTTTAACTATGTATAGTCATTATATATATATATATTTGGGTTAATGTGATAGAACAACATCAATGACATTCTTTTCAGTCCAATTTTTGTCTTGAAATTGTATAGAATCAACATTTATTAGACCAATAGTCAAATTATGAAGAAAAAAACAAAGAAAAATATATATTTGAAATGTAGCTTGTAATGTATACAATTCTTGTTTATTACAATCTTGCTTTAAGCATTGTAAGTAAATCATGATTATTTAATACAAAACTGAGGTATGCTTTAGGATTGAAATGTACATATATTCATTTGGGAGGGATAAATAAATGGATGGTAATTTTTATTGTATCAATTTGCTTAATTTTTTTATGAAGGAAATATTCAACAACGATATTTTTCAACACCTACTTTAAATATAAATTTGTAACAAAAATGTAATTTAATAACACAATATCCTTGAGCATAATACTTAGCTCTGAACCCTGAAGTACTAAAAACATTCTTGACACATACATAGGACATTCAAACACGTAAAATTTTGTCAATGATTGTTTTTCAACAACATTGTGAATCAACATATTCAGTGTATAAATCAATATCTTCTTCGTGTATATCAAATACAAATGTATCAACATCTTGGTTTGTATCCAAATCAGTGGAAGTAGTGAACAATTTACTGGGAGGAGATTCTCCTTTTACTTGATAAATGAGTTTTGTGAGAGATATTATGTAGTGTTTTGCAAAAGTTAGAGTTTGTATTTTAGTTTATTTTTTTGGCTTCTTGGCTTGAGGGATAACATCACGTAGGTGTTGAAAGGCAACATTTATGTTGTGTGTGCGTTCTCTTGCTCTTTCATTGTAGTCCAACCTCCTGAACCTTGGGTTTCGGGGGCTCTGTTTTTGCTGCCTGCAAATGAAAACAGTTTTTAGAAGAAATGAATTTTTCCAGTTTTGATAAAGCAGTTGATTTTCCAACCATTCCACAATTGTGTTTTCCCTTTTCACTGCAAATGAAACTTTTGTAAGAAATTGATGCATGCTGATATCTGGTTTTTGAGAGAAATATGCACATTAACAACACATTGTTTACTAAAATGTTTTGCGATTCTGACATTGAAATGAATTTGCAATGTGCTTATTATTTTTTATCAGTTATAGTAAATCAAACTGTAAATATTTCAAATTTTAATCATAGGTGTATGAAGTTTAATTGTAATTGGTAGGTTGGTAATTAATTAATGTCGCACTGGAGCAACACGACGGGCTATTGGTGAGAGTCCGGGATCAATTCCGAAGGGAAAGATCCAATTCGATTATGATTAATTTGATATAATTTTAATTTTTCAGGTAACTTACACACAGTTTGAGGAAACAACTGTTGATAAGAAAACGGCAAGCATCTTTCATGCGGCAATAAAGCCTTTGTGACAACCGTAATAAATTTTATAACGCTAAATCAGACAGCAAGACATTTTCGATGTTGCGAAAATATGTGCCTTGTTGAAAATTAGCTGTGATGACAAACATGGGTGCACTTTGTGATCTATCTAAAATCGGGCACATACCATTGTGCCAATCAGTAATTTCTATAAAAGTCTCAAATCAAAAAAGTGTTTTAACTGTAGAGAAAATGGGTCACATTACCAAATCAAGTAAAAGGAAACAACCATTTTTCTTTTCTATTTGTTAACAATTTCATGGGCAGTAGGAGGTCTGATGTTCCCTTCCTCTACATGACTAAGGTATGGTTTAAATATTTTAAGTACTAAGGTTATATATAAAGATTCTCTCATTTGATATTATGATGTCTTGTACTCTGGATGGATGACACAGGACTGTCACAGATAAATTAAAACGCGACTTTGCTGCTATTTTTCAACTTTGGCAACTTGGAGTACTTTTGAAGCAATATCGTCTAAAAATTTTACTGATTTAGTTTGGAAATTCGCCAAAGGTCAACGACAATTTAGTCCCTTTTTTTACTAATAGAGGACGGAAAAAATGTTTTTTGGATTTTTCTTTTGGGAAAAAATTTTCCAATGGACCCAATTTCGAAGGTTTGGCTCCACGTCGTGGCAACCATGAAAGAAACACATCGGAATCTGTGGTTGCTAGATTATCACGAAAACATTAAGAAAATATTTAATTTGTTAGTTTAAACTTTTTGGTCGAGATCTTCAACGTCTGTTTCATACTTAATTAGCACAGTTTGTGTTTTAATTGATTCATTTTGAGCAACTAAAATTGCTACTAAAATAGGGTTTAAGATTGTGTTACTATTTCATAAGTGCTTTGGGGCTGTGGTAGCCCTGATGGTGAGACTTAAAGAGCCCATCATAAAAAATATAATTTTAAAGTTGTGCAAAATACATTTACAGAGTGATAGGTCAAAGTTTTAAAAGTCCTTGAGTATATTTTAGGCCCTTCAAAGTATTCAAATATACTTAATAATTTCAGTGATATTAAATTGCAGCTCATTTGCACTCTATTTCCTATAACTAACCGTACTCTTTTTGCTTGATAGGCTTTCTTGCCCCTACACTTCCTCTTTTTTGACTTGTTCCGATCTCCGGCATTTTGAGTCGGTATTGGTTCATGCATAGTTTTTTCAAACTCAAATATTTCCTCGTACGTAATGAGTTCGAGAAGTACTTCCTATGCTCCAGTGTTTACTCCGCTTTCTTCAGGAACACCAATAAGATCCTCTGCAGTCATACTGAAATCACCTGAAAGCAGAAACAAAATATGCAGTGCTGAGGGACAGATTATCCAATTTTTAGACACGTTAAATTATAAATAAGGACTGAATTCAAATTTTTAATATATATTTTTTGTAGCATTTGACACGGTGTTTAACCTTATGCGTTATCAGGGATTTTACGTCTATGCAAGCCCGGCATTCCTGAACAAAAATTGGAATTAGGTGATAAAGATACTAAAAATTGATAAATCCTGAAGCAAAACCGACCTTTTTGACGTAAACCTGAGTGAGACGTCACGCTCTATTTTAACCCTACAAGTGGTTTCGACGAGATATCTCGTCTATCAAAATCTGATCAATTTTTCTTATGACGAGATATCTCATCAAGATATTGCCGATTTTTTTATTATGGCGAAATCAAGATAGGGTCAGTGTTTTCTTCTATTGACGAGATAACTCGTCCATCAAGATTTGGTCAGTTTTTCTACTGACGAGATATTTCGTCGAGACAATCAAAGGAGAGTTAATGTCCTTTATATTCTAGGTGGCAAAAAATAATAGAAATTGATAAAACCTGAAGGAAAAACGACAATTTTTTCACGTAATCCTGAGAGACGTTAGTTTCGATTTTAATGTCCTTGATTTTTCCCGCCAAAAGTCAACCCAGGGACTGCCGATTCCGCATCCTTTGAGCCTCAAATGGTTTAGTACTATGATTGGTTAATGGTGAGTGTTATGTGCAATGGATACCTTCAACGCAGACTCTTCTCCCCTACCCCATGCTTTCTACTGAAGCTAGCATCCAGTCGACATATGTGCAATTGTCTGCCGTGGATTAACCGCCGGAGGGTTGAGAGTTCGAAATTTGATCCAACCAAGGGCTGTGATGTACATGGGAGATGGGGCGCGTTAAATCTCAAGACTTAAAATGTCCTCTTGTTGGTTGGCATGTTGTGGAAGTTCGGAGAGTGGGCCTCGTCATCAAACCGTGGCTCAAAATCACGAGTTGTTGTCCCCGCGGATCTTTCCCTTCGGGACTGATCCAGAATTGTCTTCAATAGCCCATTGTGTTGCTCCAGTGCGCCGTAAATTTAAATGCCTACCTCTCTTCTGTGCCAGTAAAACTTTCCTTGTGTGTATATATGTCGAATTACTTGACGTTGCATGGCGCAGCTTGACCAGATATGGCCCTTGGGGCTTTTGAAAAACAAAACAATCGGGTTCTAACTAACCAAAACTCAATTAAACAATCTTGTATTACTTGCACAATGTACGAATTTTTCTCTTTTACTTTAGATTATTGTATACCAAGGTTAGAAATAAAATTTTATAACTTTTCAAACCCAGAAAACAAATTGACTTTCTAGTGCAAAAATTTTACATTTACAGGGACCGTTACAATCCTACCCCCGGTGCTATGTTACCAGCGATTCCCCCAATGTAGGGAGATCAGTTGTAGTCAAGAAAATAAAATAAATAACGATTTAGAGAATAAGCTGAAATATTTTGAATTTTCAAAATAAAACAATTTAATTAACCAATGAATAAAAGGCCATTGTTAAGTGTCGCATTCAGCGATTTTAAATTGTGGCAAATCCTTTGCTCTAAAATCTTGTTCACTTTCTGGGTATTTTGTAATTTAATTAAAATATACGGAAATCTTTTCACAAAGGTGAGGCAAGGTGTGCGCTCTCAGAGATGGGATTAGATGCCAGAAAAGCTACCTCTTACAATGAAAGCTACTGCAGTGAAATATTCATTGACAAGCAAGAAGGAAAAGATAGAAATTTTACAAAATTTTTAACGAAACTCACTGCAGCATTTTTCTATGCGGTTGTCTTTGTTTTTAAAATATATGTCATTGGACAATTTTAACCCGCTGAAACGAAGTGAGTTTAGTATCAATGTCCGGGTAGGTAGTTGAATTTACGTCGCACTGGACCTACACAACGGTTTATTGGCGACGTTCTGGGACCAATCGAGAAGGCAAAGATCCGGGGACAACTCATAATTTTGAACCACGGTCAGATGACGAGGTCAATATCTAAGCTGGTACCTCACCACACTTCCCTATCACGTCAATGTGAGGAAACGACAGATTTAACGTGCACCAGCCCCAAGTACACGACGGCTTTGGTTGGATATCGTGTTTCGAACTAGCAACCCTCCAATTGCTAACACGCGACTCTACCTACTGGGCTACCGCAGCCCATCGATGTACGAGTTCTTTTAAGTTATGCATTCTCCGATTAATCGATGCAGGATATCAAAGTTTTGAATTCTAAAAGAATACTCACAAGCATTCTAAACAATTTTATTTTTCCACTTTGTGCAGCTATCTGTTTTTAAAGCCGTTTAGTAAAATAATACATTTCTGCGTTTAATTCTCTTAGTCTTCGATTTATAAATTTAGTTTGACATCTATTAAAACTATTGAACACTTGTTTGAAATTCTCTTTTGTGGTTTAATGAGGTTTTATTTTTAGAGTATTACTTTTTTATAATTTACGTACTACCCTTTGGTAGGATGATGCATGAATCCATGAAGTTTCATAGGAAACTAAAGTTAGACTAGGAAAAAATTAATGACTTATAACGTAATTAAAAAATTTTAAATCTGAAAAAGTCAGTGCAGTTTTCAAAATGTTGACACATACATAAATGATTTATCCTATTTTTCAGTTGAAATCAACTTCTGACCCGAACTAAATATAATTTATTGATATTAAAATAATATACAAGAATACCTGGATTACAAAGTTATCAACGAAGTTATTCTTAAGATGCTTCAATAAAACTTCCCTCTCGCAAAACATTCGCTGAAATATTGTGCATAGCTAAATTCGGTAATGAATCTCGATGTTTTCCCCTTAAAAATTTAAAAAATGAAACAATTTTAAAAGTTAAAGCAAATGGAGTCGAATTTAAACATTCGTATATCTTTTTCTCTGTTACCCTAGAAATGGAAATAAATTCGAGTCTATGCTGTAAAAGGATGAAAGATATCAGAAATTCAATTTAAGGTGTAAATGGATATTACTGCATGCTATGAAAACGTTGTAAGTGCCAGAGAAACTCTTTTTGTTTATAGAAAGACTGACAGGCAGTCCAAAATGTTGAATTAGCAAGGAAACTAAATGCATTTGTAGTGAAAATTATCCGTTTTAAATAATTGGGAAACATCTATTGTTCTCGTCGGGGTCAGGTTTAACCAGACCATCTACAAAAAACCGTAAGTTGTAGCGAATAGATGGCCGTAATCAGGCCCAGACCAGATACGGCACTCCGGGTAGTCCTGGTTCTTAGGGTTCCTGGTCCCCTTAGTTCAGATACAGCCTTTCGAACAAGTTTACAAGGGCCACAAGCTAGATACCGCTCTTTGAATAGATTTAACCGTCCCCAGTCTAGGTAGAATCCTACGGATATGTTTACTGGTCCGCAGTTCAGATACAACCCACCACACCGCACAAACCTTCAATATAAAACCAGATTAGATTAAAAGTGATGGCAATGATAAAAAGATTCAATAAAATCTGGTGATACAGAGATGATGGTAATTTAATAATTACGTGGTCCTTTGCCACCTCTTCAAATTTTTAAAAAATTAATTTGGACTAGGCGGCTCCGTGAACAAACTCTAAGCTGGCTCTCATTGTCGCACCTTGATTGTGTACAACCCATAAGCAATATCCACCCAAGAAACCAAATAACTGACTTCAAACCAACATTTCACAATGTTAATTATCAGATTTATTCGGATGGGCCCGTCAGTGAAGGCAATGTCGGGGCGTCCGTGTGCAACTTCCATAATAACTTATACAAAGTATGTTGTCATAAACTACTCTCCTTCAACTCAGTCTTCCAAGCAGAATTAATGGAAACATAAAAAGCAATTTGCCTGGCTACTTAAAATAATACCACAATACAATAATACCGGGGGATTGAAAAAGGTCATTAGGAACCCGCTTTCTGTGTACAGAGTGAGAAAATGGCATCAAACAGCGAAATAGCAGGAGTGTGGAACTACCTGGCGGATCGTTTCTCCTCAAACTGATATTATTTGTCTCGTCACCTGTCGATCATTGGTAAAAACTAGTTGGATGAAGATTTTTCTTTTTATCATCCTTCTCTAAAAAATTATCACATCTAGATCTAGAGCTCTGTAGTGGCAATGTATATCTCTAAAGGATACAGCACACCAAATGTTTTTAAGACTAGCGAAAACACTAATTTTATTTACACCAATACACTAGTTACAAGGAATTATAGTATGACTCTACACAACCAAAAGAGAAAAATTACACAACCACCTACAACCCACCTAGCGCGTCAGTGCCAGACGATATTCTTATTAATATACTCTTTAATATTAATTGAACGTGACGCGATCTCTGACGACAGTACCTAGAATTACATGATCTACCACCTTTACAACACCAGATTTTATTTCATTGAGATCTGTTTATCACTACCATCACTTTTAATCTCATCATCTGGTTTTATATTTTATGTTTTAGTCTCTATCGCCCATATTAATACCCATCATCTCATCATTAGGTATCACTCTTTCATTATCCGTTCTATTCATAAACTCATTGTATTATTTAAAATTGATAGCATTTCTTATATTTTTATCACATTGGAATTATGTACTATTCTAAATAAGATTTTAACACACATACTTTCAACTTAATATTTTTCTTTTTATTTTGGAAGAAATACCTAACATTCAAGGTGGGAGGATCCCCTCAACAGTTCCGATCTAATCATGGCGCAGAAACATGGCGACCACCTCTACACTGGACACAGGAATATGGACACAAGTATCCTTCCGCAAGCTATCACAGATCCATCATTGCTATACCTATGCATGGGGAGATTGAAAACTGCGACGTCGATGGATGCCTTCCACGGAATCGTGAGTATGTCGACCTCTCCCCGCGACTGGTGTGGAGATCTCGGAAAAACTATAAGACATGTACTCACGATTATCTTCGCCTTCTTTCGTGGAACCTCTTAACTAGGATTACTGCAGGGTACTTCCGTGCTGTATTTTTATTTATAACAGCTATTTGTGCTGCGGAACTTTCCTGCAGGATACTTTGTCGGGTTTTAAAATTGTTCTGGCATTTTTACCTGTCGTTATTTTTTGTTCAGTCATGAAGCTGTTATAATGGAGACATTGTCGGGTCTTACGTTGTGTTAAAAGTTTACTTTTCTGTGTTTATGGTGTTAATTTCTCACTTTGGAGCTCCTTTTTGTATTTTGTGATTGCTAGTGAAAAACAAATTCTATCTGGCAAGGTTGGTCCTGTTGAGCCTCCTCGTATTGAAGACCTCATTCCTCACATAAATGCTTTAACTCAGGGTGGTGTCGGTTTGTCAAACCAGATACAGCCCTTCGGATAAGTTTACCCAGCCGGCAGGCCAGATACAGCCCTCAAATACTTTTATCAGGCCCGCAGAGCAGACTCGGCCCTCCAAATGGATTTAATCAATCCATATACATCCCTCCGGACTGCTTTATCCGATACGCAGACCAGATACGGCTCTTGAAATAAATTTGACCGGTCCGCACAGTTCAGATATTGCCCTCCAAATAAGTTTAATGGTCCGCAGTTCAGATATGACTCTTCGAAAAAATTTACCTGGCCCGACGAAACAATACGATCCTCCCAAAAGGTTTATACGGCCCGCCGGCCAGATACGGTCCTTCAAAGTGGTTTTCCCTTCCAGACGACCAAATACAGTACTCCTAAAAGGTTCCCCGGCTCGCCGGCTGGATATGGGCTAGAAAAAGGTTTTCCCGGCCTGCCAGCCAGATACGGCTTTCAAATAAGTTTACCCGGCGTGCAGACCAGATTCCGATACCAGATATTCCAGGAGAGGAAACTCATTCATAAAAAATAAACAATAAAAAGTAGGAGATTGGAACCAGTGACCAGCTGTTTTTTTTCACAAGTTAGGTCGATCGGCATTTTCATCCTCTCTCTTTCCTTAATTACAACTAATTAATTTATTCAAAATATTTAAAGTTTATATATAGTCTAACGGTTAATTGGAAGAATCCAAATAAATAATGTAAAACGACCATGATTAAAAATAATATACATTACCGAGGAGAGGTAAAATACAGTTTTGGTTTCTCGAATATACTTCACTTAGTAATAAATTAATTTACTCAAAATATATTATATTTAAAGATTATATTATCTATGAGTAGGCGTCTGCGTGTTTGTTATCCATACAAATCTAACACCGTTCGACCAATTCACACCAAATTTGGTACAAATATTCCTTAGAATCCTGCGGGTAACGTAGGCTACATATTATCCCCCATTCTATTCGTCCTAGGTGTGCAGAGGGGTAAAAACAATTCGAAATCCCCATAGGAATAACATCGCGTATAAAACGATTACGGTACGCTAGTCAGTTTGTTTTACAAGTATTAACGGAAAAACAATTTTTCCACTAAAATTGTTTTGCCAGCATTGCTCGTAAAACAATTTTTTCCAAAACATATTTAAGCAATTTATAGTAAATTCTAATACTTATGTTTGAACTGATTTTTTATTGCTATTTTACGAATTGCTCTATTTCAGAATATACTTAGGAAGTCGAAATCCGACAAGCTTGCTCATTTTCTTTCGTTTTCCAGAATTCTGCATTTTTTGAAAGATCGTAATTTAGTTTCTGTTTGTATTTATGTGTTCCAGTATTTTACAGATTGCAGATATATAATTTAGGAGTTAAATTTTAATGAATCATTTATTTTTTGCTAAACATCACTAGATATAGATAATTTTTTGGTATATGTATCTTTCTTACTTGTAACTTTACTTAAATCTGGTTGCATACAAAATGGTTTGTAGAATCCTATTTGATAAAAATAAATAAAATATACAAAACAAAACCTTTTTAAGTAATGTTTGTAACTTCTTATTTTAAAATTACCGGTAAAGTTAAAATGCAATAATTTTAAAATAAGATAGGTTAGGTTAAATTAAAACATTCATTGTAGTTTAAAGATGCTTCAAAATTTTGATTTTCAGAACACGACGATTAAAAACAATTAAATTTACATTAGTTTTTCACATTTCATGGGTATTATTGAAAGCTGTACTCCATTGTCAAGTATGGCGCAGCTTGTCATGCTCAAGACCTTGCCCCATAAAATTCCAAATGCAAACAACCATAATCAAGTAACTACATTTCTAATTCTAAATAGGTACGTGTTTTCCATATAGAAACCGAATTTCAATTGAAAATGAACCATAAGGATTCAATTTAAAACTGAATCTGTGTCTATAAGAGTTAAGCGAATTTTAATAAGACTTTGCTGATCTTGGAATAATATCAGAGTTAGGAAGTATTTGAACTAGAACTTCTGAAAAACTGGAAATTTTTGTCTTAAGTGACAAAAGATCGAGGTTGCTTGCTTTACAATTTGAATCTGTTCACATTCGTTGAAGCAGTGGTTTTATTTTTTTATAAAGACTAAAATCGATATTCTGCTTTTTGAAAAATTGTAATCGATTGAATTTGCTTTGTCTACACTGATGACATTTATTCTTAAAACAAGCTCCGTTATACCACGTGCAGCTAAATGGAATTTTCAAGAAAAAATGCGTGCTTCAAAATAAATTAATCTCGAATACCGTAACAATTTGATTTTCCATCCTCTCATAATGATGATAAAATTCCAAATGAAATAAAACATCCCATCCCTAGTGTAAGTGTGCCACAAGTAAAAAAATATTGATAGGAAAACTAAGTGCAAGACTATACTCCGGAATTCAGTCATTTTACTGAAAATTAACTTATGAGGCATTCGTAATCAATCCAAAACTTAAAATCGACGTCCCTGTAGTAGACATCTTAGAAACAAATTTTTGTAGTTTGTCTATTATATGGATGGATATATCATGTATACATATTTGCGACCGAAGTAAATTGTAGAAGTTATGGAAAACTTAAAACGATTTTAAACAATTATTTTCCGTTCACTTACATGATGCTTTAATTTTTTTAAGGAAGATCACTTTTTAATCAACATTTAACTAATTCAATCCAAGTAAAGCCGGGTAATTCTGCTAGTATTCTCTAAAGTTTAGCTGGAAGGATCCACATAAGTTATGCTACCTTCTCATTTAATCATTTCCTTCAAATAAACATGTTTGCTTAACACTCTTGGTGATTGTCTCGACGAGATATCTCGTCATTAGAAGAAAACTAACCAAATCTTGATGGACGAGATATCTCGGCATTAGAAGAAAACTGACCGGATCATGATATTGTCATCATAAAAAGAATTGGTCAGATCTTGATGGACGAGATATTTCGTCGAAACCACTTGGAGGGTTATTTTCTGGTTAAGAACATAAAATAACTAGTTCGACGATCATAACATCTCACAAAAGCATACATCATTAATGACTTGAAACATCAAAAAATTTAAAATATTTATGGTTTAGTCTTGATCCATCATGTTCAGTTGAGTTTTTTCAAAAGTCAAAACATTGTTTTTCAACGTTCAGTGAACATTAAAATAGTGGGTGTTCTTAATGTAAGGGCACTCTTTTGTTTGGAATAACTTTTAAATAAAGCATATTTAATTACTTTTTTGCATATTGTTAACTCAATTAATGAAGATTTGGATTTTCAGTGGATACATAAACAAAACAGCCGTTATTAAAGACAGAAAATTCGAGGTAAATTCATGAACGACCTCTTCACCACCGTAGAGCAATTCTAAAGGACGCATTTCCTGGACGAATAATTTCAAAATATTTTGATGTCGATTGACTCCCTCTTGGTTTATCTGATTTGACCACGTCGGATAATTTTCTACGGGGATACTTAAAAGAACGATTATGCGTTGACAAGACAACTACGATTCAACGGCATAAGCAAAGCATTCGCGAACAAATTGAACAAATAATCCCCTTTATGTGTTCAAACGTAAAGAAAATGTGGCAGAAAGAGCCTATATTTACAGCGCTGCCATGGGTAGTCAAGTGGCCGATGTCATATCCCGTAAATAATATTCTTAATTGAGTATACAGTATGCAGAAAAATTAATTAAAAATGATTTATTTAAAATTTATCCCAAAGTGGCACTCTTAAATAAAAAACACCCTGTATGAAATGCGACCTGAATTCCGCTCCTTTTCAGTGCGCCTTTCAAGAACTGCTATGCTATTTTACTTTGAACATTGTTTCAAATTATTTGAAAGAAATTAAATGCCTGTACATTGTATTCACCACACCGTCACCATAACTGAAAAAAAACAGGAAAGCATAAGCTGAAGCTCTTGTTTATAATCAAAACTTATTTAAAGAAAGCTGTGTTACTTATATTTTAGATGAAAAAACCCCTCGCGTATGCGAGTATTAAGCCGTCTGCTTAGAATTTATTGGTTTCTTCGGGTCATCAAGTAAAAAAATGCGATCCAGCTTTTCTTAATACTTACAAGAAGGCTTTGGACTGTTTGCATTCAGAAAAGATGTATACAGTTTCAACTCACCTGGGGACGGAAATCGGAATCAATTGATTCCAAACAATTTCCTCAAGTGAGTAAAACCCATTAGATAGTTAGTAACATTCAAATACACAAATACCTGTTGACAGATTGCCTCTAAGGCAGGGTATGAAATTAACATACACTGATATTGAGAATTAAGAGAATTTGCATATTTTGTCGAATTTTCTCAAAAGTACTGAACGAAAGGTAAAATTAATGCTTCCAAACAAAGAAGCAAATCTATAGTGTCGAATACTGTTGGAATCGGTCTCAAACCTCCAATTATATTGCCGTGTGGGGCACATAAATTTGAAGAATGTAAATCTTTGAATGTATAGGGCCGCGGTGGCCCGGTTGGAAGAGTAACGGACTTGCAACCGAAGGGTTGCGAGTTCAAATCCAGCCAAACACCGTCGTGTACAAAGGGGGCTGGTGCACGTTAAATCTGTCGTGGCCTCAAATGTCCTCACGTTGGCGTGGTGTGGAAGTTTGGAGAGTGGGGTGCCAGCTCAGGTGTTGCCTCGTCATCTGACCGTGGTTCAAAATTACGTGGTGTTGTCCTCGGATCTTTCCCTTTGGGATTGATCCCGGACCGTCACCAATAGCCCATTGTGTTGCTCCAGTGTGACGTTAATTGAAACACCCCCCCCTTTGAATGTATAAAAGTGAAGAAAGATTGGGGATCATGAGCTGATCAGACTTCTTGTATGTTTTTAAACCATAAGACTTGGTCACGTAATAAAATTTATTTTTAATGTATAAAAACTCTGTCTTCAATCGATAAAACCCAACAATTGGTTATGGGCCCCAGACCTTAAGCTGAACCTGAATTCTGCCACTACCGGTTTCCAGTATGATGGGTATTCAAGAAATGTCCATGTTTTCCTTCCCGAAGTTATCGGATTTCAACTATGCCACGTGGAAGACGGACATGAAGGTATTGCTAATGGACCGGAACTGCTGGGAATTTATCACTAAAACGGAACCTCTATTATTGGAAGATGCTCCAGAACAAGAAAAAAGAGACTATCGTTATAGGAAGCAGAGGACATACACAACTATCTACCAGGGCATAGACAGAAAATATCAAGTCTTAATTTCATCTACTGAGGACGGTAAGGAAGCCTGGGATATATTAAAGACCAACTTTGAACCAGCATCTAGAGCACGATTGGCAGGCCTTGTGGACGAGTTCTTTTCAATCCGCTACCAGTCGGAGGACGAATCCATTGGACTCTTCTGCAAACGAGTGCATGAGAAGCTGTTACAGATAAAAGAAGGTGGATTCGAAATCCCAGACCTCTTAGTTTGCTTTCAACTAATAAGACATTTGCCTCACGAATACGATAATCTGGTACAACTGCTATACAGGATGGATGACAACGAGTTCACGCTAGACAATTTGTCTAAACATTTAATAACAGAATCCAGCCGAATCGAGCTGAAGCGGAAAGACGAAGGCACAAAATTAAGTATCGTGGCCGATGCTTATGCTACAAGAAACAAGTCATCTAGATACAAGGAGACACGGGCGTCTACTCCTGATCACAGCAGATGCGTACTGGACCCTGAATTAATTCCTTCAAGCCCAAGAAAGTCGACAGTTTGTCGTATGGGGCCGCGACCATTCTGTAACTACTGCAAAAAGTCGGGACATTACGAATCGAAGTGCTTCAAGAAAAGCAATCGGCAGAAACCTGGTGGTGAATTATTTTATATGGAGGACAATCCAAAAACTGATCTTCAACGTGCCTATGCAGTTTCAAATTTTTCAAATGAAAGACCGAGGGAATTTCTCATTGATTCAGCTGCAACTGCTCACTTCTGTAAAGAACGTGATATGTTTACGACATTCAGAAAACTACCACCACAGAAGATCCTAGTCGGAGACAAGGACAGCACCTCGGAAGTATTAGGTATGGGTGATATTCAATTTACAGTTTTAGATAGAAACAGAAATTATGATATAACTTTAAAAGATGTGTTATACTCGCCTAATATGAGACGAAATTTAATTAGTGGTGCTCGTATTGACCTTGTGGGAAACCAAATTAAATGGGGAAATAACAAAATGATTATTTATAATAGTTATAATAAATATTTGTTTACTGTTCCCAGAATTGGAAAATTGTATATCTTGAAAGGTTATCCCAAGATTAAAAATTATACATATGTAACTGGTTTAGATCTAGAAAAAGCCCACCGTAGGTTTTGTCATGTTAACATGCCCTTAATTGAAAATATGAGTAAAATTAATTGTGTAAAAGGAATTGAAAAACTTAATTGTAAGAATATAGATAAAAATTGTAAGATTTGTGCTATTGCTAAATCCACTAGAATATCCTTAAAAAGAAACTATATGTACGAAAGGAAATCTAAAAATGTTTTGGAAAGGATCCATATGGATTTGTGGGGTCCTGCTCCAGTTAACTCTCTAGGTGGAAACAAATACTTTTTATCTATTATTGATGATTTTTCACAAAAAGTAACTGTTTATATTATTCGAAATAAGAATGAAGTTTTTGATTACTTTAAAAAATACTTGGTTAAAGCTGAAAGACAGCTAAATGTTAAGTTAAAATGTGTCCGAACTGACAATGGTTTAGAATTTTGTCACAAAGAATTTAAAAAGTTTTTAAATGATCTAGGAATAAAAATCGAAAGAACTTCAACTTATACCCCTGAACAAAATGGCGTTGCAGAAAGGTTCAATAGAACAGCCATGGATTGTGTCAGAGCTATGCTTCAAGACAGTGGTTTACAACCACAATTTTGGTCAGAAGCACTTTTAGCATTTATTCATACTAAAAATAGATGCGAACACAAATTAACTGAGGGTATATCTCCTAACGAAATATGGACTGGTTTCAAACCATCAGTAAAACATTTTAGAATTTTTGGCTCTTTGGCATATGTTCATATTCCTAAAATACAGAGAAATAAATTACAACCCAGAGCAAAACTTGGTATTTTGACAGGATATGGTTTGAAAACTAAAGGTTACAGAATATATATCCCAAACGAGAAGAGAATAGTTGAAACAGTCCATGTTCATATCGACGAAAGTAAGAAAGCTGTTGATGTACTATTTGGTAAAAACTTTGAGTACGTTTCTTTCGATCTTAATTCTAATATTCCTATTTATCAATCAAATGAAAATATAAAAGTAAAATCGGAAAGTGAAACTCAAGTTTTAGATTCAAAAGATTTAGTTAAAACTGAGGACTTAAAAAGTCTTAACATTTCAAATTGGCGAAGAATCGAAAAACCTAGAAATAAAAGCAATAGGATAGATGTATACTATTATTCTCCTGAAAATTTGAGAATGAGATCTTTAAATGATATTAAAAAGTACTGTACTAAAAATAAGATTAGGTTTGATCCTGTAAATTTCAATTTTAAGCCAGAAACTGAACATCCTAATGTGGATATTTCTAATGTGCCATCTACTTCTAGTGATGAATCTAATTTTTTAGACCAACAGATGTACGACATGTATGATCAGTGTTACAATGTCGAAATCCCTAAAAGTTATGAAGAAACGCAGGCAAGTAAGGATAAAATTAAATGGAATACTGCCATGAATGAAGAAATTCAGATAATGAAGGATAGGCAAGTATGGAAATTAGTGGACACCCCCCCAAATACAACCATAATTGGAAGTAAGTGGGTGTACAGCATAAAAATGGACGAAAACAATATACCTAAAAGGTATAAAGCTCGTCTTGTTGCTCAAGGTTTTAAGCAAAAACCCGGCATTGATTTTAAAGATATTTTTTCACCAGTTGTGAATTTTTCTATTGTTAAATTATTGTTTGTACTATTGATTTCTATGTTGGGTTGGTATCACTGTCAAGTTGACGTGAAAAGTGCATATTTATATGGACACCTTAAGGATACTATATACATGAAACAGCCAAAAGGATTTGTGCTGAAAGGATCCGAAAACAAAGTATGTCTATTGGAAAAGGCTATATATGGTCTGCATCAAAGTGGTAGAGAATGGAATTTGGAATTAGACGGTATTTTAACTAAATTAGGATTTTCTCAGTTAAATTGGTGTAACTGTGTCTACAAATTTAAAGATGTAATTTTAATTGTTTATGTAGATGATATGGTTCTGTTTTCAAAAAGAGAACATTTGATAAATGACGTAATCGAATTATTGGACAAAAAAATTGGATCTTACAGTCCTAGGTAAAACTAAATATTTGTTAGGCGTAAACTTTCAAGAAATTGAAAATTCGATTTATTTACATCAAATTACCTACATTGAAAAATTAATGTCAAAATTCAAAGATCTTCCTAAAAGTTTTGTGAATTTACCTTTTAAAATTGGTTGTAACTTACCTGATAAGGTTAAAGAGGAAGAAATAATAGAAAATGATTTAATGAGGAAATTTCCCTATCGTTCCTTAATAGGATGTTTATCGTTTTTGTCAGATAGATCCAGACCAGATATTGCATTTGCCGTTAATATAATGTCTCAGTTTTGTAATGGTTATACTTACAAACACTGGTCTTACGTTGTTGATATTATGAACTATGTTTTTCTTACAAAGGATTTTAAAATTAATCTTTCCAATGTAGAAAGTTCAAATTTGATTGCTTTTTCTGATGCAAATTGGGGATGTGGTCTCACAAACAGACATTCAAGCAGTGGCTATTTAATTTATTTTGGTAACATCCCAATATCATGGAAATCTTCTAAACAAAAGTGCATAGCTCTTAGCTCAATGGAATCTGAATTTATTGCACTAACCGATTGCACTAAAGAAGTTATTTGGTTTAGTAGAATTATAAATGAATTAAGTTTGTGTGATTACATAAGACCCCAAGTATATTGTGATAATCAATCTGCTATCTATTTTTCAAAAAATAGTCAGGAAAATGTGAAAACTAAACATATTGATATCAAGTACAAATTTATTCGTAAATTAATAAAAGATGAACTATTTAACGTAAATTATATTTCATCGGAAAATAATTTGGCTGACTTTTTAACAAAGCCTTTATTGTTAAATAAATTTAAAAATATTATTAGAAAAATATTTTGTTAGATTTATATAAATATATATATTGAATTGTAATACATCTGCTGAGGTTTTACAACCGATGGGGCCGCATGTTGGAATCGGTCTCAAACCTCCAATTATATTGCCGTGTGGGGCACATAAATTTGAAGAATGTAAATCTTTGAATGTATAAAAGTGAAGAAAGATTGGGGATCATGAGCTGATCAGACTTCTTGTATGTTTTTAAACCATAAGACTTGGTCACGTAATAAAATTTATTTTTAATGTATAAAAACTCTGTCTTCAATCGATAAAACCCAACAAATACGAAAGCGTACACGTAAGTGTGGGCGGTGCATTTAAAGGAACAGACTTTCTAAGCGCACGTGACAATTTCCGCGCTTCGTTCGCTCGCACACCTCGGCGAATTTTGTGGTGTTTTTTTGCAACATTAGTTGAAATTCTAAAGCAAACAGTTAAAATGAGTAACTACCAACGTTTGGATGATGGAATGAGGTGGCGAATAGTCGGGAGACTGGAAGCAGGGCAATCTCGAGTGCAGATTGCTAGAGACTTGAATGTAACGTCCAGCGGCGTGTCCAACTTATGAAAACAGCTTAAGGACACTGGATCCGTAAAGAGAAAGCCTGGGCAAGGTCGTCTAAGAGCCATGACGGCCAATGAAGATCGATATTTGTCCATTACAGCCTATTCACTGATTAGTCCCGGTTCAGCCTAACCACTGATTCTCGACGTTCGTTCAACTGGAGAGAACCAGGAATCCGCTACCAGTTCTCCAACATCCAAGAGACTACTATAACAGTGGAGGCTTGATGGTCTGGGTAGGCATCATGTTGGATGGGCGCATAGACCTTTATGATTTCGACAGAGGCTCTGCAGTGGCTGTGAGGTATAGGGATGAGATCTTGGAGCCCTATGTTCGCCTTTTCAGGGGTGCAATTGACCCTGATTTCATTTTTATGGACGACAACGCTCATTCACATAGGGCTCATCTGGTTGACGAATATCTGGAAAGCTAGGGTATTCACCGGATGGAATGGCCAGCCAGATTTCCAGACCTAAGCCCTATAGAGCATATCTCGGACGTTCTTGGGAGGGAAATTGCAACTCGCCTTCCCCTCCCAGAACCATCCAGGACCTGAAAACAGCGTTGCTGGAGGAGTGGGACCGACTGACACAGGCTCATAAATTGCCTAATTTCCAGTATGAATTCACGTTGTGAGAGCTGTATAACTGTAAGTGGGGACCACACCCCTATTAACCCATGTTTTGTATCGATATTGTAACTCCGTTTTAAACCTTCCTGCCCTGATGAGTCTTACCCACGATCATGAGTGTGTAACATAACTGTTGTATGGTTATTTTTGTATTATTTCAACCTATGTACATAATTAATTTCATTAAAATATGTCCAGTAGTTCTGAAGATAATCGCCCAAAAGTGAAAATTCTCTTAATTTTGAACACCAGTGTATAAGTCATTAAATTTCTCGAATTTTAAAGATGTTTCCAACGGAAACTTGAAACACTAGATAACTTGAAATTATACCTTTTTACAAACATAGACAATTGATGCACAAATGTTGGCCAATTTCTGTAAAGACATATCTCAAAGTATATATTTTTAAAATTTCTAAAATAATGTCTATAAATAGAAAAGAGAAAGTTAGTGATCTTAACTAGAACATATACCACCATTCAACGATTAGTCCACGTATAAAATAAAACTATTACCTGCATGTGTCCTGTGCAGATAGGGTTACCATGCGTCTAGATTTGAATGATGCATCTTGGCCTTTTTTGTCCCGTCAGAAGAAAACAGAAAGTTTCGATGTCCATCCAAACTGCAGAAATCCTGTCAAATTCCCTCGAACCACCACTAAAGGAGCCTGCTGCCACAAATGTGGGTTCCCGTTACCATTTCATTAGGAGTTACACCCGTGTGTGAATTAATTATATAATGTTACCCTATCTGCTTTTTGTACATTTAACGCCCCTCCAAAACTGCTGAATACTCATGCCCCTGATAAATCAACATGATTAATCTTGAATCAACCTTATTTTTTGGAAACCCTAACCAACGAAATTAAATTGAAGTATCAGACAATACAAAGGTGTTTATTCATAAGCATCTATAAGCAAGCAGAAAACATGCTGATGTGTAAGAAATGTGAGATGTTGCTAGCTTTTAGTTTTTTCAAAATTTAAATTCAGTCCGCAGGCACAAGTTATAGTAAACACTAGGGTGGCCGAAAAAAAATCGAAATTCGTCTGAACTAATTCTAATAGTGAAAAAAATTTATTAGTCTACTTCGTATGAACATTACATGTAAATTATTTTGAAACTAAAAATATTTTAATGAAGAGACCGGATTCAAGTTTCCGAATTTTAACGTTTTAGCAGGCCCTTAAGACACCTTCGGAAATTCCTCTAGCCTAGGGGTTTCCCTATGGGCTGCATTAAAGTGACTTAAAACAATGGCTTTAGTCGTAAAAATTCGAAAAACAGTTTAAGGGATTCAATTCGTATCAAATATTAAAAACAATCCTAGCCCTCTTTCCGTAGAAATGACCACATAATGTAGGTTTACCTCAGGGCGACTTGGCAGGATTAAAAAGCATGTTTCTATGCCTTTTTCTATGAGATATAAACTAATTATTGTGTAATGTGCAAAAAGAAATTTCTTGAAATCAAAGAATGGGTACACAGTAACTTCGATATCATGGAACTGATGAAGAATTTACAAACGCGATACACAATAGAGGGAATTACAAGAAAACTTGAAGATCAACTGTGCCAACATGCAATGGTTGTTGTAGCACTTACACGCAAACGTGCTGCTATTAATTCCTTGTTTATGAATTTTAATTATGGAATAAGGCCTTAATCAGGGGAGTGGGTGTACTCAAGTACCATAGGAAAATCATGCATAATCGCAAAATACCCCGTTGTGAAACTCAAACGCATCGATACCAACTTTCCCAAAATTCCTTCAGATTTGAGTACAGATCAACATTATATGTATCAGATTTGCCTCGCCATTAAAATCAGCCGTTAATATAATGATATGGCAAAATATGGACCAAAAACTATCACATACAAGGCGGCTCACAACATCAAATAATCTCTTGTGATTGTATGAGGGAACACAGAAACCACTCAAGAAATTTCTTTGATAGGCGGGAATAACAGTACCAGTCAGTTGTGATGTGCACAATTTTCTTGGTACGAACAGTACAAGTAACTTAATTTTGTCATAGGGCCACATCCAACATGTCTCCTAATTTCCCTTTTAAAGTTGTCAGACATAAGGTGCAGAACTGATTTTATAAATTTTATTCATTCACAATATGGAATATTAAATTATTTTTTTTTGTTCTAAAAAATGGTCATTTTTTGACGTACTGTTATTCCCGCCCATCGAAGATTTGTAAGTGGACTGAGTTTGTTTTTAATGTTTGACACGAATTGGAATGTATTCAGAGAGAAGGGGAAGTTAAAATAAAAAAAATGTGCAAATCAAGAACATTTCAGTCATTCCCCGAAATGTTCTTGACGTTACAAAAATATATGCTTAGCTTAATTAATGTTTGTTAAATCCGTAAGTAGAAGTCCCAAATTTTATAAAGTTCATAAGTAGAAAATTTATGAGCAGGTCTCAAAATACTCAAATATACTTGCAAACGAAATGGGCCTTTAATACTCGGTTGCTAAAGCAAGCGAAGAATCCATGCATGTGCTAGGTGACTGACTGAATAGGAAGGAATGGGGAAAGTTGAGAGAAATTTCCTGTCTATCTCTCTAAGAGTAACGAGATTTCCGAGTTGTGTTTCCAATTAGTATTGATTTCACTTCATAATACACATAATGATCAAATAGCCACATCTATTGGATAAGTCGAATATTGGCTAGGAGTCATACAGTGAAAACTGCAGGTTGTATGGTGGTATAATGTGTGCAAGACTCTCAAAGGGATATTCGCCTAGATGTGAGTGACCAAGCACGTTTTAAGAAGAATGCTGAGCATTCCTCGAAATATTTTAAACGTCAACACAATAAAAAATGCACACAAAAGTTAGTATAATCAACGTAAATCGAAGTTTCGCTCATCACACAGGTATAATTCACGTAGATGTCTGAAAACAGTCAATCATCGAACGTAATGTCAATTTAATATTACAACTTTTTGGTATAAGAAAGCGAGAGAGAACATTGAGCCCCTCCGAAATTATTTTCGAAATACATGCCTGGAGCAAATGAAGCAAGTTTTACATTACCTGCCATAGATGAGATGGATTCTGCCATGCTTGTCCTATCTTCGAAGATGACTTAGAGATTGCTTCAGCGTGGAAAGAAAGTGTCTATAAGATCCCCTCGTGGGTTTATATAAACTTCTATAAAAGCGGAGCATGCGCTTCTCTGGTTGGACAACGCGCCTTTCCCACTTGGGAATCTAACGAACAAATTAAGAGTTAAAGCAATCAGGAAGGGGAGGGGAAAGGTAAAATCAATTAAAAAAGTATTAAATTTCTGAAATCGAATATCTTGAAGAAATCGTTTTGGAATCTAATGAAAGCCGAAAAAATTGGTTAGGAATTGGGAGAAATTATTTCTGACTTTTAAATGGAAATGAAAAGGCATTACTTTGAAGGATCGTATTATCTTTAATAATGTAAATTTACCTGCTCATAGATAACTTGTTTCGTTTAATGACACGTTTTTTAAAGAAGCAATTTAAAGGAATTTAGGGAAGCATAATTGAGACTGAATTAGGATAAGATGACTGAGATTAAAGATCAGTGACTTCAGTGGGGGTAAGGTTACGGCGTAAGAATATTCAAATAGGTCGAGAAAGGATTTTTTAAAATTTCATCAGTTCTGCAATTTAAACGTTAATTGTTTCTAATCTTTCGATTCTGATAATTCTACCCTACAGCCACTGGGGAACGATATGAGACTAAGCCAGAACCATCAAAAATTACAACAATCGTGTTGGAAGAACATTGTTTTAATCTTTTGTACATTTGCATACCTTTTTAAAATTATCTAATCACATAAAATAATGAAACATTGTAGTCTACATTTATTAATTGCATTTTTTCTGTTTTTGTAAAGCTCAACTACTGTCTTCTTCGGCCTTCTGTACTGAGTGAGGCAAAACTGACAACTACTTGTGAAGGAGCGCCCAGTGTGTAAGCCATCATTACTCTTAATCTGGAGAACCACCAACATAGATGTTCTTACAAATCGAGATTCGAACCCTGGACTTACTAGGTGGCAAACAAACACTATGACAATTATACCAGTTATACGGCTCTATATCTGTTTGCATTTAATTATTTAGCATCAGTTTCAAGGGAAAAAAAGTTAGAAATCAAATATTTTTCTTTACATTTGCAATTAAATAACTTATACCATGGTTTCTTGCTGAAATTGCCCAAAGTATAACAAGTTTCTGGCTTATATATAATTTTTATGATACTGCTCCAGATTTTAAATTATTACATTTTTAACATTGAACTTAATATTAGATTTTTTTCATTTTAACTTAATCCACTTAGCTTTTTGATATATTCATTAAGAAATTTTGCAAACTCGCCATTCTACATCGTTGAAAACAATTCTACGTAAAACATGTAAAATTTTTAATTTAATCCACTTAGCTTTTTGATGTGTACATTAATCATTTTTCATTAAGAAATTTTGCAAACTCACCATTCTACATCGTTGAAATCAATTCTACGTAAAACATGTAAAATTTTTAATTTAATCCACTTAGCTTTTTGATGTGTACATTAATCATTTTTCATTAAGAAATTTTGCAAACTCACCATTCTACATCGTTGAAATCAATTCTACATAAAACATGTCGATGAGTCGTTAAATATAGTAACATACAGGTTACCAAACTTTTAAAATTTCACTTACATTTCCAAAAGAAACCCAAAGAATTGTACTGTAATTACCATAGTGATCGACCTGAAAGTTTATATGTGTATACGTAAACATTTTATACTCATATTTGTGTTAACGCCTTCTTAAAATCCTCATGTATCCCTGAAAACGTTTCTGAAAATTATAAAATAAAAATTAATGGCTGCACAATTGAAACAACGGATGAAAGCTAATGCTGAGTACAGCCGGGTCAGGAAAAGCATCTGAACCCCTCTTGTTATTCTCGTCCCTTGAGTCACACAGTCAAACAAGAAGTGGCATTAGACTTGGAATATAACCTTCTGTAAATAAATGTGCACTTTATTTGTTTAACGGTTCGTCTTCAAATTTATTTAGTTATTATTTTTACAAGCTTTCAAATAGCAGTGCCCCCTTTTAATATCATTAAAATATTAAGCAAATCTAACTTACTATAACTATAAATTTTTGTGAAAATCTGATAGTAATTTCTGGATATATAAGTGAAAAAATATTTGGGCTCCGTATCCTTATACGGAGCCCAAATAGTTTTTGTCCCCAAATAATTAATATGTCGAAATGTTATTTGAAGGTCACGCATGCAGAATGTGCAAAAGTACTTGCTATAATCTGCTCTCGAATATCAAGTTCCTTTGACTTTAAAATAGTACTTTTCATTGATACAAATCTCTTGAACGATATTTTTGAAAATGCGTGGAATCCTAAAATTTAAAATTATTAACGATAAAACAGAACAAAAATACTAAATATTAAAATATCAAAATAATTTACTTTGATTAATAAATTTTATAGCAATATTTTACAATTATTGACTAAAGAATTTAGAAATTATAGACTATAGTGGTCTTTCTTTTTTACACATCGCTTTTTGGATCTGCCATTGCATAAAATCAAATTGCATACAAGGTCTTGATACCTTATTAATTACCGTGAATCGTAAGCCGATGTCCAAAATATGTTAACCAGAGGTAGTTTTGGTCTACTAATTGACTTGATTATTGCCCACATCTTTTCGATTGTGTTGACATCTGGAAGTAGTATTCACTAAAACAATCGCTACCACTCTACTCACACCTTGGCTATCCATTATTATAGGACGCCCAACATTCTCTGTGCTTCCATACTTTTAAAATTAGAATGAAACATGGCTTAATTTGGCTTAATTGCCAAACTGTTCAAACAAGTTCAAAAATATACATTCGTATACATTTTGACCTATTTAGTAAAAAACATTTATTTTTTCATCCACCCAAAAAATGTCGAGATAATAACTTGGTAGGTAGGTAGTTGTATTTACGTCGAACTATAGCAACGGGCTATTGGCGACGGTCAGATATCAATCCTGAAGAGAAAAACCTGAGAACAACACCTCGTAATTTTGAATCATGGTCAGATGTTGAGGTCAACACCTGACTGTGGCATCCCACTCTCTAAACTTCTACACCTCGCCAACGTGAGGAAATTTGAGGTCAGGACAGATTTAATGTGCACCAGACCCCACGTACACGACGGTCCTTTTTGCATCGAGTTTCGAACTCGCAGTCCTCCATTTGCAAATACGAAGCGAAGTACACTGCTGGCCACCGTAAATGCAACACCCTGAAGGAAGCATGCAAATAATATGAAATTTACAACATGCATTAGCGGAGGTGAGATATGCAAATGATTAGAATTTCAGCGCAGACGCACATCACGCGCGCCTGTGACGCCACTTCAAAGCGCTATTTAAGGCTTGGAGATTTCGACGATTTCAAGTACGGCAATTGTGTTTTTCTTGTGGTTTTTTCAAAAAAACGATCAATTATGCCTCGTAGAAAACAGCGATCATCTTTTGATCAAGTATCCGAGTTCGACAGAGGAAGGATAGTGGCCTACCGAGATTGTGGATTATCTTTCAGGGAAATCGGTAGTCGTGTTGGACGAAACCAAACAACTGTAATGCGGATATGTGATCGTTGGATGCAGGAGGGTACGACGGACCGACGTGTTCGATCGCATCCACCTCAGTGCACCACTTCACGTGATGACAGGCATATTGTGCGTATGGCAGTGACGGATCGCTCAGCCACATCACGAACCATAGCACAGCACATTCAGTCTGTACCGCATCATCCAGTGTCTGCGCGTACCATTCGACGCCGTTTACAGCAGAGTGGTCTGTCCGCAAGACGTCCATTGCTTCGTCTACCCTTGACGCAGAACCACAGACGTTTCCGCCGCCAATGGTGCGATGAAAGAAGGATGTGGACGGCAGAATGGAATGAAATTGTCTTTACTGACGAGTCACGCTTCTGTCTGCAACACCACGATGGTCGGATTTGAGTCTGGAGACACCGTGGAGAGAGGATGCTGAACAGCTGCGTTATGCACCGCCACACTGGTCCTGCACCGGGTATTATGGTATGGGGCGGTATTGGATATCACTCTCGCACTCCTCTAGTACGCATTGCCGGTACTTTAAACAGCCAGCGCTACATCTCCGAGGTGTTGGAGCCAGTTGTCCTTCCTTACCTTCAGGGCTTGCCCACAGCCATATTTCAACAGGATAATGCGCGATCACACGTGGCACGCATTGTCCAAGGGTTCTTCGTCAATCGCCAGATTGAATTGCTTCCCTGGCCAGCTCGCTCTCCGGATCTTTCGCCGATAGAAAACATGTGGTCCATGGTTGCTCAACGATTGACCCAGAATACATCCCCAGCTGCCACACCAGATCAACTTTGGCAACGTGTGGAAGCTGCTTGGTCTGCTGTACCCCAAGAACACATCCAAAGTCTCTTTGAATCAATGCCGAGGCGTGTGGCAGCGGTGATCTCCAACAATGGCGGCTACTCTGGCTACTGATTTTGGCAGGAACCACACTTCACAGAAGTCTATAAATTTAATCATTTGATACTTGGTCAACATGTTATCTACAAAATAAATTTTGTTATGATATCTCTTGTCTTTCTTGGTGTTGCAAGTTGGGTGGCCAGCAGTGTATATCCTATAAATGAAAAGGATTGATTTGAAAAGAAAAATGGGCATAATTTTTTTATAGTTTAATATAACAAAAGTTATATTGATCAGATGATTGTTTAGGAAGGCATAAGAAAAAGATTGAAATATTCGTTTAACATTGGGAGCTCTGAATTTACTCCACGCATAACTCATCATAGTTTTGACTAAAATAAAAGTGTTTTACATGAATGCCGGTTATTTCCTGCAATCAAAAATAGGGCTTACCCTTTAAAATATTGAGTTACAAATTGTAATATGTAGGCGGACCCTTATGCAAATGAAATGCATATTTTTTATTGTAAACACTATTCCAATTTATAACGAGAGGGGTTCGGATGCTTTTTGACCGACTGTATCAATCAGTCCACCAACTGCCTCTACCAATATAAAATATAATTTTAGTCTGCCTCTTATCTAGATACTTTTGTTTCAACCGATCTGGATCAAATTCTAAGTTTCTTTTTAAGACCTACGCAACTATAGACTACCAATTTAAGTCTACTTTTCAATGGGTATCTAGAAGTTTAGTGCAATTTTTCAGACTAGTAAATGAAGTTTTATAGCAAAAAATATTTTAAATGTAATTGTTCTTCAAGTAGGATATTTTAAAATTTTGTGAGAGGATCTATAAATAGAATTGTAAAAACGACCACAGTGAATCAAGAATATGGGTTTCTAGTATTTTAATTTCGATTAACGATTTTAAAGGCGATATTTCGTGGGTACAATTTCATTAGTTTACTTTTAATGGATATAAAATAATTTTTATTTTGCTTTTCTTATAAGTATTTTTCATTTGATGTTTGAAGTTTCCGACGTTAATGAAACTTAAATAAATGCTTTTGTTTAACCCCTATTTAAAATTCTTTTATTTCATGTACAGCTTAGTCTATGCAGGAAATTGATATTTTAAGCTTCTGATAAATTTGTATCCTTATAATATTTTTTATATTTTTTAATTTAAATTCTTTAGGTCTAGTATGCGTTACCATCGCCAAAATGTCGCCAAGGGCGATTTTTCCCACGAATCGTGATACTATAAAGATGAAGCAAACTATCATTAGGGTTACCCCAGTCTTTACGCCCTTCACCTTGGCAACAAAAAATGTTTCCAGTGTGTATCTTGTATTTAACTGTTACCTTTGTGTTTAATCCTGTTAGAATAAATTCCCTTTTTATGTTCTTCCCTTATTTTTCCTGATAGGCAAAATATTCATCATAAAAACTACAAGAAAATGAAGTGAATAATGTTAACATGTTTGGTTTAATCCATGCAGTTAACAGGGAACATTGTAATGTACTGCGTCCCATAAGCAATATATAATATATCGATCTTGATCTCTGGCAATTTTTCTTTCCTCATAATTTTTATTACTTTCGTGGGCCGGGGTAGCTTGGAGGATTGCGAGATCGGAACACGATCCAACTAAAGACTGCCGTGTATGTGGGGGCTGATGCACGTTAAATCTGTTGTGGCTTCAAATGTCCTCAGGTTGGCGTGGTGTGGAAGTTTGGAAAGTGAGGTCCCAGCTCAGGTGTTGACCTCATCATCTGATTGTGGTTCAAAATTTCGAGGTGTTATCCTCTGATTTTTCCCTTCGGAATTGATCTCGGACCGTCGCGAATATCTTGTTGTTCCCGTAATTCAACTACCTACCAACCTTCAACACTTTTGTAAGTTGTTTGTTTCTTTAAGGTTCTCAAACGGTAGCAAACAGTGTTAATATTTTTATCGCTTGGAAATGTTTGCTCTAGTATTTTTACAAGATAAAGATAAGAAAGTTGAGCTTAAATGGTTAATGAGTGTTTGATCGCGAGTGAGATTGAATATCCTAAATGTATGCAGCCTATAAGTTTGATTAACAGGAAGATTTGAATGATGGTTATAATTGGGCGTTTCGTCTTACAAATGGAAACAATCAGCTTTATGTGGAAAAGGATGTGAAAGGTCGGGTATATGGTTTGATGGAAGCTAATTGACTACATGTTAAATTTTGTTAGCGACCTATATTTGGGTGAATAAGACGACGAATGGAAGGATTGTGGATGAATTGAATATTTTGAGACCGCCATAGATGACTGGACGAATTTTTGCAGAGAAATATGTATTGAAATGATTATAAATGATAGTTATAGTTGTAGAGATAGATGAAAGTAAGTTTAGAAAAAGAAAGTACAATAAGTGGTACAATACAGTACCTTGAGATACGAGTGCCCCAACATACGAGTTTTTTGAGATACGAGCCATCACTAGGTCGATTTTTTGCCTTGACTTACGAGCCAGAATTTGAGATACGAGCCTGCTTCGGTGACGTCACAGCCACCATTCCTCTCAGATTCCCGAGTCTTGCACGTCGTTCAGTTCACCTCACCTGATGACAGTTAACGTCTGTCACAAAAATCAATCAATTTCTTAATTTGGTATGACATCTGCCACCGGGAGGTCCAATTCCCTTTCTTACTTTTTATATTTTTTTCTCCGACCAGATGCGTCAATTCTGAAAACGGAAAAACGGGGTGATGTACAGTTATTTAGCTAATTTTTTTTCGTATAATCATGAGTCCAAAGAAGGTGAGTGTAAAGAACAGTGGTGAGAAAAGGAAAAAAGTGATATCCATGGAATTAGAGTGAGATAATAGACAAACATGAGCAAGGCGATCGAATAAATGCTTTCTGTTATGGTCGTTGACAGAAAGAGAATGACATTGATTAATGCGATCAAAAGGATTGTTTTGTCTGGAACCACGATAATCTCCGCGTAATGAATCAAGCCAAAGACCATCATGTACAGGGGGCTGGTGTACATTTGTTCTGTCGTGGCCTCAAATGTCTTCACTTTGTTTTGGTGTGGAAATGTGGAAGTTTAGAGAGTGGGGTGTCAAATCAGGTGTTGACCTCGTCATCTGACCGTGGTTAAAAATTGTGAGGCGTTATTATCCTCAGATCTTTCCCTTCGGGATTGATCCCGGACCGTCGCCAATAGTCAGTTTTGTTGCTCCAGTGTGACGTTAATTAACTACCTACCCCATAATGACTCATGGAGTGCTATCAGGCGCGATTTGCGCAAACAAGGTACAAATGCATACACCGACGTCTTTGATTCGTATTGAGCTGAGTACATTTTTTTGCATATTCTTAAGAAAGGAAAGGGCATGGAATTGACGAAACTCAAATTTTACAAGAACGGTAAAGAAGCCTTTTAATTTCTCTCTTGAAGTAGAAAAACAGGTTAGCTAAAAATATGAGAAATATGAAAAAGAAACCCGCTGAAAGAAGAAAAATGATTGTTCTCATTATTTAATTTTTAAAGTACTTTAAATCAAAGCTTTTTTTTATTTTTGAACCCTTTGTTCCACCATGTAACTTGCAGTTTGTCCTGCATGACTTTTAACCGATTTTAGACTTCTTGACCGATAGAATTCTTAAGATTCTTTCAACCAATAGATGCGACTATTTAGTCATGGTGTGGGGAAAAAGGCAATACACTACTTGGAGATCTCGTAACGCTCATAGAATTGAAAAAATCCAAGATACCAAATCAATATTTTGGTTCATGCTGCCATCTGTACTTATAATTTGTAATCACTGGGAAGATTTTTGTTAATTTAAAAATTCATTAATGGAGTATGATCAATCATCAAAACGAGACACTTTCGTTGCTTTCCTCCCCCCGAGTTGTTCCTCCAATCTCATTTCCACTAATGGGTTTGTAATGGTGGATATTAATTATTTTTGTAATTTGATTATAACTTTCTGAAGAGAAGCTTGTTATCTTAATTAAATTAATAATTTTCTGTTTTGATTTATACTTTTTCTACTTCTTTATCTTAGAATGTTTACCCCCGAATTTACGATTTATAATAATTTTAATTTAGGTTGAGAAGAACGATGTTTTCTAAAACGATGTTTCACACTAAAATATCGATGGAAAAATTAAAAAAATGTGATGAATATGTGATTAGGTTTCTAAAATTATATTTCCATGTATTGATAAATTTTTATTATGAGTAGAGCACAATTTTAAGTAACAATGCTGTAACACCGATTTTAGTATTTACTATATTGTAATTATCAAGTAGTAGTGTGAATCCTAATATACACATATCGGTAAAGTTGCTTTAGCTTTCAAATTATAAATGTTCAAGGCGCGTCAAAAATATTACTTTTGATTTTATTAAAGGAGGGAGGAGTTTTAAATGCTATATTATAAGTGAAAACAGGTAAGTTTCTTACGGTCAAAGTTTGTAAATAAATTTACTTTTCGATGGATTCTTCTCAAATTAAGAATTTTTAAAGAATGCGTTTTATATTTAAAAACGAAATTATTATCATGCCTCAATCATTAAAATTTTTAAGTTCATGAACAAAAATGAAAGAGCAAAATTTTGCTAAAATGATGAAGCAAGTGTTAAGTTTTACGGTCCGTAAGATATCTAAGGATTGAATTACCTTCATAAACAACATTTTGTACAATTATTGACCCATTACAAAAAAAAGACCGATTATTCACTGTTGTGCAGATCCCAATGTTGAGGCAAAACATGGAAAGACAGTGTGACTTATATTAAAGAGAACTTGATAGTTTCTTTACTGTTATATATACTACTGTATTTTAAAATACTTTTTTGTAGTGGTGACTAAGTTCCCCATAGTACTTCGTCCCCACTAGATTTTATCAGTGGCTTAATTCTATATATGAAACTACTAGTTAACTAATTGCCAGTTGCGTGAATCCGTGAGTGTAATATTAAGTTCACTTGTGTTTCATATGCATGATCGTACAATGCATCAATTCACGATCATGCAACACATTAATCATCATTAATGCGTTGCATTTAGCAGTCAAGTCTGAATACAGGCAGACATGTTTTTCTAAAGAAGGATGAGGGACAACGAATAGTGATACTGTGTTAGGAGTAGAAGCAGTCTGTTACCTCAGAGTTTCAAGCAGTTATTGGAAATGATATGCATCGCGTTGGCAATTCGTCGTGGGCAATCCATCCGAAGTGCGTGCGGGTTGAGGAGATTGTCAAAATCGCCATGTGACTTGTTTAAAAGCGTGCGCGGTCGTATACACGGTCTACCGTCACCAGTGGTGGCAATAAAATGCGATTTTTCAAAAAATTTCATCTGATTAACTACTAGCAACCACTAAAATGTAATTGCAAAAACCGTATGTAATTTTCAGTTAAGATTTCGAGAAAGTTAATTTTGTAACAGAATTTATATACCTACTTCTAATAAATACATACATACACATTGCACATTAGCGTAATCTTAAAAATACATTGCACTTTGAGTTGTCTTGCAGACCGTAAAGCTTAAAAACTAGCATTTTGGCAAAATTTCTTCGGTTTTTATCATAAACATAAAATTTAAATGATAAAATTTAATTTTAAAATAAAATATCCAAACTCTAAAAGTCCTATATTTGGAAATATTGCATTGGAAAATAACTTTTTAACAAAACTCAACTGATAATATGACCAATTAGAACTCCTTTCCCCGATAAATAGGATGCAGCTCTTTACACACACGCACAACATACACGCACACAGTTTGCTGTTAGTATTTTGAACTTTCAGTATGTATTTTACATCTTCATTGAAATTGTCAAATAAAATAATTTTAAAAATCGTGATTCACAACAGATAATCGTTCAATAGATGGCAGCACGAAGTATAATAGCTAATCGAATGAGTATGAATTATCTCTGCCTGAATTGAACTCCAGCCCTTTAGACTGTAAAACGCCAGATTGGTTGTTTGGCTGGTTGTTTTTGGGTTTTATGGCACAAGGTCCATATCTGACCAAGCTACGCCAAACACAAGACAGACAACTTCAAGTAAAAAATGTCGTGAAAGGAAAAAATAGAGATTGGTGAATAGAATAATAGGGGATACATACACCAAGGAAAAATATAGAAAACACTAAGAATGCAATGTATGTAACAATTATCAAAATAGTATGAGGTACTAAATTATGGCAATTGAATTATTTCCAGTCCCTTCCAAAGTATTAAAAATACTTTGAAAGTATATTATCAACATTCGCATGCAAAATAAAAATTTTATTAGTATCACCTGTTGAACTTAAACACCAGCAAAAAGTATTTACTTTACTGAGTTTTACACGAATTGTGTAGTTACATAATTATAGGAAAGATGAGAAAAATCAAGATAGCTTTTCATTAAACCACAAGGGTTTATTTCACAAAACTGAGTAAAAGTGGTTTTATCCGGCAACGACACACATCTAAATACACATCCAAATTTAATCTAAAAGTGTTCTGGAGAAGAGGTCAATTATTGTTCACAGATCTATCTATAAAACAATAAGTATGCATTTTATTTAATAAAAATCACCCACATGTTGTTATTAGATGTATTCAGATGTCTCTAGAATGTAAGAAGAAATTTGACAGAAAAATCACTCTTTGCCAGTTCCTCTTTTAAATTATTTTGAATTTTGCCGATAATATTTTTGCTATAGATGGTGTGAGATGTAGACCTATTGGCATTCTGGTGAGGGTTGCGCTGTCTTTTGACTTGAGTACATGTTTAAAATCGGTCCGGTATAGAGGGGGAGGGGTCTCTACGAAAACTGGCCAAAAATGGTCAGATTTGCCACCTTTATATTTCGTAAACTATCTATATATATTAAGCAGAGTTGATGTCTGTTCTCTATACAAGTCTACACCGTTTGACAACCCACACCAAATTTGGTATACTTATTCTTTAGAACCCTGTGGGCAACATAGGCAGCATATTAACTCCCATTCTATTCGTCCTAGGTGTGCAGAGGGGGCTAAAAATAACTCGAAGTCCCCATAGGAATAACATCGACTTTTGTTACAATTGCGGTACTCAACTTGCATTGTTTTACCAGTATTGCTGGAAAAGAATTTTTTCCTAAAAATTTATTTTTGAAGAATTTAAATTCTTGTTTGGACTTATTTGTTATTTATTTCCAAAATAACAACAATTTATAAATATTTGACTGATGATATGAAAGATTAAAAAAATTTATATTAGCATAACTTACATTTTGTAAGGAAGTCTATTAATTGCGAAAAGCGCCAGAGAAGAACCTATTGATAATAAAAGGGCTTGTTCGTAAACGCGAATAAATCGCACCGGTTGTACGAGTTATTCGAACAGAGCGTTCCAAGAGTCTCAGATTTTCTAGTGTGAAAAACAAGTCGTTTCATCAGTCACTGAAAACGAAAAAAAATCGTTTGAAACGAACGGAGATTGTACTAGGTTTTGTCAGTTCAGAAGTTGGCGACCGAAAAGGGTAGATGTAAATGTTGTAATGCATCTCTACTCATGGTTTAGGCTCATTGTCAGATTGAATTTATCAAAACAAATTGCCAATTACATGGCAAATAAGACTAAAAAACCTAATCATCCGTAAATGCAACTTCAGAACTGGTGAAACGGAGGTCATGTGACCGATTATTTTTTGGTTTGCACTCTATTCAGAGTTGTTTACGAACCCGGCCAATTGATATTTTCTACTTGGTATCTGGTAACTTCAAAATTAATGTTTAATTTTCTAGTTTTCTAATTAGATTTGGGTGCATTTCTTGGCGTTATATATGTGGTTATTCGACCAAATTTCCATAAACAGTCGTCATTGATCCAATACATAATGATTTGTAGAATTCTATTTTATAAAAATAAATGGAATATACAAAACAAAACCTTTTTAAATAAGATGCTAATGTATTGCTTTAAAGGGCAATGCTAAAATAAAAGTATTTTAAAATAAGACAGTTAACGTTAAAATAAAACGTGTAACCACACGTTGTAATTCGAAGATTTTTTTTAAAATTTTGACTAGGTTTCCATTGCAAGGACAGTTAAAATCAGTAAAACTTATTTATTTTTTCAAATTACATTATTGTATTGTATTGAAAGCTGTACTCAGTAATCAAGAAACAACATCTATCATTATAAATAGGTACGTAGTTTCCATTTAGATATTGGATCACTGAATTGAAAAAAAAAACAAGCCACAAAAGAATCATTTTAAAACTATATGCCAGTTGGAGTAAAAGAAATTTAAATAAAACTTCCAATCTTGGAATAATATCACGGTTGTAAAATATTCTAACTAGAACTTTTGAAAGTTGAAGTTTTGGTCTTAAATGACAGAAGATCGAGGTCGCTTATTTTTACGAGTAGAAGCTATTCTTATAAAACTTTATTATCTCAAAATTCATTGAAAACATTGATTTTCTTTATTTTGTAAAATTGACCTCACGTTCTTTGAAAAATCGTAATCGATTAATTTTGTTTCGTCTACTGTAGACATTTAGCTTTAAAACATGCTGTTATTTCACTTCCGGAATGGAATTTTCAAGAAAAAATGTATTTACTTGAAAATAAATTGATTATGAATATAGTATCAATGATTTGTGTTAGCCTCTCATAATGATGGTGGAATTCGGAAATATCGCATTCCTTGTGTAAGAATGCTACAAGTAAAAAATATTGATAGAAAAAGAGGCTGCAATAATATGCTATAAGTTCCGTCATTTTTTATAAAATGAACTTAAGAGGCATTCATAATCACTACAAATCTCAAAATAGACTTTTGTTTAATAGTCACCTTAGTATTTTAGCAGTCACCTTCTTTAGTTTTATCTTACGCTATAGTGCCATGTATGAGAAATGGATTATATGGATGGATAAAGCAAGCATATATACTTCGTCCAAAGTAAATTACAGAAGCTATGCAAGTATCAAAATTGAGTTTAAAAACTATCTTCAGCTCACTCTTATCTTTACATTTGTCAACGATAGAGAAAAGTGATAATTCTGACCAGTTTCAATCAACGTTTAATCATTTCAATCGAGTAACGCCGGGAAATTCTGTTACTAAATGATAATCTAATGATTTAAATTGTGTGGATAAAGGGTTTATGTCCGTATCTAAAATGGTGGGGAGTGGGGGTGTGCAGCAGTGAGAGGGGAGGGATAACGCTTGTGCATGAACAAAGTGGTGAATTCTCACTGCGTTTCGGCATTATAACTTTGGATTCCAAAGAGATAGGACATTGAAATTGATGTCAATTATAGAAGGATAGTGATGTCGATTACTGCTAAATAATTTTTTAATCTAAATAATAATAATTTTGTCGAAGGTTTGACAAAATTAATTAGCAGTAATAACCTATCACCAAAATAATAATTCAATTAAGAAATTTAATTATAAATAATATAATTCAATTATAGAAAACCAAAGGTAAATTTTAATACTTCAAAGAATGAAGTGGTGTTGATTTTTCTTAATTGAATTATTATTTTGGTTTTCTATAATTGAATTATTATTTTACTCATCATTCTATGTCTTGCGACTTAAGCGCGCATACATGGAGAGTTTTGTTTGACTAATGTTTATTCCCCGTTTTCTAGCTTTTTGGCCTTTTTACTAGTTTGCTTTTTCAGCTCTAGCTTTTTTTACTGTTTTGCATACTTGAATTTTTAATATGTATAACTAACGTATGTGGCAGAAAAGTCAATGTTATTTGATTATTGTCGAATAACAACAATATAGATAATATAAAATCGACCGTTACATTATTCATTCCCCAATTTTGCCACTTAATTCATATATGCTTGACTTTTGCTAAATAACTGCCAAATATTGCTTAAACTACACAGAAGAGACCGCCACTCAAATGAAATTATTCAGAAGTCTGATTACAGAAAGCAATGATAAATCTGAAAGATAGAAATTAGCGCAGAAAAAGAAAGTATGAGCAAAAATAGGTTTAATGTCTGAATAAGGGAATGGGAAGAAATTAAGTAGATACACTCAGAATCTGATTGTGGTAACATGTCAGAGGTGTGTTTTTTCCATGCATATTATTGGAAATGAGAAATAATTAAAACCAGTAAAAGTAAGTGAAATGCTATTAAATACTTTTGGATAATTTTATTTCATTTAGAAGTATGATATCCATTTATGTGAGTATGGATGCTATATTCAGTATAAATTGACTGACATAAGATATCAAATGTGAGAAACGCCACTTTGCCATCAATAGATATAAGCAATTAAGAAAATTTAGCGCAGTTGCTATGGGCGGTCTAGCTTTATCTGCTAGTTTTTTAAATTTTATTTTAGAGCTTAAATAGTTTTTGTATCTTTACACATGGAAAGGAAAGATTGCAAAGCGGTGCAAAGTGTATAGGTACGAACGCAAACATGAGAACATTGCGTATCTCTTAAAAAGCGGACACATTCCTTTATCTATGGAGATGTTGGAACTGGACGAATTTGGTTTATGTTTCGTAACTGCCTCATAAATTCAGATTGAGGTTGAAAGTCTGAGGAACGGCAAATAGTTTCACTTTGCCTTAAGGTATGTGTCTACGTTCGGAGCTTCAGTTTTTTGAAAATTTTCGAATTTTTTTTTATTATTTTATATTAAAGCCCAGACTTTTAGGATTCTAAAAATGGTTTACTTTTGTTTCTACGGTAATTAGAAGCAAATTTATAGACCAAATTATAAACCGGAAGTGAAGTTTTCGAAACCGAAACTAAGCCATAGAAATGTAAACAATGCATCTAAACAGCTGTTTCATTGCTCTAAAACATTGTGAATGCACAATTTGCTTTTTAAATATAGAATTAAGTATTTATTATAGATTTTGGAGTATCTGGCAACAGTTTTTTTACTTAATTTTGATTTACAGATTGGCAATACTTTGATTAGGCTCACGTTGTTTACGTTCTACATGTGATCACGTTCGTTTTGATTCTCTGCTATTTTTCTTATAATTTTCAACTTGATTTTGAGTTTTCAAAAGTAATTGAAGCTTATTTCGTTTTAAATTGTTCAAAGATGGTAAAAGCAAGGTCCAAGAAAGGTAAAAAGCGTCGGTTTTACGGAAACCAACATTCTTCTAAGCCAATGGATATCAACGTTTCCACAGCAAGTTCTTCAAAGTTGAGTATTTTGGATGGTGCTGATGTGGATATTCAGAAAAAAGATTCGAAGAGATTAAAGGTAACAGAATAATCGATATTGGAACTTTGATGAATATCTTTTCAATTCTCTGTTGCCCAAAATGTTTCTCATCAGGACTGAAGTTGACAGAGGATTCAAGATTTGGTCTATGCTCAAACTTTGCTGTGGTATGTGATTGTGGGTTTGTAACTGCAATTACTTCAACTCCTAAGACAATAAAAGCCCACAGCTTAAACGTTTTATTAGTATTAGGATTGAGATTAATTGGTAGAGGTTTTAATGCAGGTAAAAAGTTATTAACAACTTTAAATCTGCCCTATGTATCCAAGGCAACTTTTAGGAGACATGAACTAAAACTACATGAAGCTGTAGAATTTGCATATGAAGAAAATATGAAATTGTCATCCGAAGAAGTGAGAAATTTAAAAGGAAGTGGAATTTGTGGTGTGTCAGTGGACGGTACGTGGCAGAAGCGTGGACACATGTCACTAAATGGGTGTGTTTCAGCTATCTCCATTGATTCGGGGAAAGTCTTGGATGTGGAAGTGATCTCCCAATATTGTAAAATGTGTCGAACCAAGAGTAAAGAAAAGCACATGTGCTCTAATGCCTTAAGACTACAGAGACTATTTTGAATTCCTTATGTAAAACAGTTCGCAAGCTAAAGAGAAATTCGAGTCTCTCGAGAGTAACTGCTTTCAAGCGATGAATCGCTGTATGGGGGATGATACGTTTCGGGGCATCTTCATTTGAAACGCAGTCTGAAATCAGCTAACAAATTATATTCAAATTGAGATTCCTGTTCTATGATAATTAGGAACGGTATTTCTAAGAGACAGTACCTGAGAATTACTTAAGAAACAACTTTCTCTTGGAATATTAAGAATCGGAATAATCTGACTGCCTAGAACAGTGTTAGGCAATAAAAGAAGTCGATCTTCATGGGACTAAGAATCTACTTTTGAAGAACTTATCTAAAATTTCATGGCATAGTGGATATAGACTTAAAAACCCACCGACATAACAGGCTCACTTCAAAATGTTTATAGTTAGTTACGTTTAGTATACGTAGCATTCTCAGAAAGAAAACGTTGTTACTGTACTTATGAGTGGAGTTTTCACAATAAAAAACCATCTGAAACAAGATTATGATTATTAACATAATTTTTAATGCAAAAGAAATGTGACGCATCTTAAATTTTATGTTTGATACACAAATATTCTGTAGTGACACATCTACATTTGTTTTGTTTTATTTTATCTACTTATTTTTAACTCGTAAATTTCGACAAAAATAGTCAAATGCATCAAACCCTAAAACTGAAATATGCTGAAGTGATGGATTTTATGCAGAGGTAATTATCCTGATCCATCACTGAGAAGCAACAGATACTAAACAAATCAATATTGATTACTATGTACAGTAGCTATATAATACATAATTCCCTAACGTACGTGACACAGAAATCGACATTTGTACAACCATTTGGTGAATGGCAACAAACGGATTTAAACCATATAAAATCAACCGTTACAGGACTCATTCGAAAATTTCGCCATTTCGTTCAAATGTGCTTGATTTGAGCTATGGAGCTATAAAATACTGCTAAAAATTCTCGGGAAGGGCTCACTACTCTAACTGAATTAATTCTACAATCTGATCACAGAAGGTAATGAGAAATCTAAATGATAAAAATTAGAGTAGAAAAAACTGTAAATAGGCTAATGCTAAATGCTAGTAGGAATGAAAACAAAGGAGATTGTTGTTCAGAAAGAAATAACTTTCAAACTACAAAAGTTTCAGCTGTAAATTTGCGGAACTCTTGCTATCGAGATTCAGGAGTTAAGGATTTTAAAAAGAGATTTGTTGGTTGGGTTGTATGAAGCAAGGGTCGTATTTGGCCAAGCTGTGACAAACGAAAAACAGGCAACGTAAAAGAAATAGATTTGCAACGATTGATTGCAAATTTCTCAACCTTACCTTAGAATATTTCTGAATTTTATTCAAATAATTAAAGCTATTCGACGATGATTTCACAGAAAATCTTTTTTACAAGTTTTGACAGACGTTTTGGGTATATCTATATATTTTCTCCACATTATCCATCTTTGTGCCGTAAATCAAGTGTTTTTAAAGTCGATTCTTTGTTTTCTTATTTGATTACAGTTTTAAAACATACCCCTAGACACTAACTTTTAAGCTGTTCGTATGAAAAGTAATCAAGTCTTGAAAGTTAAGAAATCCCGTTTTTGTATTTTCATTTAGCTTACTTATTAGAACTAAAATTTAAAATAATTCGTTATATTGAATATATTCATCATAAAACATAAAACGCATTTTGAACAGCGGAAAAATGCATTTTATAAACAAAATAGATATCGTTGTCAGCTGTGTATATTAACTTGGATAGATTAAATTGAAGTTCCTGCATATAGTTTCAATTCTCTACTTTTAAAATTTTATGTCTTCGAAGAGAACTTAAGTTAATTTTTTATTTTACTTTTTAGGAAATAATCGTTCATAAATTTCTAGACGTTGAGATCAATGATATAGGAACTCAACTTTTAGGGCAAAGGATATTAGGTAGATATAGAAAGAACCTAATGCAGCATGACGAATTACACCCCTTAACGTTATGAAAATGTAAAATTGATTTCTCTAAACTTTATATTTGGAGATCTTGAGTTTCAAACTTAGCTTCAGAGAAGTATAGGAAAATCGGACTACTTTTCTCTCGGATGCATTAAAAAGCTTTCTAGGAACGCAAGTGCTCTATTCACTGATGTGCTTGAAAGGAAATCTATTTTCTATTGACTCGACGAGGAAATAAATTCGGTACAAATGTGCATCCGATTCAAATAGAATACATCTTTAAAAGAAATGTCATGACCATTTCTTCTTCCTAAACTATAGGAATAACTGTACTCTGATGATATATTGACTGAATCACGTCAGTCGATCAGGCGTTTACAAGGCTTCCTGTGAACTGCAGCTAAGTCCTTAGAAAAAGCAAATAATCATAAGGTTGTAGGAAAGTAGTTATGTGGAAAGAATTAGCAGGTATATTTAGAAAACCTGGATGGTATTTGTAGAAAATTCATACATAATATCCTAAAAATCATATATAGCTTTCTATTACGCATATTTTAAATAATTTTATTTCAAATCGCACGGATAATTCTTTTCCCTGAACTGTAGAAATAACTGTACATATTTAATATATCAACTAAATTACGCCAGCCTGTCGGTCATCTTCAAGTTCAGTCGTCAGTTTCTTATGAAATGTAGTTAACTCGATAAAAAAACAAATAATCATAAGGTTGTAAGAAAGTACTTTTGCGGTAAGAATTAGCATACATATTTAGAGCCCATAGTTTTTTTTATATTTGTATAAAATGTATATACCTGCTTTCTATTACTTATAATTACTAATGCATATAACCCTGCTAATGGTTTCAAGCAAGTGATGCGAATATCGAATCGGTGGTTACAGGAGGGACAAACTGACCTATGTGAACGATTGCATCAGTCTCGTCATACCAGCAAACGAGAGGACAGACATCTTGGGCCGATCGCTATTACGGATCGTATTGCAACATCGAGAACTCTAGCTCAAGAATTAGGGTGAGTTACACAACAGCCTGTGTGAGTATGTATACAATTCAACGTCGTATGCAGCAGCGAGGAATTTTTTCATGGCCCGTTGCCGCGACTACCTAACAAATAAATGGCATGGCATCGTCTTTTCATATTAGTCTTGATTCTGTCTACAGCACCACGATGGTCACATCTGAGTCTGGTGGCACAGCGGTGACGATTGCATTACTCTTGCATTATGCATTGCCAATCCGGTCCATCAACTGGCATTATGTTAAGGGGTGCCATTGGATTCTAACTCCAGCACTCGCCTAATACACATCACCGGAAAACTCAACAGCCAAATGAATTTTTGGAGCCTGTTCCCTCTTATCTTCAGGGCTTGCCTGCAGCAAGTTTTCAACAGGACAATGAACGATCGTAAAGTACAATTCCTCAATGTTTATCAGGTTTTCCTTTTTCCCTGCCCGCCCGTTCACCAGATCTGTCGTCCATCTCACACGTCTGGTCGGAGATCGCCCAACGACTAGCACACTTGTGACTACCCCTAATGATCTTTGGCAACGTTTGGAAGCAGCTGACATATCCAAAACACACATCCCAACTCTCTCTTTCAATGCTAAGACTTGTAGGAGCAGTTATTGCCGTCCATGGCGACTACACAAATTACTGATTTCTTCGCGTTTCTCAAGTCGGACGGAGTTGTGATTTCAATTATTTCAAACTTGTGTCTTATGTTGTTCGTATAATAAATATGGCTTTGATATCTTTTAGACCATTTTTTCACGTTTTAATCTTTATTAATCATATTTTGAAGTTCTAAATTTTTTTTGACAGACTAAAAATTATTGTTTGTTGTAATCATTAATTTGTATTGTGTAATGAATTCTTAATCTCATCGCGAGGTACTTACATATAATTTGCAAAGAGATTTAAAAAAATACAAATAAACTATTTCGGGGGTTGCTCCTCTCCTCAGTCTTGTCCGGCCACACCACTGTTAGAAGAAATTGCGAATGGATTATTGAGCAATCCGGGATGTATAAATAATAAATAACTTGACAGGGATATGGCAAAGCCCACGTGCTTCAAAATCGGCAGCATCTTTTCACAGTAGCAAAATTACAGATAAAACTACACAAATGTACCCTACGGGCTGTTAAAAGAAACTATGTAGGTCAACCTATAAGATAACCTTAGGCTCGCATAACATGGCACTTTCATTCGTTCAAGTACGTGGTTGAACTGTGAATTAGAAGATTTGTAATACGCCGGCATTGTTCTACAGGCAATTGTTAAAAGGTGGTTTTTCTTTTCTCCCTTCGGGTATTGCTTCCTTAGGTTGAGCTAAATATTGAGAGTAATGGCGAGAGTTCTTTTGGTAAAGTAAATACTCATTTGTATGCGCCTGTATTGTTTCTCAAGCTTAAAGGTTTGATTTCGAAAGTTGAATCAAATGGGTTCGAAGTTGCTTTCTTGGAACTGGCTCTAATCGGATAACTGCTAACTGAATGGAAAGAGAAAAAACCCATTTAGAAAGAATTACAGTCCGGAGATGAGGATATGTATATAAGCGCCTCCCTCTACATACTTAAAAACATTACGATTAACAAAACTATGCTACTTGCGACTAACTATAGTATGCAGAACACGCGCATATCGCATCCCTAATCACAACTAAAAAAATGCAAATTTTCAGGATCGGAAAATCCAAATTTTAATTAAATTGAGTTCAATTGTGTAGTAGTTGAATGTAATTAGAATTACTATGCTTGGGGTACAGTGTGGGAAAGCTAATTTTGGTGTGCATTTCTAGAGTTCTGACACTATTCATCTAAGAGTGCGATAGCTAAATGATTACATTTGCACAGCTTAATGGAATTATCGGGACTTGCTTTATTTAAAAATTCATTGAATATTAAGACGTTTTTGAGACTCCGGTTTTGAGATGTTAAGACAACTCCAAGCATGCAAACTAATTGCTTGATCTAAACTGTAGGACCCTTTTCTAAAATCAACCTTATTTAATCTACATATTTAATTCGCTGATAAATATAAAAAGTTGATCTCCTACACATATTCATTTATCTCTTAAGAGCCGCCTGTTTAGTAATGAAGAACAATCAACTGATTGGCATAATTAAATAATCCTTGTAAACTTCAAACGAAATATAAACAAATACTTCTAAAATGTCCTCACACAATGCTTTCTTCCTTTCTATTGTTTTGTAATTTGTCCTTTTTGAGTCATATTGTTAAACTTTAAATAGTGCTCCAACTAATTAACTGTATGAAACTAGTTTTTCTTTTAAAGAAATTTTCTGTAGAGGAGTCTAGTCTGTTTAGGATTAGACATCTCTATAAACTAACAAGAATAACCCTCTGAGGGGTTCACAAGCATATATCCGTTCTGCAATCTCCAGTGCTTGACTTCTGAACAGTTTTGACCTCCTTGACCAATAGTTTTTACTAGAATTCTTTCAAAAATAGATGTTATTTACTCATTATGTATGTAGTGGAGTAAAGCAATACTACAATACTCGAAAACATCATGATGCTTAGTTAAGAATTCGACATTTTAAGGGAATAAAACCCCGAATACCCTCAAATTGCAGAAATTGCCTCAGTTCTTAAGACTCGAGGTATCACAAATGCCCCACATTATTAACAGCTAATCATAAATAGTAGACTTTTCAGGGCAAAATAGGTTCAGGATAAAGTAGGATTCAAATAAACTTTATTAGGGGAAATTTTCCAAATTGATAGAGCAGCTCTGATGGATGCCTTTGACGTTAAAGAATACAACACTAACCGAACTGTAGCTATAAACTTAGTAATGACCTTTTGCGTTTTGACCTTTCAAGGTTAATGAAAGGATATTAAACTATCGAATTCCATACTTTACTTCTGGTTTAAGTATTTAATTATTTTGATTTTCTCAACATGGGAGTGAACCATAAAATGGGCGTTGCCCTAGTGATTCACCCAAAACCTGTGGGAATAAAATGTATTCATTTTGTTGAGTTCATGATATGGAAACAAAAATTTCCGAGAGTTTTTATTATAATCTAGTTTTTTATTATAATCTCCGCATAAATTAATTTTTAAATTATGATGTGATTGGTAGTCATATTTTATACAAAAAGGATTTTAAAAGTTTGCTGATACTTAAACATTTCAGGTAAGTTTGAATTGTTCTTAACTTTTCATAAAGTTACATTAGACCTAAACAATTTTTGTATTCAAAACTTTCATATAAACAAAAATATTTTTGATTTTTTACGAGCTTATTGAAAAAAATAAGCAATTGCTTTCCACTGCTTACTTCTTTTTGGTTTTAAGATTGGCTTACCTAATCAAAGACTAATTCTATTTATTTTATCTCAAAATAAGGCGAGTAGCTGATTAGAAAACACGTTTCTAATTTATTTATGTTTAATTAAATATTTTCAAATTAAATGCATTTTTTATTGAATACACGAAAAGATTATAATACGTATGTATACATGAGACCAGCGCATTGGAGTCGAAATCATGTCATCTATAAACATGAATTAGAATATGCATATATAAACCCCAGGAACAATGGATTGTAAGTCCCATAGTCCAGTCAAAATTTTCACCTAAAATAATTCTCTCCAGTAAAGAACAAGATGTACTCCAATGTATCTATGTTTTCTAGTCAAATAAGACACTTGTCTGAATCAGCAAAATGGAATCTGCAAGTAGGTCTGAGTGACAATATGGCTTAGTCTACCTTTGTCTAGGTCGAATTCACTAATTACTTAGAAAAAATTCCTGAAATTTTGTATTGAAATTATAACTGTTTCATGAGCAAAATATTTCACTGGAAAGAACAACGATCAAAGATAACCTCAAATGATAAAATATTACCAGGCAATTGTACACGCGTAAGAATACTAAAACAATTTGAAGCTAAATTAATGGTAGTTTTTATTCTTGCGTGTTATCAATGACTGTTCAATTCCATCGATGGTTTAATGTAACAAGACATAGTATGTAAAAAAATTGAACTCTCCCTTAACGCAGTTCAATACCTGATAGATTCAAATTAACATAATGAATGGATTTATAAGGATATAATGGATTATCATGGATGGAAACCCAAATTTTACCTCATATCTGATGTAAAGCGAAGACGTTTTTGCAAATAGTCGTTAGCATTGTCTGGCCGAGCAGAATTTATGACTTTATCGATGGGCGGCGTACGGACCATCTACGTGATCGGGCTTTCTAAACCAAAGTGAAGATTTAGGATTTGAATTATGTAACAGTTAATACTAGTTCTCTCTCCACCAGTGACAGTGATTCATTCAGGCATGCTTCACTTCGGCCAGCTTTGCTTACAAATTTACGACGATGTTTGTGAGGGCGTTCGACGTGCAACAAGTCATGTTGAAATTAGTTATCTAGGAACAAAGAGGGTGGTATCGTTACTTTGTACGTATCCACACTGGAGAGTGATAAAAGGTTTTTCCAGCCTGTATGACACAGTCTTTTATTAGTTGGGCAGCATTGATTTATGCCGAAGATTCGGAGCGTGATTCAGGAAGTGTCTGCCACTTTTACTATTCTGCAATACAGATGAGCAGAGGAATCGGATTACAACTTTTCGATTTTTGCGTCTGATTGAACAGCTTTGTCCTTTGATGATGGGCGTAGGAAGTAGAACATCAAGAAATAAACATATTTTCATTTTCAGGGTGGTCATAAATTTACTTCACCAGTTTACGAAGAACCAGTTACTTCACCAGTTAATTCTATTGCAAATGTTTCCATTTTTGTATATGATGTGACAACTTTGTCCTCAAACGATGGGGGTAAGAAGTGTATTATTAATTTCATTTGCTTCAATTTAACTTTTCCCAAGGCTTTTTATATGAATGGCAGCAAAAAATAACACTCGGGTGGACAGTTCGGGCTTAAACTGTTCGCAATGTTGCCCTTTGTTCAACGAAAAGGCTGGAGAAGTCAAATCGGGGTTTTTGCAAACCGAGAATTACCGAACTGTCTATCCGATTCGATAATAAAAGTGTATGGTTGAGCACATTCTAGGTGGTTATTCTACCATAATAATCAAGAAGGCAGTATTTCAAAGTTTGGCTTTGAGTGTTAACGATTGTTAAAATACTGCTCGTGAAGTATCTGATGCTTCATAACCACAGCAAACAGAGCACACTCATTTAACAGTTGGTTGGGAGCGACGGACAAATCCATCAGGAAATTGGAAAATTCCTGAGAGGCTGATACCTTTAGGAGGCCGGGAAGGCTTACAATAGAAAAATGGTATGGCATTAAACAAGGATAATTTATTTTATTTGATTATTTAAATGTTTTCCATTTAGGAAGATAGTAATAACTTATATAAATTAATAATTAAGTTAACTCTATACCATAACACGGCTACAGCATTAGTTTTCTATTTTAGTTGAAAGCTAGACCAATCGTGGTTGAATTAAGCGGTCAAGAGATGCTACAAGCCTCGGTTCAGAAAAAGATGTCAGTGATGTGAAAAATCCTTACTATATTAGTAAAGAAGGGCGTAGATGTGACACACATACTGTAGTTCAAAAATATAGACCCTGACAGATTTTTTTATAAAATAATTCACATTTCACGGATCTTTCTAGGATTAAAACCTAACTTGGATCAATTTCGTTACTTCTTCTAATATTGAATCAACATGTAGAATTTGAGTGAAACACAGGATGACAATTGAAAGGCATCATTTCCTTGAATCATTGTTTATTTTATGTCATCAAATTGTTTGAAATAGCATGTTTTACTTTTAAAAAACTAGTCTTACTCACTTCATTCTGGTAGATGACTACATTTTCCCGAATCGATATTCTGAGCCAGTCCATTACTGGTTGAGAGATCACTATTATCTAGTGTTTTGTGAAGTATTACATATCCACTCTGCAATCGTCAACTTGAAAAGATCAAAATTTGATATGAAGGCATCCCTTTATGCAATGTTTTTGCATTTGGATTTGAAGAGGACGTTATTCCCTATTGAATGATATCCTTGAATTTGCTCTACTATGAATAGTGCTCGAAATAAAGGGGGTGGTTCGTTTTTCTTCCGCGACTGTACATTTATTCATTGGTTTATGTGTTCCTTAAAAAGAAATTTAACCTTCACGAAAAGAAAAATAACTTAGTAGACGTCATTAGTCTAAAGGTTAACACATCCTGGTCTAGAAAAACTTAAAAATTGATATTTGAAAATTTTGGCAAAAGGAGTTTTACTAGTCCTCCATTATCCAACATTATCTAAACATTTTAAAATTGTTTGCATTATATTGCGTTGTTTGGGTTGAAAATTTGTTTCGTTTCACTTTAAATATTTTGGAATATTAGATAAAAGAGGATTACATATTTTTCAGATCTTTGGGTAATACAATTCCTATTCTAGTTTAACGTCTTAGTTAAAATTTCTGCTTGCTGTGGGTATAAATAATATGCAAAAATTAATGTAGAAATCTGTGTAAATTAAGAAAACCAAAATTTACTGAGCATAAAATTTTCGCTAGAGTTACACTTCTATGAAATTGTTCTAGTTTAAGAATAAAACTTGAATGGTGTGTGATAAACATACCCCTGTGCGATGAACCTCCTTTTTATTCCAAGAAAAAGTTTTGGAGGAAAAATTTGAAGAAAAATATTTAAGTTTATTAAACATATTTTTTGTTTTGAAGTATACTCATCCCTTTCACCAAAAACCACCATTTTGGATGGATAGTGAAGTGTTCATGATCTGGCGATTCTTCTTTTTGATGTTCGTATTATTGGCCTATAAACAGAATGTTTCTTCGTAAGAATACTTGTCTAGAGTTTTATAGTCACTAAATATAACTTAAAAACTCAAATCCCACAATCATGAGTTTAAATAAACGAATAGCTGACATCTTCAATTTTTCTTTATTGCAAGTATAGATTATTCCATTCCATGGGATTAAGTTTTCTCCAGAAAAACACTAAAACTTAATTTTTAATTTACTTGCACACAGATCGACATCAAAGAAGCACATGTTTACTGGTATTACTACAGCTCTTGGAATTTGGATGCACTAAAAGTACAGTATTTGAAAACATTTCCATGCAAGAGGTTGGTTGCGTTTTGTGTCGCAAGGGTCATATTTGGTCAAGCTGAGCCAAACAACTGTAACTTGGCAAGAGGAAAATGCATCCTTCGAAGAATATTTCTGATTTCCTTATAATTAATTGTCTCAAAACCATCATAACATCATATTACGTTTTGTGTTTTAGTATATTTCAATGCCAATGTGGATTTTATGTTAAGATAAGCACAGAAAGGAATCAACACAAACATCAACAGTTTTGAAAAGCTAAATTTTTTAATAACGCTTTGATCTTGTCGGTCGAAAGTAAAATGTAGTTGTTAGCTACAAGAAAGCCTAAAAACTTGTTCTTTGGACCTAAAAAATATTCTCCGACCCTAATGTTATGCGGACTTGCTTAATGAACCTCTCTTCCACCATATCAGATTTGTGTTTCTTCATCGTCTGAAACTGCTAAGAGATCTTCAGGGTAAGCGAAATGGTAAGCTACGAAGAAGCTAATCAGTAAATAGAAGAATTTAATAAATATAATTATAACAATATTATCCAAAATACATAAATCTTCGTTATCTTTCCTTTTATTTCGATGATCTTGCAAAAGAATAAATACTACACTGCTTGATAATTGTTAAGGAACAACTGATTTTTGCTATGCAGCACCCTTAAGGGGAGCGCAATAACAGAAAAAACAACTGAAGAGGGCGCTGTAGGGCAAGTCAGTGCCTCACGAGCTGATTTTCATTCCAAATCAGTGAAGTTTGATGGTAAAATCAAGTAGTTTGTTTTGAAAATTGTCCTATAAAATTTCACTTTTCGCAACAAATATTGTTGTAGAATGTCTTTAAGACATCATTTGAGTGAGTATGATTGTGGACGGGTAGTTGGACGCCTTGAGGCAGGACATAGTGTCACTGAAGTTGCGACAGAAATAGGCGTGTCCAAAAGTGTCATTTCGTGATTAAAAAACTGCTTCTTTGCTAAGACATGGCCGTGACCGTGAAAGGAGCACTACAGCTCAGGATAACAGATATGTATCCCTTGTAGCAAAAGGTAACAGAAACTTTATTCCTGGGGAAGTAGCCGCAGACCTTGCAAGTGCTACAAGCACTCGTGTATCTGCCAGAACCATTTCTCCTCGACTAAATCAAGTTGGATTGTATGCACGGCTGTTCGATGCATTCCGTTATCCACACTTCATGGCCAGGGAAGAATACAGTGGCATAACGAATATCTTCATTGGGATCATCAAGAGTGGTCAAAAGTGATGTTCTCCAACGAATCCCGATTCACCGTCAAGAGTGATACTGGGCGTCACCTAGTGTGGCGAGAACGGGGAACCCATTACCATCAGCAGAACGTCCATGAAGTTGATCGTTTTGGCCAAGGAGGCATGATATGGGCGAGCATTATATATAATAACAGAACATCTCTTCACATCTTTGCCACAGGTTCCGTTACAGCAGTACGGTAAGTAAAATAAGTAGGATCTGTGCGAAATCATGCTAATCGTAGCTCATTTATTTTGTATTTAGATTTATATTGTGGAATCATGTAATAGATGGACATCTAGAGCTTATTTCATATTTCTTGGTTCAAGGAATCTTGCCAGTTTGATTTCATTGCGTGGTTTATACAGGTTCAATGCCTTGAATAGGGACGATTAAGCTAAGCTGCATCGTTGAGTTCTTTGCTGTCTTGGCTGTCCTACTCCTCGTTTTCCGAATGTTGCAACGTGCTCAGGGATCCAAAAAGCCCAAACCACAGGATATTACATCCTGGAAGTGTATGTGGAGGAACAATAAAGTGCTGCAAAGACGAGTCTCCACAAATTCATTTATTTCTCTTTGCTCACAACATATCACTTCTATAAGGACTTTTAGAGGGACGAATAATTCTCTGTTGGCATCAAGATGAAATTCTTTTCTATAAGTAAAAGCTCCATTACTAAGCACCTTATTGATCATAAATAAAGCGTGGAAAGACCATACTTTAGCCAAAGTGATCGGAGTGAGTGATTTAAATGAATCTCGCAAATCTTAAATATTATATGCTAAAAGGACAATTTGGTCTGCATGATAGCATTATTTTTCTAATTTTCTTGTTTTATTCTATTGTCTATTCTCATACATAAGCATTGTATTTCTAATTTTCTTTCCATTTACTGTACCTACTAGAGAAAAGACAAAGCTCTAAAATAATGTTTTACTTTTTCAATCAACAAGCGATTCGATTAAGCTTGAACAAGTCACTGAAAACAAATTAATAAATAAGGTACAGCTTTTATTGAAGACACGAACGAATTCTACAATTTTCAAATTGATAAGCAAATATGCTTAAGGGTTTTCAATCTTTCTTTTGCTCTTCCATAAAATTTTCATTTTTGGAATACGTAGTGCGATACAACATCTGAAAACATTTGTAAGATTTAGTTCGTATCTTCCCTGCAAATAAATACTCGCATGAAAAAAGTCATTAGCTGTCAGAAGAATGATCGAGTTTTATCCTCGATTGCAATTTCTCAGCAAGAAAGAGCTGAGGTGTTAATTTATTCCAATTCTGTAATTGAGATAACAAGTAAAGAGATATCAATCTTTCTTCGGTCAAAACAATTCGAAGCTTAGGCAAATATGTCAATTACCATAAGATAATCATTTTTCTGCATTTCTCCCTTCAAAGAAAACCAGCTGATTTCAGAATACGTGTAGAGAAATATTACACGGAATTATGCAAGTGTCCTATTATATATCAATCATGTCGTCTGACTCCAGTAAAGTTGTCTTAATGTACTTATTAGGTGTCGATTCAACGCCTTTGGATATTTTTCGTCCTTTGAAGTCACTTCCGATAATTACGCTTGGGAGCAGCGGGTAATTTGTTACCGAACAGGAAAGCGTTCAATGCTAGGAGAATATTGAAAATCGCTATTGGAAGCTTTAGCAAATAGGTGAAGAACGAAATTCTTAATTAGATAGTTAAACAATTTTAAATACTTTTGGAGTTGAAATTTGCAAAAGTCGTGCGAATAATTATCACCTAAGACAGGATTTACAGAGGTTCGGACATTTTTTGAACGCTGAAGCTAAACTTTTTACATGAAATTTCTGTTTTAAATGTTCCATTTGATAGCCCTTATTGTTAACTATCTTTCTACTCCTTGATTTCCATGATAATAATGGCTTTTGTAGTATCGACAGTGGTATTTTGTCTCATTCTTGTTCCACTGTTTTCCAGTCCTAGAATGGTTTTCGGTCGACGTTTCGATAATGCCCTTTTTAAAAGTCCAAAAGCACAAAAGTTCATGGGTGAAACATCTGGAGATTTAGCAGGAATATCAGTAAAGGGTACTGATATTGACTTGATACCAGTTTCTTGTTTCACTTTTTCCAAGAATTTAATAGTCGATTTAGATGTGTGGCTGCTTGCTTTACCCTGATGCAGTTCTACTGATTGTTGGCACTGTGGGTAAAGATATGGTATTTCTTTTTTGAATATTGAGGATAAAATATGGTCTTGATAATATGTGGGAGTTGATTTTTACATTTTTCCTCTCTTTTACTTTTAATTTTCCATTATATGCAAAACCGGCAACAATCATAAATCTCTTAGAGAAAGTTCTCACGTTCACTTTGCTATAGTCCTTTCACTTGGCGGATTCTCTTTTAAAATTAAAGATCTTACCTTACAAATATTCTCAGAAATGTTTTCTTTTTTGGATACTTTTTTGAAAGTATTTTTCCACTTTTACGTTTTTTTTCCTTTCTCATTAATAATATTACTTATCGTACCTCTAGATATCGAAAAACCATGACTTTTACAGCGTTTTTGAATAATTGAATAAGCATAATTCTCTTCGGAAAGAGAGGAAACAACCTTCCATCCATTGCTTATTTAAAAGCGCCATTTTGAAAGTAAACAAAACTCTGAGTTAGCAGACGATAAGTTATACTTTAACTATTTAACTGCTGTGAAAATAAAATTCTTTCGTAGCATACAATTTTTTTACAGCTCATCAAAATCGTTCAAAAAATGTTCTAACAGTCTCTGTAGTTGACATGTCAACTTTTTGTTTGCACTTCGTAGACAATGCCCGAAAAGAGAGATATTCCGTTGCAATATCCTGATTCTTGATAAGTAGATTTTGAGATAAATTTTTAAAAATCACTTTTGGTGTTTTTTCAATTTTGGGGTAATTTGTTTGATCATATTTCGAGATGTTTTAGTGCATTATTTGAGTTTTTGGGCAATGTTTCCATTTCGTTTCTAGGTTTAATCAAATTTTTGTTGAAGCATTCCCTAGTTGTAATCCATTTGCTATTTCTTTTTTTCAGCGTCCCCCAAATTGTGGTTATCTGGCCGGTACCGTTTTTCAGCAGTTTATCGGTAATAGAAAATATTTTGCGAATCGAAAGCATATGTATTATATTAAATTTTAGGTTGTTTTGCCACGATTTTTAAGCTATTTTTAAATATTTTTTCGCATTTTTTGTCATTAAATTTTTGTTAACAAAATCTGGATCTTGGTTATCACTATGTGTTTATTTTAAAAAAACCAGCACAATTACTAAGTAATGAATAACGCCTATGCTGACTCATGACTAAATATTTTGAAATGTACGAATAGAGTTCTGTCTGAATGGAAATCATTTAAATTAGGTTTTAATGTACTTATATAATTATAAAACTGTCTCTTTAAAATGTTTATGGTAATGCTTCCAATTTCAATAAAAATTTACCTTTCACTGAAAATAAATAATTATTAACAAATATTTTCAAACCATTCTCTTGATTGCAAATATATCCTCTGTACCACGCCAAAGCCACGAATCAGCAAAACCTTTTTTCGAGGAAAACAAGTTAAAGGTCTGACGTTGCAGGAAAAATGATGACGTTGACGTTGTGTTATGAAGAAAGTTTAGGCATGAATTTTGGTTGATCTTATAAATTAGGATTTGTGCATTTAGTATAGTATGAAACATCGGATAATAGTTTAGGAAATTCATTTATATTCAAATTTTTTGAAATCACTAGAATGAGCTGTTGTAGCTGCTTACTGCTTTTGAAAGTTGTTTAGCTACTGCTGCTTACAAGTACCATCCATCTTTCTAGGTGATTCTTTGTCATATTCAGAATTCAAAATTTATTTTCTTCTGTCGTTAAAAGAATGAAAAAAGATTTATTGGACTTTATTGTTTTAAATAAATTGAACATGTGAATTATTCACTTACGTATACATTGTTTGTTCTCTGAGTAACGTTAGAGAATTCGCCTGTTCAAATACCTCTATCTCGATCACAATGCCCGGTTGGAAGAGTAACGGATTAGGAACCGGAGGGTTGGGAATTCGAATCCAACCAAAGACCGTCGTGTACAAAGGGGGCTGATGCATTTAAATCTGTCGTGGCTTCAAATGTTCTGTATGACCTCGTCATAGGAACAAAATTACGTGGTGTTGTCCTCGAATCCTTCCCTTCGGGTTTGATCCCGGACCGTCGCATATAGCCCGCTGTGTACGACGTTAATTAAATGCCTACCTACCTACTTACCTCAATCATAATATTTTATCTATAAATTCTTGTTTGGCTATTTTTTGAAAATATTTAGCGTATTATTTTTAGATTATACACCTTTAGTATATAATTATCTAGCTGTGAAGTACTGAGTAAGCATTTTTGAATTGTGCTTACAAATTCAAAAGAAATAATTCTCTTTGGAACAGAATGCTTTCTTGAACATAATATTTTCAATTCGTGTAGATTACAATTTAATCCTAAGTACAAACATTATATCTTCAACAAACCTGTTAGTAATTGTTTTTATCATTCCAAACAACACACATAATTAAAAAGGAACCTCCATTCATTTACCAACTTGAGAGGGCAGTCACAAGTAATTAATGAAAAGACAAAATATGTTCGTGTTTATTAAGTATCTTGTAAGGCATTTTAGCAAGTGCCCGATTCCCGATGCTTATTGTTGTTTGTCGTTTTATTTTCAGTAATGCCATGCCTCCTCCCATGCCCCAGGAGTGTCCTTTTTGTGCATCGCAACTGTTTTAGAATGAGGACGTTGTGCTTTTAATTAATCCTACCAGAAATAGCATAGTTTAGAATCGAGAATGAATAAACAACAATGTAAGTTAATTCATTTGTCGAAAATGCTCCACCGTACCTAGTTGATTAAGTAGAACAATAAATTACCGCATTGTGTGCGAAGTGTGCGTCTTGTCTCCTGCCGCGCCCATTGTTTACTGCCTCTGAAGTTAATAAAGATGGCACGTGAACTATACGGAGTTCAATGCGTTCTTTTTAACGATAGAATATTCAGAAATGTTACTAATTTCAAATGTCTTTGGATTTCAGAAACATTTCTCTCCAACTTATAGTAATATTTTTCTAACAATTTATTTGCCATTTAATAATACTATCCGATTTTTAAAAATCGCTTGAGAAAAATTTATATTTTATCACCTTCAATCGGTATGAAAGGGATTTTCAGTGGAAACAAAACAGATGGAAAGTGAAGATTAACTTCTGATACCCAGATGCACTCTCATGATACATATAGGGTTACCTTGAAATGTAGTTTATCGACGTTTGATGTTTAGTCGAATTGGTGATGATCAGTCAACTATTATATAAAGATTCTGAATTCATTATTTGTAATATTTTTTATAGACCAAGTGCTGAAACTGTATTCGAAAAACAAGCCCGTGGCTTCAAGATATTTGTAGTAGTTTCGTCACTTTTACGATTTGAGCTACTATAATTTTACTTGAAAAGAATATAATGAGAACCATTCCTAATTACTCCAAAAACATAATTAACTTTTGTAGTAGTCATCGTAGTATTAACTTTTGCAATTTTGTCTTACACCAGGGGTGAGATGGCTTATATAGCTGGATGTAGCATGTATACTATTTGCACCCAAAATAAATTGTAGAAAGCATAAAAAGCACGTCGAAACGATGTTACAAAGTATTCTCCGTACATTTAAGGGACATTTGTATTTTTCTATGAAGAAAAAACGAATTGTTCTGGTCACTTTTTCGATTAATGCCAACCAAATCAATCTGAGAACACTGGGTATTTCTTCTAGTAGTATATAAATAATCACTCAAGATAGAAAGGCCAGAGATGCTTAAAAAATGTACGGAACAGGCCAGCTAATTAAGTCATGATTAAAATCGATTAATTGATCTCTAGACGTAATATGTTTGCTTACACAACTGATTTGGATTGCAGCTTGTTCCGCAATACGTTCAACTCTTGAGAAAGGCCCTTGTTATAGATTCCCTTTCCTTCTTTAGCATCTTCAATACGAGAAATAGGATACATGTCAATAGTGTAGCATATCATTGGGGTCAATCTGTACGCATCATATATTCCCTTCACTTCTATTCCTCCGACTTCATCATACGGCTTAGCTATGAAGAGCCAAGGCAGTGGAATCTGCTTGTATGGTGGCATCTATTATACAGATGGAATGCCAATTCATTAGAAATATGGGAGAAAGCTTAGTGAGTGTTAGATAAAGCGTTCACTCTCTGAAATTCTGGTCCGCTACTGAATACGATATTAACTATTAGGATTTGTGGAATCTAAAGCGAGCGAGGAAGTTCCGTCAGCATTGCAGATTGGTTTGGTCAGATGATAGAGGGTGATCTGCCGTTTATGTAACTTTCAAAAGGTCTAAGAACAATCATTGTTTCAAACTGGATAATTTCGATTTAGGTAGATGTTTATGAGATGAGTATAAATCGAAAAATTATTGGAACGAATGAGACTGCGTAGTAATGTTAAGTGCAATATTTGGTATTTGGTATTTTCAATTAACGTCACACTGGAGCAACACAACGGGCTATTTAAGTGCAATAAAAGACAAGATAAAAAAAGAATATTTGACGATGGTTATTCACATTTGACGTTTTGCTCTCTAAATTGATCACTGTTGGATATTGTTGGTTCGATAGCTCGGAATTTGGACTGTATCTGAATGAAACAATTTCTTATAACAAAATCTTTTTATAACAACAAATGTAACAAAGTTACCGAAGGACCATTTGCTCAGAGCTAAGGAAGCTCTTCTCTCTCCGGCATGTTTCAACTGATTAACACCCATGTGATCACACAGAACCCTCTACAATAAGTTGGAGACTTAACAGATGTATTGTATTTAAAAACAATAGGTAATTTCTTACGTTGTCAGTTTTCGCCACTAGGATGCTTAAAAATATATCTACATAATTTTAAAAATAAATGTCTTTGAGAAATAGGAGATAGTACCTGTACTTTTGGCACTGTGGAAGGTATCTAATGCATTACCAGAAAAATATCTGCTTTTATTTGGTTTTATTAGATTCAGGATGTGCCTCAATTTTAAGCCTTTTTAAAATTTTTAAATTAAAATCACTATTTTGTCTGAAAAACAAAATTGTTACACAAATATTTTAAAGTTAATTCAACATATAACTCTTATAAAACATAAATATGAAGAATACTAGAATTTTCTTTTCTTATCCTCTCTTTTCCTAATGTATAATTGTCAAACAAGCAATTCTTGTAAAGGATTGCACACAAAATATAAGTTAGCAAATTTTATTCAGTAACAACCCCTCGATGTATCGTATTTGTTAGGTAACAAGAAAAAAGCGCTATATAGCAAGGGTCGAAAAACTTGCTTATCTATATAAATGAAAATGGAGTGTATGTTTCTACATTGACTATTTTTGCTCCAAGTTATTTATCTGTTTTGAGTCATTCCAATGTAAAATCAGTAATTTAAGCGTTTAGTGTTTGTATGTATGTGCCCGCACTACGTCCAAACGGATGTGAATATTTTCATGAAACTATGCTGTGATTACTAACAGATCTTTTAGTGACTAAGCTTAGAGCATCGTCACACACACAGTAAGTCTGTCTGTCTTCTCGTTTTATGCCTGTTTTTGTGCTTATGCAAGTATTACATAAAATTTATTCAATGTAATAAAAAAAATGTTAAATATTTTATAAAAATATATTAACTCTTAGAGAATATATTATTTAAATTTCTCTTATCTACATGTTAAGGCGTTTCACGTTAAAACAGCTGAATATCCATACTTAAATTAACCTTAATTTGCCGCGGTACCCCGGTTAGAAGAGTAACGGATTAGCAACCGGAGGGTTGCGAGTTCGAATCCAACCAAAGACCATCGTGGACAAAGGGGGCTGGTGCACGTTAAATCTATCGTGGCCTCAAATGTCTTCACGTTGGCGTGCTGTGGAAGTTTGGAGAGTGAGGTGCCAGCTCAGGTGTGATCTCGTCATCTGACCGTGGTTCAAAATTACGTGGTGTTGTCCACGGATCTTTCTCCTCTGGTTTGATCCCGGCCAATAACCCGTTATGTTGCTCCAGTGCGACGTTAATTAAAATATCTACCTACCAACCTTAATTTGAATGTTTTAGAGAAGATGGGATGTATATTGAGCATTAAGATTACTCAGATTGTTTTATCAGTACTGCTGAAAAGGCAATTATTTTTCCAAAAATTATTTTTATGGAATTTAAAATCCAATACTTTATTTTAAGCTTATTTTTCTTTGTGAAACATAAACAATCTCCGAATTTTTGGATGAGATGATATAATGAGAATACATCGTTCAATTTTACACTACAGCTTGGCAGAACTTAGTTCTTTTATGTCCAATATTCCTAAAGACGTGTTGTATACATTTCGACCAAGTTTCCTCAAAAGTCCTCTGCTTAACACATACGGTTGTAAAATTTCTTCTTATAAAAAGAAGTAAAACATACGACACAACACCTTTTGAACCAAGACTGATAGCTAATCGAATTTATTCAAGGTATTTTAAAAGTTTGACATAGGGTTTCCTTTACAAAACGATTAAATTAATTTAAAATTGCATTTCTTTTTTATGTTTCAATAAAAATTACTTGGGTTTATTGAAAACTGCACTCACTAGGCAGACGAGGATCACGAGGCAAATAACACCATCATTCTCATCCTACGCAGGTACAGGGTTTCAATTTAAAGCAAAAACTCTGAATTAAAAAATATGCTTTAAAGTGTAGCGCGTGTTCAAAGAGAAGGAAACTCGTGTTCGTTGGCCACATGCAGTAACTTTCTTAATTTTTTTTCGGTTGCGTTTAATTTTGCCTTTTTCCACTTTTGTTCTATTTTTATTTGTAAACTGTGGCAACTATGCGAGATCACGAGATAGAAGACAATCATGAATTAATATCTTCAGAAGAACTTTGTTTTCAGCCCACTTTAGTTTTATTTAATTTTGATTTTTGGGGTTGTAAATTTAATAAATTGTAATTCCTATTCATCACACGCAACAATAAACACACCAAAGATTCGATTTGAAACTGTGTGCAAGTTAAAATACCGCAAATTTTAAATAGAACTTTACCGATGTTGAAAGAAAGTTAGAAAAATTCCCAACTAGGACTTTTGAAACATTAAAAATTCTTTGCTGTAGTGACAGAAGGTCAATTATGCCTACTTAACGAATTGAAGCTATGTTAGAGCAACTTATTACATCTGTTACAAATTTGTTAAAAACGGTAATTTAAAAAAATGCCGCGAAATTGACCTACCTTTTATTAAAAATGGTAATATTTTACCTTTACTTTGTCGGTACTGAAAACGTTCAATTTTAAAACAAGTTCTTTTGTTATTTACGTGGCACTTAATGGAATTAAAAAAATGTATCCACTAAAAAATTAGCCATGAATATCAAATAAATTTTTTATTCTTCCCTTAAAAATGGTAAAATTAGAAACTGTGGCATTCCTGGTGCAAGAGTATCACAAATAAAAAGTATTGATAGGAAATCTATGAGTATTTGCAGTAGATTCGTCATCTTCACGATTTAACTTACGACAATTTTACAGGAAACGAAAGGGGCATTCATAAACTTCTCCCCAAAAAACTCAAAATCGACTTTTGTAGTAGTCACCTTAGTGTCACCTTTAGTAATTTTGTCATATAACAGGGGTGCGATGTTTGTGAAGTGTTTGTGTGGATGTATGTAAACTATTTGCATCCAAAGTAAGCTGAAATTATAAAAAATGTCGAAAAGGTGTTAAAAACTTATTTTCCTGACATTTAAAAGATGCTGACATTTTGCTACGAAAAAGAAAAGTGTTTGTTCTTGTCACTTTTTCAATCTACAGTTGACCAATTAAACCCAAGTAAGATCAGGTAATTCTGGTTTTAAAAAATATATTGACTTTTATCATCCTTTCCTGTTCTTCTATGAAAGGCATTTCCTGTCAAACTAAACGTACACTCATGTCCAAGAGTTAAGCATAATTCGTAAAATGCGAAAAAATCGGTGTAAATATGGATACAATGGTTCAAAATCACTTCTGGAGAATCGTGGGACGAAGGTAAAACATGCATATGCAAAACAGCTTAGTCGACGTTGACATACGCAAAGCACTGGCGCACGTCGGAACGAGTATAAAAAGACCTCGAGCGGCATGGTCAGTTTAGACAGAAATTTTGCAATTGCTGTGGTACGGAGCGTTGTTAACAATCAATAAGGACGAAAGATGTTACAATGATGCCAACTGGACATGTTTGTGAAGGGACGAATTTTTGGAAGCTGGAATTCAGTCGATCCCAAACCGAAACGTCTCGAATTCTGAATGTGCCGCAGTGTGTGATATCACCAGACTGTGGTAGAGGTTTCAAACCACTGGAGATGTTGCCCGACGACCAATACCAGGTCGGCCAAGGATAACATTTGGGCCAGGGTAATATTTGGCGATAACTGCGAGACGTCAGAGGAACCGTTCTGCCAGACAACTGGGTTCAGCCCTGACAGCCGCTACAGGAGTCATAGTTTCGAAACAAAGTGTTTACAGGAGACTCAGACACGTTGGTCTCTATGCCAGACGACCAGCAGTTTGCATCCCTCTGACGTCTGCACAGAAACGCGCGCGTTTACAGTGGAATTTGGAACATCTGCAGTGGAGTTGACAACAGTGGGGTAATGTCATGCTCAGTGACGAGTCCAGATTTAGTCTGCAAAAACTAATTCTCGTCTTACCACGATCTGGATAGAACATGGAACGCGTTTTCACCCGGGAAAAACATCACGGAAAGACATAGTTTTCCTTCAGGAAGAGTCATGGTCTGGGCAGGCATCATGCTGGACGGTCGCACTGACCTCCACATCTTTGACACGGGTCTGTTACCGGTCAATGATACAAAGACGAAGTCCTTGAGCCTACCGTTAGCCTGAGTTACCGAGGTCCTGTCGGTCCTGATTTCATATTCATGGATGATAACGTGCCTCCTCACCGTGTAGCCCTGGTCGATGCCTTCCTTCAAAGTGAAGATATCCACCTCAAACCAACTCGCCTGATCTGAATCCTATAGAGCATGTGTGGGATATGCTCGGGAGACATATTGCAACCCTCCGCCATCCACCAAGTTCCCTTCCGGAATCGAAAACTGCTCTCCGTGAGACTTGGAATTCTTTGAGCACACAACTCATCCATACCTTCATCGAAGGTATGGGAAATAGTTGTGCAGCTTGCGTGGCTACCAGAGGTTTCCACACACCGTATTAAACTTCAGCATCACATTGTTTTAATCATTCTATATCACTAAAGTTGACACTCGTACTGTGAACCTTTTTCTTTCAACCCTTTTCTTTGGATAATAAAAGTCATTAACATTGTTTTGTATTGTTTTCTTCTTCTATAACCCTATTACACCCACATACCGCGTTTCCTTCTATTCTGATGTAGATTTTCTGAAATATTCACATGAACAGCAATTATTGCTTAACTTTTGGACATGAGTGTAGGTGGCATTAATTATTCTGTGACGACGTTTATTTCACGCATTCTGAAAGTGATATTTCTTGGCTTGTTTTTCGAATAAGATTTCAGCCAATAAAATTCCAATGAATGAATTCCGAATTGATCTATGATAGTTGATTGGTCAACGCCAATTAAATTAAACTCCAAACGTAGCCAAAACGATGCTAAACTATATTTTATGGTAGCACAGACATGTATCATGCGAGAGAATTTGAACAACAAATATAAAATTTCGTCTGCCATCTGGTTTGTTTGTTCACAGTGAAAATCCCTCACTGCAAAAGAGCGTATGCAAGGAAAAACCCACAACTGCTACATTCCTTGCTAAAATTCACAAAAAATGTCTTCAGTAAAATGACTTAGTTCAATTCTGCATTCTGCTTTTAATGTATTAATGTTTCATAGACACTGCTATAAAATACCTTTTATTTTCAACCAGAAAAAAATTATGCGAAAGTACTCTACTTGTCCCATTAACTGCGATCCAAATATCTAACGATTGGCTTATATTCTATACTCCAAACGTCAGATACTTCGATTCCAGTATCATTAACTGCAAAGAATAGCAAATGTCGAAAGAGATTATTAATAATGCATACGACACTATCTCCGTTACTTAAGATTCAGCTCTAAGTGGAAATAGGTCGTCCGAATCAATCACTTTGCTAACTCGTCGATGGTCCCATTTCCATTCGGCCTTATCTCATAGCCTTAAACTTTCGTTCCACCAATCATCAATAGAAATTCCCTGTCTGTGATCTAGAAAACTTCAATGATTGGTTGTTGACACACTTCGTTGGAGAAGAGAGCTTTGATACACTGTTTAATAGACTGCAAAGGCGGAGCTCACTGTGAGTAGAGAGTTCCGCATCTTTCACGTATTCAAAAGGTTATTGTCTCATTTTAGCGTATCCTCAGATTCATTTGTCAATAGTTTACTAAAGGTGAAAACATGTGGAAGAATGCATCAGAATATATTAGTTTCCAAAGAAAAACTAGTTAATTGAAATCTATAAGAATTTAAGAAATACTTGAGAAATACATAAAAGCGTGCAAGCGTTGTGAAGAGATAAAAATGAATTTTTATATATTCATTCAAAATACACATTATTAAATTTCTCAATAACTCAAGGAAAGTCTCTTGTGTAATAATTTATCTTGGATGGGGAGCTCTATACAGCGATTGTTCAACCACTTAGACCAACTACAATAACACATTTCATATCATTTATTGCATAGTAGGAATGTCATACATATGTGTGTTGTGAATGGTCAAAGGTAAATTGATAACAAGACCTTAGGAGGGTGATACTCACTACATTGGTCTTTGGCCTTTGATCTGGGTTGATCAAGGCTGCTATTCCGGGAACTATGCTACTGGTCTAGGGATATGTTGTTTTTCATTTTTGGTAAATCGATGAGCACGTGTAGCACTTACTGCGTTGACTAGATTTATCCCCGTTTTCTCTATAAATTCCAACTATCTCCTCTTGTCAACTCCCTCCCCAATAAAACCCAGCTTCATAATCCATGCTCTGAACAATGCAAGCAAATCTACTCATCCCATAGTCAATTATTATAGTTATTTTACCCCTCCCAATTTCTTAAAGCCGTTGTCAGTAATATATTACTAGTGGCGGTCGCAACATTTTCTGTAAGTGTACAGCTACTGTCAAAGTGTACTAAGAGCTACTGTCAAAGTGTACTAAGAGTATTACAAAGGGAAAACTAGTACAAAGTATTACAAAGTGTATTAAGACTAACAAAAGTTGTTCACGCACTTGCTATCATCTAGTTCAGGGGTCTCCAAACTTTTTCACTTGAGGCCAGATTGAAAAATCCTGCAAGTCAGGCGGGTCAACACACACACATAAATATATACACGTATGTGTATTGTGTTGGGGATGGACATTGGGTCAGCGTCAATTTTTTTAAAGCTTACGAAATAAACTAGTTAAAAAAATAGGTGTTTAAATAAAAATGTAGATTTATCCAAAGAAATCAAATTAATTCCAAATAATGTAAATGTACATATAACTTGGCTTAAGGAAACAATAACATTCAACAATATTCCCATGTATCATTCTTTGGCTTTCTTATGGGACGTGTGGAGTTGCTTCTGGCAAATAATGTCTGTCCATTTTGGGTTAAATTTCGATGATCCTATCACTAGAATGGATTTCAAGTGTTCGTCTGACAAGTCAGCCCTGTACTTTGATTTTACAAAGGTCATTTTTGAAAATGTCTGTTCGCAGATATAGGTCGGTCCAAACACTGAAAGCACTGATCTTGCAAAGTTTTTTATTTCTTTGAAATCATCACCCAATGACCTGCAAAGAAACTCAAAATTTTACTGTTTTAAAATTAAAAATAAAATAAATATAATCACCTGTAAAACGAAAGAATGTCCGCATTCTTGTAACATTCCTTGAAATATTCTTTCAAGTATTCATTTGACGTAAGTTCAATCAATTCAAGTTGAAGTTCTGTTGGCGCATTTTCGATTTTACGTTGGAGTGGATTTGAAATATCTTGATCTTTTCTGCTGTAGCTGCATAATCAGTCTGCGAAGCGGTTTTCAAATTCTGTTTTTTGCGATAGTTCGTAGTTTTGTGATAGTTTGTACTCCATAATGTGATGGGAAAGACACCCAAGTTTTACCAGAAAACTTCTTGCAAGTTTCGAAGTGGTCCAAAATTGTCTTTCCCAATTGGTTTTCAAAAAGAGCAAGTTTGTTCTAAAAACTTTCACATGTTGGAACAAGTCGTTTACAAAGAACTTTTTGCCTTGAAGTTTCAAATTAAAAAAAATGAAGATGAATGGTAATATCAACAGCAAATGCAAGCTTCCACAGCCACTAATGATCTGAAAGCTCTTCTACAGGCTTACCCTGTTCAATCATGAAAATATCAATAGCTTGGCGCAGCTCAAAAAACCTTTGGAGCACCTTTCCTCTGCTTAGCCAACGTGCCTCACAATGATATGGGACATCTGGATACTGATTTTTAATATCCAAAAGAAAATTATTAAACTGCCAGTGTTAAAGAGAGTGGGATCGGATGTAATTTACTGTCTTAACAACGATCTGCATTACTTCCGACACATTTATGTTTTTCCCATATAAGGATTGTTGATGGATAATGCAATGAAAACCATTGATTTCTCATCTCCAGCATTTTGAATAGCATTGCATAAGTGCCTTACTAATCCGGTTTTACTGCCACACATACTTTTACTTCCATCTGTGGTAACGCCTTTTAGTTTTTTAGATCTAATTGAAGTTTAGAAAGGATTTCATTTACCTTAATAAAGAACGCAAGGCAAACGCTCTAATGAGAAGCGGAAAGCGTTATTAAATTAAAGGCGCTCAGTAACGAAAGTCATTTATTAATATTTTGTAATAGTTTATTTTTCATAAAACCGGTTCGAATTACACGGAACCGCGAATCTACCGAGACTCGAATTACCGCGATTCTATTGAATTTGAATTATTTTTACGATCTATGATTTTACGAAAAATTGCATTCTGCATCGGTCGGGTTTCCGAGGGCCAAGTTTGGCCCGCTGGCCGTAATTTGGAGAACTCTGATCTAGTAAATGCATGTAATATGGAAAATCACGATATGTGGACAGGTAATTATCAAATTTATTAATCTTCATAAAATACTTCTTTGTAGGTAGAACATTTCCCAATTCTGTTTTGAGCCTTGGTCGAGAATCCGTTGTTCAACCCTCCAAGTCGTTTAGACGAGATATCTCGTCCAAGATATCGTCAATTTTGAAAATGACGAGATATCTCGTCCGTTAAAATCTGATCAGTTTTGTTGATGAGATGCCTCGTCAAGACAAAACTGCCCTATTACTTCAAGGGAAATGGATATAAAAGTTGGAAAAACAAATTATCCCTTGCCTAGAACTGGTGATAGTTTGTAACAGGTTTTTGCAACAGATGCTGGCCACTACAGGGTGGTTTTCAACGCAAACATAAATCACCAGGAGGATTAAGTTGAAGCATTTTTGCAATTTTGAGCTGCTGCAAATACTTAGAGGTTTATTTTAAAGAGCCGGTTATTTAAAAGAAAAGTTCAAAAATATTTTCATTTCAAGGTTTATAATACAGTACGTTTGTGAATATTCAATACTACTTTTCCGTTAAATTATTTTATTTAAAAACAAGTGTACCTTTTCTGCCGAAGCACATGCGGACGCATATGGAACACCTCGATTGCAAGCGATATGAAACATGCTCATATTTTGTTCATATGTTCTATTTTGCATGCATTACATATCATGAAATATATGACAAAAGATAATTGAATTTTCATATTAGTCAGAATTTTCATATGCCCATCTATTTCGATAGCCTTCCAAAATCACTAATAAAAATGGAAAACTTATAACAATTCATTAATATCTTGGCAGCAACTCTGGTTCACAACTGACAAAGTCCAAAAATTCTTCCATCCATACAAATACGTCTACAAGAATACTTTCAACAATGTTACAAGTTCATACAAATTTTCTCTGGTCATGATAAAATCAATCACTACTTTCATCGCTTCCACCTCATTGATTCACCATTCTGTAATTGTAACAATTCTGCTGTTAAAGACATCGATCATGTCCTCTTTCATTGTCCATTATTAATTATGGAAAATGATTTCTCTTTCAACGTACCACTTTTCTTGGGGACTCTCGTCCATTTCAGTACAATCTGCTCCTTACTGATAGTTATTTCTCTACATTTAAGAACTTTATATCTAAAACAACTTTTTAATAAAAATTTTATTACTGTTAGTAATTTATCCGATCTATACATGTAATATTTTTGTGGTGCAAAAAGAAATAAAATTATTAAAAAAATATGAATGATCATGCTGCACTCGTAACCAAGAAAGTCATGAGACAAAGTATAACTGACGCAGTGCTAGCTAAGGTCGGACTGAAATTGAACATCCAATACACCATTAAGTACATAAGCTACATCGCCTGTAGCAACGCCGGTTGAATATAACATTTGTATGGATAAGAGGTATTTTGGTTTGAGGAGAAAAGATGTAATATGAGAGGATGTATCAAAAACATTTCGAACCTTTTCTAATCTGTAAAGGAAATTTACTGCAATTTAAAGGAAATATAAAAACATGAAAAGTATTTATATTGCACTTTTAAGCACCAATTAAATATAAATTTTTAATACAAAAACTAATTTTTCTGTGTTTGTAACAAATTGCTTAGGTGTTCCATAGTACTAGATGTCATTTTTTTTCAAATAAGTGATCGTGACTTTGCTTCTTTAGTATACCTCACAAATTTTTGAAGTTTGATAAATTATCCATGTCGGCTTGCGTCTGTTCTTGTGATTATAATTACCAACTTCGTTAATCGAAAAGGTGTTCTGCGTAAGTTCTACATGGATCTACATATGCCGGAATCAAAAAGTATAGAAAAATCAAAGAGTAAGAAAATTAAATAAACATCAACGTCATCTATTGGCAATCAAGTAATTAAGAATAACATAAGTAAGATTTAGAGCTCTGATAAAGTTTAGTAATCAAATTTATCTAGATACCACATCTATTCCCATATGAAGTTTTGTTAATTTTATCTTGATTTATTCAAACTATCCATTTCCCTACTTTTGGCAATCTTTTAAAATCATGTGTTCCATATTAATCTTGTGTTCCATTAGCCACTCTACATCCATATACGAATACGTTTCAAAATTTTATTTCTCACTTTTTAAAGTTTATACGGGAAGTTTTGAAACTTTGCAGAGAGATTATTCACACAGACGGTGTGATTATTAATGAGTTTCATTTGAAAAATATATTTTTTGGGGAGAATTTATGTACTCGGGAATGTTGAAAAAAGTACATAACTTTTTACGGAATGTATCCAAACAAAATGCATTCATGAATCACTATGCGTTAATTGCTTATATTGTAATTCGAGTTAAAACCTTTAACAATTTTATCATGATAAAATTTACACACCTCATTATCGAACAGGGAATTCAAGTATCACCATGAAATACATGTATACACTATAATTTTTAATTATATAATCGAAGTCAAGCATATTCTCAACAGCCCTGATGGTATGTGTGCCTGGAAGAATATTAAGTATTCTTGGTATTTCTAATATGACTACGCATTAGATGAAGCGAAAAATCTTTAAAAAAAATGCCTGAGTATAAAAAAGTTGCCTTTTAGTGCGCTGAGAAAATGTTTAATGTTTTGTTTGCATACACCATCTTTAACTACCCGTACGCTATCGAAGGCTTATAGCTCCCGGGAGTTGGCAGTCAAGTGGTTTTGAACGCGACTATTAGTTAAATTCGAGATTGGTAGTGATGTAAATAAATCGATTCCGCAATTGGCGTCTTCAACGAGGATTCTGGTTCTCAGCTTAATGTTCGGTGCCGAAAGCGAATCAGTGTTAGCACGTTGTCGGGAGAAAACCAACCACGGCGATCACCATTCATGCTTTCCCGTACGGCGGCCTTCTCCTCACAAGGTTTCGCATTTTTTCAAAATCAACTGACTCAAGATAGATTGCCTTTTCGTCAGATTTCCACAATACTCATATGCCGCACATATGAGTATTGTATGTATATGCATCTATCACGGGTTTCACGCAGTTTCATGTGCCAAACGTCAAATCCAACCAACTAAAAAATGAAATGAAATGTAAAAATTGTAGATAATAATATATATTTATAAATTGAAAAGCAAACAAGACATCTTAGAGAAATCAAAAGAACCGTAGGGGGCATTATTTGCTCTTTATTCCTGAGTACACACATATACAAATAATTTCATTTTACGTGCTACATCACAATCACTTTACTCGGAACTAATGTAAATTTCCTCTAGTTCTCTTTCAACAGTCACTGTATACTGATTCATAATCATATCGGATAAAACTGTTGATTGAAATATCAAGAATTATTACTACTGCAATTAATTGGCACATCTGATGAGTTTTCTCATAAAGTTGTGCTTCAAACACATACAAATAAGTTTCCGGAAGAATATTAAGTACTCTAATTATTTTTACCTAAGAAACTTCCTATTCCTAACTGCTTAAATACTTTTATTAAGACAAAATCGTAAAATATTTTAAAAGTAATAATACTTAATTTTCCTCCAGAGACATTCTGTACCTCAGAACCAGACGAACGTAAGTCCAAAAATGACGATTTTCAAGTTATTACAGTTTTGCATGTAGAATCTGATTTTGCATCAAGCCATAACAATGTAAGCCTGTAAAAAATTTTCCTTTTTGATTTACTAGGGTTATAAGAGCGTTAAGTCCTAACCTTTGTTTGAGCCAGACAAACGCAAGTCCATCCACTCAAAAAGACAGTTTGTACTTTGATGTATAAAAGCTAAGCCTGTTGTTAGACAATGGAAAAGAGACGGAGTAAGAAACAAAACCGAGAGCCATACATTTATTTTTAACTTTAATAATAAGGAGGAAGTCATTCGCAAAACTGTTTTCCTGAATACGCTTTCTATTTCTGAAACCGTCATGAGAGTTGCTTTAAAAAAAGCCAGTGAGTCTGGTTTGGTAACGCTAGACCTTAGGGGAAAAAGTATTCCAGCAAATAAATTACCGAGTGATAGCTTAGAACGGATCAAAAACCATATTTCAAAGTTTCCGGTGTACGAAAGCCACTACAGCAGGGAAAGATCCAAACGTAAATATTTGGGCAATCACCTGAACATTTCCACAATGTACTCACTGTATGTAGCTGAGTGCGAAAAAGGAAAAGTTAAACCAGAGAAAAGTGGGTTTATTCCAAAGTTTTCAATGAAGATTTCAACTTGTCTTTCCACTTAGCAGATGACACTTGTGATGTTTGCGACAAACTAGACTACGAAATTAAAAATGAAAAAAAAAACGATGAAAAAATCAATGAACTTAAATTACAAAAAGATAACCACCTGGAAGAAGCTTCACGTAGGTATGAATTTAAAAGGGAAGATAAACTGAAAGGCCGTGCTAATTAAGGTTTAAGAGTCGTTATGTCTGATCTCCAAAAATGTCTTCCAACGCCAGATTTTAAGAACTCTCAAAGTTTTTACTCAAGGAAACTCTGGACATTAAATAGCACAATTTATGACACAACCGTTGAAAAAACTTGGTGTATGATCTGGGATGAAGTTACAGCCGGTCGAGGAGGTAACGAAATAAGATAATGTTTATTCATATGGACGAATGAAGAGCTTCGAAATCCTGATAGGCCTACTGAAAACTTAACAGTGTGGACAGATAATTGCAGTGGCCAAAACAGGAATATTCATATGATTTTCATGTACCTATGACTGTTGGAAAAAGTTTCTACTCTAAAAGAAGTCAACCATAAGTTCCTACTAGCTGGACACACCCACATGGAAGTAGATGGCAAGCATAGTGTGATAGAGAGAGCGAAAAAGCAATTAAAAAAACACACTATTTTTACCACAAATGATTGGGCCAATTGTATTGCTTCATGTTCTAAAAAGAACCCCTTTATTGTGAGAAGGATGTGCGTTGAAGACTTTTGATTTTCTCTACTTGAAGAGCAAAGAAGCTCCATTTGTTTCAAAGAAGAAAAACACAAAGAACCATTTTTGATATCCAATGCAGTGTGGTTACAGCTTCGCAAAGGAGACAGCAAGTTGTACTATAAGACAAATTTCGCAGATGATACCTTTAAAACTGTTGAATTTAAAAGAAATTAGAAAGAACAAAAGGCTGTTATGCCAGCGACGATCCCAAAATTGAGAGTAACCAAAAACAAGATAAGTAATGAGAAGTACAGAGACCTCATGAATTTAATGCAGTGGGGTCCCTGAAGAGTATAGACCCTTTAAAAACCTTCCACATGGAGAAATGGAAGGAAACTTTCCTGAGGATTACTCAACCACTCTAGAATAATGGTTTTGCTTAATCTGTAGCTTTTAAGCCATTTACAACATTAAAACACTCAATCTGTACAATATTAAATCTTTTTTTATATAATATTATATATTTTATGCAATATTAAATATTTTTGTACCTTCTCTATGTTTTTGATAGTATTAAAGACATTGTTACTATAATTTCTTGTGTAGTTTACTTGAGATACCTTTTCAAAGTGCTATGTAGGTCCTAAAACAGGTTTTTGATGTTGAACCACAATGACATAAGACCAGTCCTGTCTTAATCTATATAAATAAAAATGTAATGTTCGTTTGTTCTTAACACAAAATCTCCCAAAATTTTTCACCAATTGCCTTGAAATTTTGCCACAACGTTGCATTCGAATACGCGCATGTTTTAATATACTTAGCTACATAAATAAAAATATCAATGTTCGTTTGTCAAAATCTTAATCTATCTATATAAATAAAAATGTAATCTATATAAATAAAAATGTAAATGTTCGTTTCTTCAAAACCTTAAATATAACAATTTCAATTTATTTTCATTTTGATTTAATTATTTCGTGTTTTTTTCTGTTTGAATTGAAATATTTCGTTAGTAATTTCGCAAGCGACGATTAAGTGTAACCTAGAAACCAAGATTAGTTAGCTTTGAATGGCAACAGTTGGATTTAGAATTTTCTTCTGTTTTTCTGTTTGTGTTTCTTCTGTTTGGATTAGGCTTATGTTGGAATTTCTCGCGTTCATTTTGAGAGTATAGATTATTTTTTCTTATTGATCTTCGTTTGAATTGAAATATTTCGTTGGATTTATTTATTTATTTTTTATTGTTAAAATGCCTTGCAGAAGATCAAATTTATGTCGTCGCAATTCTTCCGCTGCGCGAGTACGACGAGTAATTGCAAATCAAACTGAGGAAGAACGAGCAGCAGCTGTCATGGAAGCAGATGAAGAAGTTAATTATCCAACAGAAATTTTAAATTCACTCGATCTGCCAGGGATGCCACCGCACGTACTGCAATTGAAAATCGGTGTGCCAATTATCATGTTGCGAAATATCAACCAGCCAAAGCTTTGCAACGGCACGCGGCTTGCAATAAAAAAATTCATGAGCAATATCGTAGAGGCAACAATCTTGACAGGATCTTTCAAAGGTGGAGATGTCCTCATTCCTCGCATTCCTATGACTCCAACTGGTATGCCATTTCAATTCAAGAGATTGCAATTCCCAATTCGATTGGCGTTTGCAATCACCATACACAAAGCTCAGGGCCAATCGTTAGATTTGTACGGTTTAGATCTAGACACGGATTGCTTCTCACATGGACAATTATATGTTGCGTGTTCTAGAGTCGGCAAACCAGACAATCTCTATATCTTGACAGACAATGGAACAACAAAAAACATTGTATACCCACAAGCATTGTGAAATAAAAAATATTGGACATGTGTGCTTTCTTTTTTCTTTCTTTCAATTTACCAGATGAGCCACAGCAACGCGTGGCCCGGTACAGCTAATAAGATATGAAATTACATAAAAAATTAACCAACAATGGATAAAGCATGTATATTTTTATTGTTAACAATCAATTTTTGCAGGCTAATTCAAATACTAACTTTGTAGCCAGGCAACGAGATCCTTCTTTTCAGTTTTTATGCTCTCCTGAAAAGTTGGCATAATGTGACTTACGTTCGTCTGGTTCTGAGGTACAGTATTAAGACCTAATAAATACCCCAAAACTAAGAATAATTAATAAATAATATTTTATTTAAGTATAGAAATTTATTAAGTAAGAAAACATATAAAATGCTTTTATTTTCATATTCTTAGTATTTGAGCACCTCAGATGAGGAATATTTAAAAATTCTTAAAATCTTTTTTGGCATTGAAAGAAGCTGCTGAATTTAGTCAAAATATTATAAAAAACATGTTTTCGAGGACAAATTTTTATAATGTTTAATTCATTCTGCAAACGATTCGCTGAAAGATATTTAAGAATGCATGTAATATAATTAATAAAACCAAACTTTTTGTATTGAACTCAGAATGTAAAGTAAATACAAAAATAAAATAGAATGGGATATACCATTCATAAAACAATAAAAAAAGTAATGTCTTAATGCAATAGTACCTCAAATAGCATCGGAATTCAATGCTGAGCCCTCAAAAAACAACAGCGTGAGGACTGTGAACCGTTCTATCAGACATGGGTTTTAAGACTCAAGTACCCTTGATGAATACTCAGTTATACGCCTCGTCTGGGTTCGGGAACACCGCAACTGGACACTTGTTGATTGAAAACGAGTAGCCTGGTCTGGGATATTGAGTCGCGTTTGCAATTGTTTCAGAAATACGGAAGGATTCGTGTGTGAAGAAAATCCCATGAAGCTATGGATTCCTCCTATCAACAGGGGATTCTACAGGCGGGTAGTGGATCTGTAGCTGGTTTCATTAGCTGGCATTCAATAGAACCCCTGATACGTCTACAAACGTCTCTGACTATCTGTGCATACTTTCTGATGGGTTACACTTGTTTAAATCCTGTGTTCATTCTGATGAGTTTGACCTGTTCCAACAGGACAATGCACCACCACACAAGTCTAAACACGCCAAATTATGATTAGAGGAACACTGATCTGTTTGGAGTCGTGCCATTCCCACCTAAGACAACAGATCTCATTTTTATTGAACACATCTGGGATATTTGAGATGGGTTCCATGTATGGTATATGCCATGTATGGTTCCATGGTATCATACCATATATGGCTGGGAGTATGATGTTCAATGCCTACAGGATACTTCCGGAAGCTCGTGAGTCCATGGCTCATCGTATTTCTTCAGTTATATGCTTCCGGGGAGGCCCATCATGCATTAGACGGCTGTACTAGTTTTCTGGTACTTCAGAGTATATTCGAAGAATTTAAAATAATTTTGATAGAATATTTAACTGTTGTCACTTTGAGCCTTAGATCTGTACATTTGTTACATGATCATTATAAAATGAGTGGAAACTAATTAATTTAAGCTAAGAGAAAAACCTAGGACTGTACCCCACGGTGAATGTTCTTAATATTGTCTTTTAAACAAGAATGCATAAGTAATAAATTGAGTCTACAGTTAGGATTATCATAGAGAAAAACAGTACTATAGGTTTTACTTTATATATTTACTAATATTTACGTAGAAAATTCTAAGTTCTTCAAAAATGAAGTCTATAATATTAATTTAAATTTATGAATAAAGCAAAAGTTAAAATTTTAAACAATTGTATACCATTGTAATAAACTAAGTTTACATTCAGGCACGAATTGCTATTGTTCAACTCAAGATGTAAAGTTGAACACACATGCTATTCCAATCGGCGAAATAACTACGAAGCTGAATATGTCTAGAGTATGCAGATGTCTATGATTAATAGCTAAATGATTTTCGATTTTGTATTTATGGTAACATTTAAGTTCACGTTTCATAAATAAAACAGAGGTCATTATTTAGAAAATTCTGTGCTTTGGCTCATTTACATATCATGATGTAAATTATTTTATAAAAACATTTTGCATAACTGTTTTAGCAAAATGTTTTCAAATTTAAATCAACTGATTCTGAGATAAAAGTATTTATTTTGTTACATTCTATTTGGCGTTTAAAATCTCATTTAAATGTTTTTGCGAATTACGAGTATATCAAATTGGGAAGATTTATCTAACATATCTTAAGTATTGATTTAATTCTTTTCAGTAAATAAAATGTCTTTACTTTCTATTATAATTTTACTTTAATGAATTACATTAGTTATTAACACCATTAAACTACGACATAGAAAATAAAAATCGGTATGTACTTATACTACCGGTAATGTGTATATTCGCATCGAAGTTTTTGAACTAATGTTGAATAATAATGCCACTTTCACGCAGGTTTTCTAGTTGGTGGAAGTTTATTTTGATTATTTTCTTTAAGATAATTTTGTTACAGTATTTTTTATGGTATTCCTAATTAGCTGAAATGTTTTTAGGTATTATTCGAATGAAAATAACATCCCGGATTTGACTATTTGAATTGGAATCTCATGAACATAAACGTAATAGATATTACAACTGGTTCGTTTAGTAACTTTCAAATATTTTTCTTTGATCTGAAAGGCATTTTACGTTAATATCCGCATCAACTAAGTACATTAATTATTAATTCAGATGCATTAAATTCCCTCACTCCTTTCCGACATTCCTCCCTGGGTGTATTTTTCTCTTCTGTGTCAGTAAAGCTTTCACTGTGTGTGTGTCAATTACTTGATATTGTATTGTGTCTGGCTCAGCAAGGCCAAATATGGCTCTTGCGCCATAAAACCTCAAAAACCAACCAACCTTTCCGACAAACTAGAAATAGGTTCAATTATCTAATATAATATTATGTGTCGCTATTTATGTTACAGAATTATAGGGAAAGAATAAAACCAAACCTTTTATTTAAATAACACCTGCTACATTCCTTTAAATAATGATATAGCTTTCAAACTAAGAGGGAGAAACGAAGAAAATTATTTCATCTCTCAGGTGCTAGATAATATTTGAAAATTGTTACAGATGCCATTCCAAAAGAAAAATCTACGCCGTTATATCAATCTAATTCATAATCTCATGGTATGGTGGACAAAAATGCCATATAATAACACATTCTGTTAATCAATTTTCTGAATTAGGAGATTTTAAAAAGGATTACTCTAGAATTTGTATTCATTAAAATGCATTCAAAGTAAACTACCAGTTTATTTTGTACTCTAAGTAAGATTTGATAGACGTGTAAAACAATGGAGAAAATGACACTAATGGTTTATTCCTCTTTTACACGAGTGCAAATGTCTGTAACAGAAACTGTAAGCAAATGTAAGGTGGGTATTTTAATGTTATAAAATTTATTTTAATAATATTTTAGTTTGATGTTATTGCATCAAAATATACGTTTTTCAGGATGTGTTTACAACATTATAGTAGATTTTGCATTACTTAATCAAAAGTCTCAATAAATTTAGTTGTTAGATATACACTTGTAACGTTTTGCACTTGAGATAATAGAGTTAAATGTAATATATTTTAACAATGCCCAACCACTGATCTCTCGGCATTCAATACTACAAGGGGCGAACTGAGGGCTACTAAGGAGCACCAGTGGGTGAGCCGCAACTACTTTTAACGCAAGGACAATTACCAACATCTATGCGCTTATAAACCGAGATTCGAACTGGGTGGCAGACAAGAGCTATGACTACTATACCAGTTAAGGACGAACAAATAGGGATGAGACCTTATACGTCCCCAGTTTAAGGACATCAAATAGGGTTCAAGTAAGGTTAACCGGAAGGATACCTATCTCCATCTACATATGTGCACTCTGAAAAACTTGCCAACCCACGGTAGACAGGCTGTCTGATTTTTGTTTTCACGACTATGTGAGAAACAATTCTCGCCAGTAACTATCGAGACCTGTCAAATTTTCTTAGGCCTTCCTAATATCCGCAGTGATTTCAACTAGTCGAAGCGGAGGGGCTGCGCTCCAACTGAGATGACTATACCAGTTAGGCGTTGCGAGTGACCTCTGATCTCCCAATTTTAAATATTGAGACTTTCTGTAGAAACGGAAACATCGGGGAAGGGCGATTTAGCTGAATGTGCGAGAAGCAGTATAATGAGGAATTACTGTTAACCAAATTTAGGATTTATTTTTTCAATTCTAAATTTATACAACTGTTAATTTTATTTATCAGATTGAACGTAACCAGAGACCATGAACTGAATGTAATAGTGGGGACTAAATGCAACTTATATCCCTAAACTCTACCAATTAAGAAAAATATGATGTATACAACATTGTTAAATTAAAAGGAATTTACGGATTGATTCAGTTTCAAGAAATCCATTTCACACTGAAAGCAGATTTAGAAGAATGTTACGCATACTTTATATGTTATGTTAAAAGTTATATTTAAAATCGGGTCTATAAAAACTTTGGCGAAGAAAATATATTAATAACACACAAGATCGAGTAATCTGTAAGGAAACGAATAAAACCCGGCATAACTTATGATTGACATAAATTGGTCTGTAATCAAATGCCAGTTATGATGATATTTACTAATAGACAAATTATGTAATTGTGCATGGTAAGACATTTTTATAGAGGTCACTTAAGCGGGGACTATATGGATGTTGTTTCTTCTAGGGAAAATGCTCGTTTTCCAGAACATTGCCTAAGGGACTGAGTCTCTTTAATTCGGTACTCAAGAAAAAGAACGAAGGAAAGAAAGTAACAGTAGACTTGAAGAGGAACAAAATGATCGTCTTCTCTAGTCTCTGCATTCAAGCATCGTCCATCACATTCACTGGGTAAAATAATCTTGTTATGAAACTAAAAAAATGCTCTGTTTTATTGGTAAAAGTGTTCTGGTACTCAGAAAAAAGAAGTCTATTATGAAGAAGGGTCAAAACCTTCAGTTTCGTTTCGTCGTAATCTTGAAATTCTGTCATTTTGAAATATAAGTGCATCCAAACTTGTTAGCCCGATTGTGACGACGCTTGTGTTTTTCACCTCTGTGTCGAGGAGAATTGACTGAAGCGTGAGAGTTCTTGGAAACTTATAAAAGATTGCGTCCATTAAATTAAAAAGCAGTGTGCAAGCAGTATCCCTTTTTATCAGTCTTTAAAAAAATAAAAATATCTATGTTCTCTTCGATACTAAAATGTGCTTTAAGTGTTGCAGAAAATTCTAAATTGCTTTTAACAACGTTACAAACTAACAGAACAAAAATCAATAATTTCAATTTTAAAGTCCTACTTTTAATGTGTGCATTTTGCATAAGTTAAGGCGATAAATTTACACCATGTATTCCGTGTGTCTTGTGTCTGGCGCAGCATGGCCAAATATGGCCCTTGGGCCATAAAACCCCAACCAACCATCCACCATATATTCTACCATAACTATAGGCCGACGCACAGGAACATTTCCGTAAAAGTGTTATAGCTGTTTGGTGCAATGTACAGTAATGAATCAATTCAATGTTTTGTTCAGATCACTTCTTTCAGCGAAATAAAATTTATATAATTGTGTGTAGTAGAATAAGTTTTGTATCTTTCAAGTTTTTTGCAGGTTTAAAACTTCATATTTCATTTTTATAATTGCTAAATAATCTGATATATTCACAAATATGGTAGGGGTGTAAAGCACTTTAAAAATAGCTACATATTATATTACTCATACCTTGTGAAATATTAAATAAAAACTGTTTTTTTAACTAAAAATATTGGCTGCTTTGTGTAAAAAATACCGACAGCTACTAATATCATCGGTTGGTATTATATTTCTTTAAGCTTCAATCTAGAAACGACAATTTCCTTTGTACCGTCAAAAGTATTATTTCCAAAACGAAAAAGGTTCCTTTAAAAGCATGTTTCTTATTTAAAGGAAATGTATATTGATTAAAAGCCTTTAAAGAAAAATTATTTTAGCATAAAGTAATTGTAAGCTTTTCTAAATATCCATATTTAAATATGTTTTCAAATTTTAATAAAAATTTTCCAACTTTTATTAAAGTTCGTGGTCATTTCAAAATTTATTGTTTATTAGAAATCTACAAAGAAAAAATTCTATAAATCTTTACGTTCCAGTGTTTTTTTCCATACTTGGTGAGCAGAAATTATTGCTTGAAAGAGACTTTAATAACATAGTTTTTACGTGAGAAGCAAAGTATGAATCATTTGTCATTGCTAAAAGCTTTGAAATTTTTGACCAAAATTTTAAATCTAATCTGCTAGAGAATCGTGGTTTTTTCTGTATATTTGTTATGAAATTAAAAATACGTGTTAAGCTATTGTATTCATATTAATATTAACCCCTTCGGAAACTTCAAAAGTGCAAGTTATAATTACAACGTAACCAAATACGATCTATTAAACTTCACATTTAATTCTTTTAATTTATTTTTTCAAAAATATGATTCACAACATTTCTATTTTAACGCTTTTGTTTTTTAAATTTCTTTTTTGAGAGTTGCGTGTTAACTTTTCACAATGACTCAAAATTTGAAGCGAGATATAATCAATTTTAGAATTGAAGTTATTTCAAGAATGAATTTCAGGTCACCTCAGCGAACATTATAAGGGTGGGGTCCCATTTGATTTTTATAATTATAACAATCACCCTTTATTCTCTATGTCAGTATTTTCGACATCAGAGTATTAAAGAAACACGCATAGAGACAAAGCTTTTCATACCTTTATATAATACCAGAAGTAACTAAGCAAAATGGTTTCCAGGTTGAGAAAGAAACTGGCTTATGTCTTAGTGGGACTTTGTCATGTTTTGAATGCCTAAGTTGAATGGTTAAAATTAATGGTTTGAGTATAAAACTTACTATAGACTGTTAATGGTTTATTTATTTAGGATCATGTATAACATTTGGTGAAATGTAATATATATAGGTTTATTATAAAAGTCATATTGTACAGGCAAATATAGTACTATTCCAAATGTATATAAATTTTAGAAATGTGAGAGATGTGACTTTCGTTCGAAATAGCTTTTAAGCATCGAGAAATAATGATTCGGATATAAATGAAAAAATAGACAAAATGCAAAGGTTTGTACTTCAGAAGTCAGCAACAAAAATAATTGTTTATATGTATTGCAAGATAATAGACTCAGAAGATCAGTTATTTTATTCCTGTTGAAGAAAATATAAGTTTAACAGACCGCGGAAACATTTTGTTTTTGCAAGTTTTTTAATGTTCTCTAATTTATATATTTCCAAATGATACTCACTATTGGGTAAAAAATAGAGCGGCGAACTGAATTTCAATGATACTGTGAATGTTTGTTAAAATGCCTTAACTATCAAAGCTGTAGTGTATGTGGATTAATAAAACCAACAGAATACTAGCTTCAAGAAATGGAAAAAATGGTTCGATTCTATAGCATTTTTGAGATGTTTGTACATTTGTTGACGTATGCTTATTGTTTGCATTGTTTTGACAATTCTATGGGATTAATACATTGTTTGTTTACTGTGATTTAGAAATGAAAATGATTTTTTTAAATTGCTTCTGCTTACAATAATTCCATTGTGTTCCACTCTTGAGTTAGTTTTTTTAATACACAGATATGAAATCCATTCCTCACAAGAAATTTCAATTCTAACTTAAACCACTTTTCCTTGACTAATCCAAGTGGGTTCACAAAAAGGCCCGTCAATCATATCTATTACAAAATCAAAGTCTGAAATAAAACTGAGCATGAACCACTCCTTGAAAGTGATGGGTTCAAAAAAGGCCACTTCGTAAATCTTCACATGAGGATATTCATCGGCGTTGAAGAGGGCAAGGGGTTAAATTTAGAGGCCATGGCCGCATATCACTCAAGCTATCTGTTAGATCCTCTACGTGAGAACATTCATGGTTTTCATCCGAATAAATATGGTATAAAGAGGTAGTGAAACTTGTGGAAACAAGACTTATGCAGAAAGTTTTTCCTCTGGAAACTTTTTATGCATTAAATTTCAGGGTTTGCATTAGATATGCAAAATTTTCTCAATGCTAAAAACGAACAAATGATTAAAATTTTGATAACTATTTTAAATAATTATATTTAAATAACTATTTTTTCACCTCTTTTGGGCTCTTTAAAGTTTAAGCTAATAACTTAAAATTTAGATCAAATGGCTTAAGCTTTCATTGGACAATTGAGATAATTGTCCAACGAAGTTATCAGATGGAGTTATTCTGAAAAAAATTTCATTAGTTTAAGTTAACAAACTGACAACATTATGAAACCAAATTTGCAAAAGTAGAAAATGAATGAAATAGATATACAGATTATACTGCATTGTAGAGTGCTCTGTAAAAGGTGAATGCCAATTACTAACAACTATATGAATAATAAATTTTGTCATATATATTTTCACGGATGAAATATGGTATGATTTTTTTTATTTGTCGGTATATTTTTTGTCTAAAGAGCAGAAAGAATATATCTAAATTTTGTAAGAAGTAGAGTAAGTTCAAATAAATATCTTATAAATTGAAACACACATAAGTTTATAGCATATCATGTTCTATATCATGAAATAGTAGCCAAATAAAATATTTTTCTCTGGGTCTTTCCTTTCGTCTTTATAGCATAATTTTTCCTTTTTGATTCCGTGTGAGTCCGGAGCATTCTCTTTTTACTATAGTGTCCATCGTTTGTTTTTATTAGTATTCTAAAAGTGGATTAAGCCATATATTAATTATTCACTAGGTTAGTGTCACAGACAATGTCTCAAAACACTTTGCCCAGGCCTTTATGGGGCTGTTAGCCACCTGCATGCTAGATATATTTAGCCATATTTACCAATATGTATCGAGAGTAGTTTCATAATTTAACCCATCCTATGGGAGCAGGACCCTATTACTTTCGTGTCAATTCCATGTAGCTGACAAGAGTTACAAAAATATTTGATACATTTATTTTAACTTCTAAGTTTTCTGATGTAAAGCACTTAACATGTATGTTTCGGCTTTATGTAAAACCATAAACTGTACCACCAACGAATAACGTCACAATGTTAATTTTTTGAAGAACAGAGTGAGGGGAGGTGTTTATAGTTTGGTAGTAAAATCTGTAGGACCAAATGCAACCAAATTTGGTGTAAAAACTATTAAGTACATGGGATTTTGATACCTAAAATATAGTTCAGATTACCACCGCAAGAAAAAAAATGGCTTTGAGAACATAGAAACAAGCAGATTTTTACCTGAGGAACAGGTACATGATGCAAAATTCACTAAGCAGACGTCATAGCTTTTCGGATATGAGGAATACAGAAAGAGTCGTGTATGTCAAATAGACTGATTCGCTATGTTTACGTGATCGTGATTTGCTGTTAAAATTTTACTACCAAAAAAGGGAATTTCCTTTGCTGCACTTCGAGTATATCGGAAGTTGGACAAGGACTGAACCGCACATGTAAGTGATGTCAAAATAAAAATTACTGTAAAATGTCAACTTCACTCCATACGCCTAATTTACTCCAAAAATGGAGCTTACAGGGGCCATTTTTTCTCTGGTGGTGAAAATCTGAACCATTTTTAGGTATGAAAACCCTATTGTCTTAACAGCATTTACACCAAATTTTCTGAGTTTTGCCAAACAGATTTTTAACTATCGGTCTGAACACCTCTTTAATTATGGCCATCTTGTATAAAAGAGCACGTGATGTGTATAAAATAGCATGTTGTGCTTCTATGCTTATAAAATTTATTAACAGTCATGTTTATGTTCTCTTTGTGAATGCTGGGATGATTTTATAATTCTACGATACGTTTAGTTACTGTCAGCGGGTGGGAAAAAGGTAAACCCAAATCACTCCAATAACAAAGAATTTAATAAACAAAATGGTATACAGACTGTGCACGAATATCAAACAGAAGCCCTTTAATCTGCATCAAGGCGAATGGCGTAAGCATTATAGGGGCCGAGATTGAACGAACTTATCACAGCGCAACTCGACGTACATCAGATTAAAACGAGCCGACCATTTCTCCCCATTTCACTAAAAACTCATTTTTTATTCTTTCAAACTCCGAATTATGGTTAAAGTGAAAATTAAACTACCGAAAAACATGTGCGGGAAAAGTTTCAAGTGCAATAAAATTAACAAAATAAATAAATTAAAAATGAAACTAATCATGCGTTCGAACTCGCACGTTCCAACAGTTACTAATGCCTAATAAGTTGTTTCTTAAAATATTTATGCTTCGTTTTGTGAAGAAATAACGTGAAGTCGAATATTTGATTAAGTCGAAACAGTTATACAATGCACAATACAATGCACATTACTATGTGGTAATATATAGTGATAAAGGTGACACACACAACAGTATAAATACCAGTAATCATTAAAGAGTTCTGTTTATTGCGAGATTCCAGTGACAGCAATTTTGGAGAAACAGAGTTAAAATACGAATTTGAACGTTAGAAAAGAAGTGAATGTATATACAGATAAAAGTACAGCACTTGTGATTAAGGTTTGATGGTTTGTTTGGGTGGGTTTAAGGGCACAAGGCGATCCAGGAAGTACAAGCTAGGCCAAACACATGTTAAACAATAAAAGCAAAGGTTACGGTTTGAATTCACGAATAAACTTTTAAAACTTACAATGATAGCACAAGATTAGTTTTATCTTATTATGATGGACATGTGAAAAAATATAAAAAGCAAATTTGTTTTTTTCCAGACCGAAACACAACCGAAAAGGAATATTTTTAAATGAGAATTTACAGAAAAACGAATGAAAGGAAACCAGAAAACAATTTTTTAAACTTTACTTTTATTTACATAAATTTCATAAACATGAAAAACAATAGGGCGTATATTGAGTAAAAATTAAAAACATGTTGTTTCTCCCTTAAGAAAATTGCTCAATTTGGCGACACTCGTTCAATAGAACTATTTAAAGAGGTGAAATGGTTAATTAAAATCTCGTTTTACATGTTATTCTACCACAAATACCAAGACTTCATAGAGCGAAAGCGACCAAATATTGTATTTGAGATCATCTTCAAAGCTGCAATTTTACTTATTTTGTAAAACACTTGTTTCTATCAACATTCAAGTCAAAATATGTTAGTTAATTTTACATCAGTAATCTTCTGGAATTCTTGAACTTTTAAAAATATATTAAATGCTTTAGATTTTGAAAATAAGTACTTCTCCCCATTGTAGACAATGCCTTAGAAAACAAAAAAGACCTTTAATTAAAAAAAAATATTTCCTTTTAAAATCAATTTAAAGAATTACGCGAAACAAAGCAAAACTAATTTGAGAATTTAAATTTTATTTGCTGACTGTTGCTTTGTGACAAATTCTTTTTTTACTTTCAAATATAAAACATTTGAAACAAAACAGAATAAACAAGTGCAACTTAGTTCGCCACAGAAATTAAACAAAAACTTGTTTCCAAGGAACGCCTTTGAGACAAAAATTCTTTAAAAAGAAATTGTTTCATAATTTCAATGTCCAACTAAAAGTTTTATTTTGTAAACAAAAATATGCCTTATAAAAGAAAAGTAATGTAACTTTCATTTCTGACAACTCCTGTGTCAATAAAGTTTTAATTTTACAAAAATTTTAATTTAATAGAATTTTAATAAAATAGCTCATTAAACGGGAAGCTTATATTATTAACCTGGAATTTCAATGCATTATCCAAAATTTCTCTTTTATTTTAAACATCCAAACATGCGAAATTATTAATAAAAAAATAACAAAATGATTTAAATTTACCTTAAAACTTTAAAAAGTGCCCATATTACATAAAATCTTGAAATATGCAAAAAGCACTAACATATTAAATAGTTTATAATTTTTTTGCATACCAGTATGAATATGTGTAATGTTCTAATCTTATATATTATAATTTGTTATTTTATAAAAGGTATGAAAAGTAAGAGATCAGTGATGCATGTCCAAAAGTGTCTTCTACAAGTAGACTATCAAATTAGGTAAAACAAAAGAATGAGAAAGACAATTTACACTTTGACATTGTTTAATATTGTTAAATATCGGTTCAAATTGAAGTAAAAAACATTCAAACACTGATAACGTTCGTTGGTGGTAAGCAGGAAAGCATATATAACGAGTTTTATTAAACACGTTATTGTTAGCTTTAAAATCTTTATAGTTAAAAAATTTGCAATTGGGTTAGCGGCTTTTGATCAAATAAAAAAGCAATTTTTTCAAAAATAATAAACAATATAGTTTGTTTCACAGTGTCATAATAATAAACAATATACACTGCTGGCCACCCAAATTACAACACCAAGAAAGACAAGAGATATCACAACAAAATTTATTTTGTAGATAACATGTTGACCAAGTATCAAATGATTAAATTTATAGACTTCTGTGAAGTGTGGTTCCTGCCAAAATCAGTAGCCAGAGTAGCCGCCATTGTTGGAGATCACCGCTGCCACACGCCTCGGCATTGATTTAAAGAGACTTTGGATGTGTTCTTGGGGTACAGCAGACCAAGCAGCTTCCACACGTTGCCAAAGTTGATCTGGTGTGGCAGCTGGGGATGTATTCTGGGTCAATCGTTGAGCAACCATGGACCACATGTTTTCTATCGGCGAAAGATCCGGAGAGCGAGCTGGCCAGGGAAGCAATTCAATCTGGCGATTGACAAAGAACCCTTGGACAATGCGTGCCACGTGTGGTCGCGCATTATCCTGTTGAATTATGGCTGTGGGCAAGCCCTGAAGGTAAGGAAGGACAACTGGCTCCAAAACCTCGGAGATGTAGCGCTGGCTGTTTAAAGTACCGGCAATGCGTACTAGAGGAGTGCGAAAGTGATATCCAATACCGCCCCATACCATAATACCCGGTGCAGGACCAGTGTGGCGGTGTATAACGCAGCTGTTCAGCATCCTCTCTCCACGGTGTCTCCAGACTCGAATCTGACCATCGTGGTGTTGCAGACAGAAGCGTGACTCGTCAGTAAAGACAATTTCATTCCATTCTGCCGTCCACATCCTTCTTTCATCGCACCATTGGCGGCGGAAACGTCTGTGGTTCTGCGTCAAGGGTAGACGAAGCAATGGACGTCTTGTGGACAGACCACTCTGCTGTAAACGGCGTCGAATGGTACGCGCAGACACTGGATGATGCGGTACAGACTGAATGTGCTGTGCTATGGTTCGTGATGTGGCTGAGCGATCCGTCACTGCCATACGCACAATATGCCTGTCATCACGTGAAGTGGTGCACTGAGGTGGATGCGATCGAACACGTCGGTCCGTCGTACCCTCCTGCATCCAACGATCACATATCCGCATTACAGTTGTTTGGTTTCGTCCAACACGACTACCGATTTCCCTGAAAGATAATCCACAATCTCGGTAGGCCACTATCCTTCCTCTGTCGAACTCGGATACTTGATCAAAAGATGATCGCTGTTTTCTACGAGGCATAATTGATCGTTTTTTTTGAAAAAAAAACACAAGAAAAACACAATTGTCGTACTTGAAATCGTCGAAATCTCCAAGCCTTAAATAGCGCTTTGAAGTGGCGCCACAGGCGCGCGTGATGTGCGTCTGCGCTGAAATTCTAATCATTTGCATATCTCACCTCCGCTAATGCATGTTGTAAATTTCATATTATTTGCATGCTTCCTTCAGGGTGTTGCATTTACGGTGGCCAGCAGTGTAGTTTGTTGAATGATGTCATAACAAAATATAAAGTCTAGGTTCCTAACGAGGACATAAGATTTCTTTGAAAACAGAAAGGTGTTTAACTTTCAGAATAGTTTGGAGATAACCCGCCTGTAAAGGAAATATGATTACTAATAGGGAGTGACTACCATGGAATTTTATACAAGAAAGTATAGATATTCTCCAAACATTTATTTGCTACAGAAATTAATTTCAGATATGTCTAAGTGAATGCTATAGAAAATATTTCAGATATTGGAACACAAAAGTCCTATTCTAAGAAAGTGTCATTATTCTACATATTACAACTGAAAAGCTGTCTTATCCACAAAAATCAATAGTATGTCAGAACAAATAAAAAGGTACTAAAATGAGAGTGGGTATTAAACACATTATTGCTGAGTTGTCTAAAATAAATACAGAAGTTATAGAGGATTTTGAGTAGGAAATTTAATTTGAGAATTCCAGATGATTCATATAATAGATCTTGCCTATTTCATATAATAGATCTTGCCTGTTTCATATAATAGATATTGCCTGTTTCATATAATAGATTTTACCTGTGTTTCTTTAATCTCAGAAGAAATGGGAAATTTGAACAATACCTTTCCCTATACGGTGTTTAATGATCTGACCATAATTCTTAGTCAAATCCATGAAGTTAAATTGCCTTGAAATTAAAATATAGCAGATGTTTACAAATAATTTTGTAATAATTAAAGATGAATTAATTTAATGTCAATATTTAAATCAGACTGCAGCTATTCTTAATTTGAGGTTTATTATGAGATCATTAAACACCAATCGGGGAAGGTATTGTTGAATTGATTCCCATTGCTCCTGAGATTAAAGAAACACCGAGATGTAAGGTTTATTATATACCTTACAATGAATAATTGTAGCGTTGACGTTGAAAAGGAGGTAAGCGTCAAAAACTAAATTTTACAGGACAAGCAAAAACCATATAGGAACATAGGAAAAGAAAGTAACACCCGTTTTCAACTCATAAATGTTTATTAATAATAATTATTAATAAAAATTCCTATATGGTTTTTCTGCTTGTTCCGTAAAATTTAGTTTTTGGCGCTTACCTCCTTTTCAACGTCAACGCCGCAGTTCTCGAAGATAGAACATAATAGTTTTTAATTGATCTTTGCAAGAGAAGAGATTTTCTTCCTTGACAAATTGTTTACGGCCGAGACCAAACTTGAACCCTGATTTGCTGATTATTGTTTTGAATTGAAGTTTAGATGCAATAAGTGGCGTTCGTTGAGAACATAGTGAAGGCATTCTTGATGATTTCCGTGTAGAATGTATATATGGGCAATCTTATTTCTGAAATAAAAGAGTTGGAGATGCCTGCAATGTGACTAAGTTGACCAAGGAAATCTTGGAAGAAGCAAGTATAAAACTTAAGAAGTCGCAGACAAATTCTGAAGACCTTAAGAAGTACTGGAATCCTGAAAAACTTGATGTCCAGAAGGATGAGAGTTATCAGTCATTTAAGGCTTTAGTAATGACATGAAAAGTAAGGAAGATGAATTCGCACAAATTAAGGATATTAACGCTCCTGATATCCTTCCTTGAAAGATCAAACTTGTGCTGAAAATACTGCAAACAACATACACCATTTTACGTCCCACAGTATCTATTTCAAGGATACGTAGGATATTTCACGGATGAAGATAATATTTAAAAAAAACTATGGAAAAGAGGACTGAAGGATAATCAACCACCTCAAGATATACAAAGAGAAATAGTGAGTAAATAGTGTGAAGAAAGGCTGAAGTTAGAATTCCTTACTCTATCCTGACATGCATTATCTTAGGAATTTCAAAGTCCAGGAGGATGATACAGAATTGTACATCTTCTGTGATGAAAGTCAGTATATAGTGCTGTTGCTTATTTACGCTCCTCATCCAAAGAATCTTCCAACTTCAAATTTGTGGCATCACAGGCCATAGTTGTTAGTCTTAAGAGTCTGGCACTTCCAGATTAGAGTTCATCGGCGCTCTCATTGCTACCAGAAATGTAAGCTACCTATAGCGAATTTTTAGAATTGAAAGGGATAAATTGTTCTTTTGAACAGATTCTCCATTGCCTTGAACTGGGGCCGTGGACATGCGTGATTGGAAATCCTTTTTTCCAACAGAGTTGTGGAAATTCAGACTGACTGCACCACGAATTTGGAACCAGTGCAGAAGCCTAGAAAATACAGCAGACCACTTGACAAGAGGATGTTCTGCGGAAAAGCTTTTGAAGAAGAGACATGGATAAAGATGCCAAAATAGCTTATGATAAACAAGCCTTCCTGCCCAAAAAGCAAGGACTGCCCTCACCAGGAAAAGAAAGGCATTCGAAGTAGAAAGAAGACGGACTTTTGAATAATATATTGAGTTACTGTGCCAGATGGAACTAGAAGTAGCATTGTTTGATTTTTTAGAAATGCCAGCAACTTACATATATTTCCTCTGCAGCAGAGATTTTGAGATTAATTTATAATACCTAGAATTAGAACCCCAGAAGATCCAAATCCTTATCGGCATAAGAGCTGGATTTATCAGAAAAGTACTGGATCAAGAGAATTCAAAATGAATCCATTTCAGACGAGAAACATGCTTTGAATCTCAAACAGGACACTATACTCACGCACTTACCAATTCAATCTACAATTGGATAATGAATGCATTTTGAGAATTGGTGGAAAACTTTAGAACTCTCGCTTAGAGTATAATGAAATACATCCCGTAATCTTGTTAAGTGCTAACTATTTTACAGACCTGATCAAGCAGAACCATATTCGTGTTGGACAGAGTGGAATTGCAGAAACATTAATACAACTAAGAGAGATTCTAGAAATCAAGGAAAGGAAAATTGTGAAGCGCATTTCCCCGGCAGCCACTGTTTAATCTGTCATAGATTTTTTTCGAAAATCTTTTCGCAAGATAGGCTCTTTTGTGTCTGATCGAATAAATGAAGTTTTCTCTTTGAAGTTTGCAGTGTAGATTTCGCTGAACCATATTTATAAGGATGATAAAGGAAAGGTACATAGTGTTAATTTCGTGCGCAGTAACAAGATCAGAATTTTTAAGAATCGCGTCTGACTCAACAACTGAGTTTTTGTTAGTGTTAGTATTTTACTGTTTGAGAATTTAATAGATATACTTTACTTAAATGTCTTTCTGAAACTATCTTTATAAACAATTGGTTCACGAGGGAAATAAGTAGATATATTTTTATATTAAATATACGTCAAGCAATAATCTAGAATTAACATAGAAACTATTTACAGTTCTATATATAATTAAAAGCTGATATAATTCAGGTTTTAATCTGTATCTGTAAAACTAACGGATTCATTGAACTTTTAATTTAGAAATTTGTCGTTGACGTTAACCTGTCGATTATAAAAAGGCATCTGGAAAGCAAGAATTTCATTTTTGAGTTTATGACAAACTATAGAATATTACTGTTAAGCATTTATTAAGCCATGTATTTACTATCAATCCACATTTCAAAATAGTTCTTGAATAGCATGTTTTTTAACTATTTTTGTATAGCAACATTTTCAAAACTCACCACAAAGCAGAGAAATAAAAGCGTACCTCAAAAACTCCCAAAAGAATTTTCAAAGAATAAAAACATATTTTGCTTTGTAACATTTCGTGCATAAATGGGCTCGAAATCTGAATTCAATAATACTCACGTAAAATAAAAATCGCTAAACTGACGAATAAATGTTCATTGAACAGTTGCATTCACAGCACAATGGATTTTAAATACTTAGCGATCGAACGGCTCTACACCCAAAAGTGTTTGAAAAATTATTTAGGTAATTCGAGACGAAAAGATGACTTAACTACCATCAAAGGCTATGAGGAACTGCCCCACTTAAGCGTAAGTGGATAATACCATCTGAGGGGAGATTTCAATTACATGAAGGTAGTGTCTTATAAATATAGAGGAGAAAAAAAAGGATTGTTCATCCAACTGCGGAAGCTGATAATTGGAATGTATTAAGTAATTTTCCTGTCACTGAAACCAGCCATTTAGCGGTTAATAAAAATCTCTAAATCCGTTGCTGAAGGCCTAATACCTTATCCCAAAGTGTTTGGCAGATTAGTTTTGAACATTTATTACAGATTTTTTTCGTTGTGCTTTGCACCATAAATTACTTTTGTTACCACGCAGATCGGTGGTAGTTACGGAGGTGACTGTTGAGCAAATTGGTAAGAGGATTTAGTGCTTCTAAATGGGATACCAAGGTATCCGAAGCAGTTTTCTTTCCTTTACCTTATTTACTAGAATATCGCAAAACTCCCACCAAACATGGTGTGGAAAATGATTATTCTTCATGGGAAAGGACCAAAGATTTAATAAGTCGTTTGCGGAATAAGAATCGCGGATTAGCAACCAGAGGGTTGTGATTTCTAAAGAACCAAAGACATTCGTATAAGTGGGGATGGTACACATTAAATCTATCGTGGCTTCAAATATACTCATGTTGTCGTGGAAGTTTGGAGAGTGGGGTGCCAGATTAGATGTTGACCTCATCATCACACCAAGGTTAAAAATTACGTGATGTTCTTGAATCTTTCCCTTCAGAACTGATCCCGAATTGTCACCATTGTGCCCGTCGTTTTTTCATGAACACATTTTACTTAAAGAACAACTTTAATATCAATGTCGAGAAGAGTTGCATTGCAAAACGATCATACCCTACTGTTGAGTAATATTACGATGACATTAAAGCCAAATGCAGGATTTATATTAAACCGAAAACAAAGATCACATCCAAAGATTTGATAAAATTTGCGTGAAAAAACACAGATTATTTGTATTAAAATGTATTTTGCTTTATTATATATTTAAAAATTAAGATTTGTTTGAACATAAAAGTACTATAGTATAATTGATCAAAGAAAATTATTTTTGAAATTATACTGTTATAGGCTAATAATAAATACTAATAATAAAAGAGAGGCTCAGGACATAAAGTTTGGGAACCACTGGTATAAGTTGAGATTTTATAATTTGTTCTGAATAACTGAGAAGTCACAATTCACTTGGGCCCATCGTTTTCTGAAAAGACACTTGGACATGAAAAATTAAATAAGACACGATAGGCGTTGTGTGCCAAAATTCAGCATAAATTTACTTTATTTTTGAAATCAAATCAAGTATTTCACATTTGAATTAGCGTAACGAATAAAAAATAGCTTTCTTCCATAAGGGATTGTTGATAATGATGGGTTTGACTATGAAGTTTTTGACATTTACTATGCTCCGTTGTGTTTTATTATCGTTACATACGCTTTTGTACTCTCTTTAAAATTGAGAGCACTTAGGAATATTGGAAATACTACTTTAATGAGGTATGGAGTAATTTTGTTTATTAACACAAATTTAGAATATCCTATTTCCAATTAAAAATGCATGTTGTTCTAAAAAACATAAAATTTAAAGGATAAGTTCTTTAAAAGTCAGATTCCAACGTCAGTTTTCAGTCAATCAAGTCGTTTCAAACACAGTTAAATAATAATTTGTTTTAAGAAAGAAACGGTTTACTGCTTCATTCAATTAAAAAGTTAAACCAACAAACTGTTGAATCTAATGTTCTTAGTCCAACACAAAAAGGTGATAATCTTAATAACTAGCTAACTGATGATGGTATTTAAGGACTTTTGAGCCCTTATTTTGTAAGAATGTTTACTTTTTACACATTCTTTATTGTAATCGTTTGTCAATAGATTTCAAATTTTTAAATAGGACAATTAGGTGTACGTGGGACAAATAAAGACTTTTCAATGATCTTCAAAAATAAGAGGGTTTTTAACAAATTTTGTCAACATTTATATGGACAATAATTTATGCATAGACTTCAATTCTGATATTAGGAACATTTATGTGGTATATGTTATCAGAAATATCAATATTCAAAAACTTTTAACAAATCATCACCTAAATGTAAGAACTAGATAACTCTGTATTTTGTTTTGAGATAAAGGGAAAAACAGTTTGCCATAAATTCCAGTTTCATACACTAAATTTTTCTTAAACCGACATAGAGAGCTTAATTCTACAAAAAAGTTAACTAGTGCTTGCACTAAATTCTGTATGATCTCAGCATTAATAATTTAAATATAATTCAAAATACACCATTTTTTGAGTTCCCTAGTTCTTGCATTCAGGTGAAGAAATGTCTGTGTGACAACTTTTGTTGTATAATGAAAATGTTTCTTTGAGTTATGAATATAGTACTAAAAACATTAATAAGTTTTCTTTAAAAATTTTACTTCTTTGATTCCTATTTTCATCTAAGAAAATTTATCGTTTATTCATATAATAATTATGTACTACATGAGCTAATAATTATTGAAAAAAAACCTAATCGTGGTAACAGGAAAATTTTGTTAGGAAAATTAGTTTTAAACGTATCGAAATACCCAACGGAATTCTGATGATATTTAATATGTTAATATCGTTGCTATTTTAAACCTAAATGATATTGGTTTGTTAGATTCCCCAGGCTCAATAAAATAGCTGAGATATAATAATTTGAAAACTAACCTCTTTTCATGCAATGTCTTTTCAATAATCTAATTCTTAATATAATCACGATTCAAATTGTTGTTGCTCTTGTCAGTCCATTGTTTATAATGACCTAAAGGAGGCATATGATTGACAGAGCAACTAGTTACGCTAAATCACGTGCGTTGCACTTTTGTTAGGGATTGTTCCAAGCTCGGTATTCAATTCAAAAAATTACTTTTATATCCAACTTTGGTAGAGACACGTAATTAGTTGGCGCAATTTTGTGCTACTGATTTTTTAACACTTGTAAAGAGATAGCTTCGTGTATTGCCATTTACTTCTCCGATGGATTAGTGGTTTTTAAAAGAATCAAGCGCAATGAGAAATGTTGAAAACAAATCAGGTGATTAGGAAATAATTATAACTTCTAAATGCAAGCAGTCTTTAAAAATAATTATGTCGCTACAAGGAAGTATGAAGAACGTTTTTATCGGACAATTTATGAAATCTCGGAAAGGGGAAATATATAAATAATATTTCTGCTTGAAGACTTAAATTCAGTCAAGTTTCTTAAATACTTTAAACTGCTTACATCACAGAGCACATAAATATTAAAAAAAGGTAAGCGTATAGTTTTCTCTGAAATATACAGTTGAAATAGAAAATGGTAGATCATGAATAGATCATATATATCATAGATCATATATATAGTGTAGAACACTTTAGGTCGAGCTCCCATGTAGAATACGTAGAACTCTACTTCAGCAAAAGGGATGGAAGCGACATAATTAACAATTAAAGATGTTTATTTAAAATTGATAGGGAAAGCGAATGAACGATACCAAAAGTTGCACAATCTGATATATTGATCAGAGAAAAACTCACAGCAAATTCTCAAAGTGGCGGCCACGCGTATCATTGCACAGTTCACACCGGCGAAGGAATGACTGGCGCACCCTCTCGAAGATTCCTGGTGTTGGGTTAATTTTGTCTGCGGCAACACCGATTCTCGCTACGAGATCTTCAGCCGAGTCCACAGGCGTCTGGTACACTAAAGATTTCATGTGCCCCCAGAAGAAAAAGTCCAGTGGGTTGTGGTCCGTTGAGCGAGGAGGCCAAGCCACAGGTCCGCCACGTCCGATCCATCGTGCGCTACCGACCAGGTCATCTTGCTTAGGAGATATGCTACGTAGGCAGATACAAAACGACGTCAGAGGCGATGACTTGTTCATGCTCGACGCGTTTCGACTTTACTCTTTTCTGCCTCTCAGTGTGGAATGCGACCCTAAGTTCCATGGTAATTATTGCTCGTCTGGATGGTACTATCCCCTCTTATTTTGTAAAAGACTCACCCTGTATGTGTGTATATATATATATATATATATATATATATATATATATATATATATATATATATATATATACGTATGAAAGAATCATCAGAAGTAAATGAAATTTATTCCACGTATTACTTATAGAGGTTTTAATAAACGATCAAATTTACAGAGAAATAAACCAAAATCAATGCCGAAAATTAAAATATTGTGGAGCCGCCACGCGCAGCGATGAGAACCTGTACACGTCGTGGCATCGAATCATATAGATTCTGAATGTCTTGCTGAGGAATGACATTGCAGATGGCTTCTATCTGATGCCAAAGTTCAGCCGTACTCTCTTTCCGACGAGCAGTACGAGCGAGTCGCCGTCCGATGTAATCCCAGACATGCTCAATGGGCGACATACCCGGGCAACGTGCAGGCCATGGAAGAAGCGGAACCTGTCGTGCACCGAAGAAGGCTTGTACATTCCGAGTAACATGTGGACGGGCATTGTCTTGCTGAAATACAGCTCCGGGAATGCGTTGAGGGAGGGGTAGGACCACTCCCTGATGTAGCGCCCGCTGTTCAGGGTCCCCGCAATTTGGAGTAGGTGGGATCGCCCATGATATCCAATAGCGCCCCAGGTTTCGCTTAATATAATACAAAAGTATAAGGTTGTGTAATCAATAATGTAATAGATTTAAATGACAATCAAAATGTCGCTGTGAATATGTAGTAGCTTATTACTTAATGATGTTCACATAATGACTTGCATTTAAAATATTAACTATTGCATTCTTTCTATTAGGCATTTGTAACTTTCTAACACTTTTCTTCAAACCTTCGCTACTAAGTGCGAGTAAAATGCAGGAGATAAAGAATATTTTAATTGACATAAAAACAACATGAGACGAAACAGGTTTGATGTGTCATAGAATTCAAATTCTGTTGACGTTAATTTCAAACGCGTGAATCAGTGTCACAAAACACTGCTATAAGTTTCAATTAACAAGTTCTTTTACTTCTCTTCCGCATTTTCCTGTTTAACAGGAGTCTGCAAGATTTATGTTGCAATTATCAAACAACTAAATACATTTGAGAGCATCGTAATTAGAATATTCCCCTCTTTTCATTTAATGATAAACTGCATGAAACACTTTCACGATGTGTAAATGTTTTCTGAGGCTCTATGAAACTTACTTTCTCTTTATAAGATAGAGTAGGCGTTGCTAAATGCAGCAATTTACTCATTATATCCAGTATGATTTATTTCGTCAAATGGGCGGAGAGATAAAATAGAATGATTTAGGATATTTATAATACTACTAAATCGCTTTTCGGTGCAATTAAGACTTCTAATGGAGATAATAGACTCTTTAATTGATCTTTAAAAGTAGGGTTGTCGTGTATTGTTCAAATTTGAGGAACTCTTGACGGTTAAAGAAGTACACTGACCATATATTACGAATTCGTTTTGGCTTAGCGGGTGGTAGGTTAATAGTGGTACAGTAATATGTTTGACATAATTGGTCTATCATGCTGAATAAAGAAGAGAAAATTGGATTATCAACACCAAATAATGCGCTTTCGAGGCAGAACATATATTCTTGGTATCCCGCAAAGCGCCCTGGACTATCGTTGCCTTTTAAAGGTTCAAGACTGCACCAGACTGCTCTGTCAAAACATGGAAGTGGGCACACAAGGAATGATTCTTGTTAGAGGAATTGAGACCTTCCAATTTGCTCCGTAACCTTGCCAACTCCTTCCCATATTTTAGATTGTATCGCTGTCTCTGTGGGACAGGCCCTGGATAAACAGAAGTTAGTTGATATACAACTTAAAAAAATGGCATATTGTAGATGGCGTAGTTATCACCTTGACTAAGGGAATTAGTAAACACAAAAATGTTCAGTTATACAGCATCAATCGTTATATCGTGCCACGATATACCATACACGTGGTTTTTACTCATCCCCCGATGAATTTTTGGTTCGGGGACAGCAGAGTAAATCTAATTTTGTTTATATAGAACTGGAAGTCAAAGAACACTTGTTTCAAGCAGTAGTCCTAAATGGTAAAAGGATTTGGGTGTCTCGAAAGTGTGGGTGCAAAGAAAGTGAGGATTTCTTTTTAAAAATATTTAACATATTTATAGTATTCTTTTCTAAGTTTAACACTAAACTTTGCGTTTAATCTGCAGGCTTACATAATTTTAAGTAAAAACATTCTTTCAAATGCGTATCTTTTTATTTCTAAGTTATCCCTCGGAATGCTACAGCGCCTTTTGACATGAACATTGCTCACCCTGTAAGCAACGATTGTACTTACTAACATGCTTCATGTTTAAAAGCAAGAACTCTGCGAAGAGTAAGACTATTAGATTATTTTTCTCGTTTTGTGTGCATTTGACAAATATCTAATGCATAATAATGTAGATAGAACCTTAGTCATTAAAAATCCTCTTTTGTCAGTTCACGAATCTAATGTACACAGTAGGAAGGATTAGTTATAAAAAAGCTTTAAAACCCATTAGAAATATTTTTCGAAAGCAAGATTTCAGAGGCTTAAACTAGATCAGTAGTTATTAACGCTTTCTTAAAGTCAAGAGAAAATAGGGGATTCAGTTCATTTAGCTCCAAAAATAGAACCAGAAAGTGTATATTTGCAATCCTTAAAAAGGTAACTTACGTCAAATTATTATTTTTCTACCTTATGTACCATAATCTTTTAAGCTATTTCTCTTTACGCGCAGTGACAAACCGAGCATGTATTTACTGTTCATTATAGTTAGGAAGAGACCATAAAATTTTTATTTTAGGGAGGTGAGAGTAAAGTGTGAAGCTCATATTCTGTTAAGCTTGCCAAGTATTCGGTCTTGTTTGGTAAAAATAGACACGCAAAGTGCATTCTGGACAAGAAATATAAATGTACTTACTTTTACGAAATTTTGACTGAAATAAAGGACGGAGGATTGTTACTTTAACTTTTTACTTAGGGTAAGTTAGGACAAGTGCTTTCACGGTGTAAGTGTGTTTATTGAAAATAAAACGTTTCTGTGATTAAAGGTGTGTTGAGGCTGCTACCTGATGGAAATGCTTAAAGGAGTCAGATTAATTTCTTTGCTAGAGTGCTTCGTATTTCGGTAGAATTACGCAGATCAAAGATGAATAAAAATGAAGTAACGTTCTCTTGTTCCACTCACAAGACTTCACGTTACAAACAAGAAAAGTGTCCACGGTATGTCATTTTGCCATCATGTGGGGCAAGCGAGACCCCATGAAATAGCAATTGAAAGTATTCTTTCAATCATATCTATGGTAAGTTTAAACAAATAAGAGTATAAATACATTAATAAAAGGTCTGGGAGTATGTGATAAAAATATGAAATTCTTAAAAATTACTGGGACAGCGTAGTAATGCATTCAATGGAATCACTGAAGATTTGGGGCAGTACAAGTGCTACTTTACACTAATTTCTTGGCTGGAATTTTATAAGGTAGTTTTGTACAATTTTTAAAGTAATCCTCTTTTTTTTCCTCTCTCTCTCCAAATAGCAATTGTTGTGTTGCTCAAGTGAGACGTTAATTAAAATATCTACCTCCAAATAGCAATTTAGGACCTTAATTAAAGCAATGATGGAAAAAAGATCCTGATTGAATTAAAATCAAAATTACAAAATTACTGGTAGAACTTATATAATAAATCGTAATGCAATGGGATGTAAAAGTACGAATTTGTGACCTACGAGATATACCTTGTTGACCAAGGTATGAATTTGTGCCAACTTCATCTATATTAATAGAACGGAGTTATATAGAGCTTGCCATTCCTATTACAGAGAAACTACTCAGTGTTAAAATCTGAAATTTTTCACGAAGGCAGCTTACATACCGAGGATGCGCATCTCGTGCTTTGGTTTTCGAATTTGTGAGTTTTAGATAGGAAAAGAAGTGAAAAAACCAGGAAAACGAATGCCTTTTGTGAAAGTTGGTAATAAAAAGAGTGGTCGCACAAGACATCAGTCACTCAGATTGCTTTAGCAGTATTTCTGGAGAAACAATTTTTTTCCAAACATTATTTTTATAGAATCTAAATTCTAATTATTTATGTATGAACTCATTTTTGAAATAAATACGTCTTAAAAATCGGAACAGAACAGGGTGGCATGCATAAAAAGTCGAACGTAATGAAAACGCGTTGCAACTGTTTTGTCCTATGATTTCAGAACTAGAAGAAGCATCCAGAAGATAAAATATTGCGCTGTGTAGAGAAAAGATGTCCGTACCTGACATAACCTTTGGACCGAGTGCGCATGCTCGCTGAGCGCGAGGAAGGGGTCCGCAATATGTCGAAATTCTACGATGTTGAGTGAGCTTTGGGCCAATGTAACTGGATTACCTGGAATAAGGACTGAGTAAGTGGTGTCATTTGAAATCTACCAAACTACTCTACAATTAATATTGGACAACAACAATATCTCAGCAACAATTAATATCAAACTGCACGTTAATCGTTCAAATTATAAATTGTTCAATATTCACAATGAACAATCGTTCAAACTTCCTTACTGCTTCATTCATTCTCCAATCCAATATCAGGGGCTTGAGTAAAAAAGTCTCGAGTTACAAACTACGTTTTGTGTCCCCGACTAGACCTAATATTTTTTATTTCTTTTCATACTATGAAAAATGTTTGACTATTTGAAAGATGATATAAAAAGAATTAAAAGCATTTAACTTATTTTGAAAATTTCATAGTAATGGAAACTACAATTACAACTACTTTAATTTTCATTTTGTAGGAAACAAATCCATATTTAATAATCGAAACGCAAGAGAAAAACCCACTGATAATAAAAATTTAATTTTGCTACTCGTTATCTGGCAATGCCAGAATCAATGTTTTATTTTTGATTCTTTTTAGAATTCTGATTTTAGACAATAAAATGAATGTGTTTTTATGTGAGCATTTATAGGTATTATGAATATGTGTTTTGTTCGTAAAAATGTCATTATTTTTACCTGTATTTCTTATGAGTGTATTTGGAATTACTCTACTACTGAGTAGATCCGAAGTTGATATCAGACACATTTGCTCGCATCTCTCGGTTTTAAGAAAATCTATTTCTTGAACGACTGAAATTTCATATCTGCGTTTTTGGCTGCTAATGCTGGATTTGCGTGTTCCATTATTTTATTTGTCGTAAATGAATTATCTAGGTGTTATATTTTAACCAATAATTAGTTTCGTGCTAGATATCGCTAAAGACGCGAGTTCATTTCTTGATGATCCGTGTGGATTTCAACCAACTTCCCTCAAAAGTCCTAGGCTTAACATATCTGGTTGGATAATTCTATATTGGGAAAAGAAATAAAAGATACAATATAAAAACTTTTAAGATAAGATTGTTAGCTAATCGCACGTTGCAATTATTCAATTTTTAAATTTTGACAGGTTAAAGCAGTGTATTAAAATGAGTAAACCTTATATTTATTTTTCATGTTTCAAATTAAATTATTGGGTTTTATTGAAAGATGTACTTTACAGTCACATAGCTAGATATACAATTCTGAATAATTCCGTGATTTCCATTCAGAAATTTAATTTCCGAATTGAAAAGATAATAATTGCCATAAAGATTCGATTTGAACCTGCATGTCAGTTGGATTTAAGAAAATTCTAAATGAAAACCGATTTAGAAAGATTATAAATATTAGAAAATATCTGAAGTAGGACTTTATAAATATAAAATAAAAGTGGGGTGGGTTCTGTACAATGAACTCAACCGCAATCGTTTAAGGAGTGAATCCATCTCTGTGTTGTTAGAGTAGGTTTGGCTATTAAGATGTAAATGAATAATCTTGGTGGTTATAAGTGGAACTAATTCTATTTACCAAAAGCCGATGATAGAAGTAAGAAGCATATGGCATAGTATTCACGTCTATGTTTCTTCCAATGGTTACAATGTACACACTTACATGTATACAAGTGTTGCCAAAGCATTGGGCGATGTAGAAATGTTCTTCAAGTAGAACTCACGTTGCATGTAGTCTATAAGCGATTTGCTTTGAGTAACACCGACATTAAAATCACCGTAAGCATAATTTGTACATTGGTATCTGGAATCACATTGGGTACAATTTTCTTGATAGAATCTTTCAAAGTTATTACATTCCAAATCAATATTCATCGGTTCAGTTGGCGACGCACTCGATGTACTCGCGCCAGTGTTGACGCGCTCGCATTTCTTACGCTCCATGCACAATATGCATCGTTCAGAATTAGTCAATTTGGGTTTTCGTGATTCCTTTTGAATTTTTTCCCAATGATACACGTTTCTTACATTTCTATTCATATTTCTTTTGCGATGTTTTCGACATTTTAAAAATTTTCTTCGACTCAGTACCCTTACCGGCTTTAACTTACAAATTTTATTTTATCGGTTTTTATTGCTAAATAATATTTATTGTAGATACTATTATTCTCTACCAATAGGCACTGATTTCAACATCGTATCTCTTCACAATCCAGACTTACACTGTCCAAACATCGTTCAGCTTTGCCGTTTTAAGTACTACCCCTCTCCCTAACCACTACACCCCCATTACCCACTATTTTTGATACAGAATAAACCCTCTATCAAATAAAATTTGAACCATTAGCTTAACATTTATTGTTTACAAGATATTAGCGCTACAACTCTTGTTATACTTTGCTTCGGCAGTTTTCGTCGAGGATCCCTATACCGGACCGAAAAAAAAGACGTATTCACGTCAAAAATTAACTTCAAGATAGAAGGTAGGTGTTGCTAACTTTATTAGTTGAAGCTGTTTTTATGCAACTTATCTATAAAACGCTTGATGAAAACTGATTTTCTTACAAAAATGCTGTCGAACGACCTACTTTTTCTGAAAAATTAGAATATATTATCTTTGCCTTGCCTATGAGAGGGATTTTCAGTGCAAAAAACGAACCACAGGAATACATGTATTTTACTTCCGGTTACTCAGTACAGAACACATGAATTACCACAAAACACTAGCTCCATCAACCCCCCCCCCCATTTAGCTTTACAGATAAAGCCTCTCACATGGAAGAAAATTAATTTTAAAACAAGCTCTTTGCTGTTTCGTGTGTTCTTTCCATTCATGTTTCAAGAATAGAAATTTCAAGAAGTGTATTTGCTTTAAAAGAAATTAATCATGAATATTGTATCAAATTAGTTTCACATCCCTGATACAAGAATACCACAAGTCAAGCTGATGGGAAAACTGAGTACAAAATATTCGTCATTTCAACCTGACCATCACCGGGTAATGCTAGGTTAGTGGATTAACATACGCATTTTAAGTGTTTTACAAGTAGCTGCGAGTAATAATTAAGTCTTTTATGATTGTGGTTAATCTTAAAAATCTAAACAATTCTTTTATAGCAATGTAACACTCTATCTTAAAGTAAATGTCACTTTTAATAGTTGAATTTCCTTCCGAAATAGTTGTAACATTTATAAAAAAAATGGAAATGTTAAATATTTAATCGTAAATTAAAAAGTATATTTTCCCAACAGGGTTAACTATACATCCGACAGGATTACAATTAACATTGCTCGGAAGGTTATTTTAATGTCTCAGTCCTTCCACCTTAGTGTGCACAATTTTGTAGGTATTGTTTTTGTATCATTACACTTTCCATGCATGTTTGCAATGTTAGGAAAATGTTTTTAACTCTTTCACAAATATTAAAAAATCCTTTTCTAGATATCTTACAGCCTTTGTTTACAATAAGGCGATGGAGTGGCATTATTAAGTTTTCTTATACTGCAAAGAAATGTCCTCGTTGGTGCACTCATTCACTTCAAAATGCAAGAAACTGTGGCACTTATTTTGTGACAGAAGGAGTAATTTTTTATATAATTGTTGCACAATCCTTCGGGAACAAAAAGGGTCAAAGCAATTACCAATAAACCAGTTAATAACTTCTTTTTCTGCATGGAGAAAAACATAGTTTATACAACCAAGAATAATTTTCTTGCAAGCCAAAAACTCTTTCTACTTTTTGTCAAATGGGTATTCGGTAGCCTGATTCTTCAGGACATGGTAAGGTTTCATGCTTTCTACTAGAACAATTCCTTCTATGTTAGAACGTTCAGGGCAAAAATATTTGACTTTGTGTAATCCTTGAGTTAAATAATTCTGAAAACGTGAACAAATATTTAAGTTAAAGTAAAATCAACAAAAATCCATATAAAAGTTTAAAAAATTCCCCACTCCCCACTTGAGCAGACCGATCGAGCCATGCCTGAACGCTAGCGGTTCTTCTGAAGCGAGCACATGGTTTAAAATCACTCACTTAAAGGACTGAGTGTGTCCTCTTTTTGCCGACAAAGATGTATTACCCTAGGTATATTTGTCTCATCCGTGATAGCAAACTTTCCAGGTTTTTCTTTTTTTTATCTATCAGAAAAAATGAAAATGTCTTCGAAAATATTGACTGAATGAAATGAAAATAGTGCAAGGGAAATAAATTATTGACAATATAATGAATAATGATTTAGGCTGTTTTGCGTTAAAAATCGGAAGATCTTGATGAAGTAGTCTTAATAATGTAATAATTGCACACGCATGCACGCAGGCACGCACGCACGCTCACACACACACGATATGCTATATAATCATTGACCCCATGTAAAAATGTCTGAAATAAAATTAGTTAAGTTTAAAAGTACTTATATGTCTTCTATTTGTTTGATTTATAATTATTTTATTGAATTCTTTAGTTAAAATTTTATAAAGTAGCTTTCCTCAATTTTTAAAGAAAATGCTTTTCCAAATATCAATTTTAGAATCTTAATTAAGGCAATGGTGATAGGATCTTGAATGCAATAAAATTAAAAATTACAAAGTTTTCGAAAACTGCTACAATCAAAAGAAATTACTGGACATATTTTTAAGCTAAGATGTAAAGCGTAATTTTTGAATTAACTTTTTTTAGGATTGAGATAATGAATGTTGAATTTGTACCTTAAGGATTAAGATTTTCTTATTATAATAAATAATTTTCAGGAAAAATAGCATTTCTTTAAATAGAGCCCTTTCTGTTTCATAATTTTAAGCAGGCATATTAATAAATTTAATCTAAACTTTTTTCAGTTTTCACGTCTTACACCTGTGTTTTAGGAAAACAATTCTTACTAGTTCTTTAAAAATTTTATTCGGCTTATGTATAGCACAAAAATTTATATGTATTCTACTTATTTTCAGAGCTAAATTATTATTCGTACTGTTAAAAATTGTGTTAGTTCTACTGTTAATCTCAATTAAGTTAATTCTTTAATGCGGTATTTGTATTTAGTTATGTCAATGTGGTTTTTTTATACAAGATAGATTATAATATTTATGCAAGATACATTATTATATTTATACAATATAAACGAATACTATACAAGGTGATTCGAAATCCTCTGTGCAAATTTTAAAGGGTTGGTAGGGGTATCAAAATAAACATTTTTTCCTCAAAGAATGTATATCCATAACTGATCTGAGTAGGTGCCAGAGGGCTCTGTTTGGCCCTTTTGAAAATCGTTCCTTTTTTAAAATTTCGTCGTTAGCAATGCGGATTTTGCTCGTGATGTATCATTACATGAATTCCAAGATGGCTGACGGGCATCTTAAGTATGGTGCTACCAATGGAAGCGGTAGAAATGCTCATAGTTGTACCATGAACGCTTCTCAAATCGGCGAGAAACATATAATCGTAGTTGCGGTACAGTGACTAAACTCTCAAGTGAAATAAACTCTAAGCACCAAATGAATTCTTGGAGTTCTAAAATCTTATATAATCTATAAATTTATCTTATATAATCTAAAATCTATAAATTTCCAATTTGAGAAGGAGCGCTGATTTGATAGTGAACAAAATTACTCTTATCTTGAGGTATTCAAATACCCATTTTAAACTAATGACTGATCATTCGATTAATCTTTGTTTCAAAATGGAAATGCTTGCTGTATTGCATAATCCTTTTTCTACCTGCAATGCTGCGTCATTCGCGATGAGAATAGTTTCACACTCTTGTAAGTCAGCAGATTGACCACTTTAACCTTTCTGCATTATGAGGTCAAGATAACCTTCGGAATCTTTATTTCAAATCGCCCTAGGAGTTAGTTTTAAACCATGTCTAATTTTCCTTTTGAAGGTTAACAGAGTCATAAATATCAGGCACATCTAGATGACGATTTTCAATAAGAAATATGGCAGGCGAGAGGGGGACTAAAAGAAATATCAGATACGTAAGTTAACGATCGCGAATCTATGATTGCTTTAGTCACAAAGAATAGTCTGTAACTCCTCAGATACTGGCCAGATGGCTTTACCAAGAGTTCTCAACAATTCCTTCATTACATGAACCAGCCACCCCACCAGGAAGGTGCGGGAGGATTGAATTTAACAATGTGTTGTGAAACCACTTATTCAAATCCGTGTCTGATAATTCATAGTGGGCCCCACGAAAACTAATCCCATTATCTCAGTACATAATCCTGGGTTGACCGTGTCTGACTCAAAAGGACAAAAGAAATACATCTGTTGAAAATGAAGAAACAAATTTCAAATGAATCGCTTTTAATTACACAATAAAAAATGCTCTATAAAAATTCAGAGCAACACATCTGAGTGCCAGTACGATTGTTTGATTTGTGATGATATTCAATCAAATGTTGTAAAAACACACGTGCTTGGCAAAACAATCGGGAAGATAAATGTGTTGATCATCGTTGCGTTCGGTTATCCGAGTTCATCCCCTTATCTGCCCTCATCATAGTTGTGTACTTGAAGGGAAGTCAGATATTTTCCTCGTATCCTCCCTTCTTCCTCCACAAAGCGCAAAACCCAGGCAAAAGGGCAGACTGAAAACTCGAAAATCTATAAGCATATCAAGGGGTGTTCATTTCACATAAAACTAATTTCACAGGATAACCTTTCTTCTCCCCATTTCTACTTCCGAAGTTTGACATACCAGTTGGTCAACATGCCAATCTCTAGGGGGATTACGAAGCCACAACCGGACCTCCCACCACTGTGATTAGAGTTGATGAAGATAACAACCTCGTGAAGGCAATTCTGCGTGATTAAAACTACCTGGTACATGACGTCAGTCGGTTGATTTCACTCACCCTGTTTGTAACAAAAACTAACCAGTCTCCCTGATTTTTTCCCCGACCACGAAGATAACCTTAAGTCACTCCAGGCAATGATTTTCAAATTGGATAAATCAACTTCAGCAAATACTGAATGACCCCAATGTAACAAGTCATCATCTCCAGTCGAGGAATTGTTAAGGACTTCAATGGTGGAACTCTTGATCTAGCTTTTATATATTGGACCTTAACTCGAATCGAAATAACAGTTCGCTTGAAAATACACGCATCATGTGAATCTTTATAGCGTTAGAAATAAGTGCAATTCGGAATTCTCCTTTACCTCGATGCAACATGGTACAGCCATTTCTTAAATCGTTAGCTCAGGTAGTCACTTCGAAAATTCTCTCCCCACTTTAATCTAATCTTCCAGGTCTCCTGAAGCATTTTTTTTTATCTTAGGCAACAATATGGTAGGATTCAGCAAACCCATAAGATCCAAAATGTACTGTACCGTTGCCAAAACACTGCATTTAGTTTCCACATCACTTGTTGGAAGATTCGTAAGAAGGTAACATTTCGTTCGGAAGAAGATAACATTTCGAGCTGTCCCAGTTTAAATACATTAAAGCCCCAAAGGGGGTTTAACCCAGCTCTTAGTTGTGTACTTGCAGGGAACTGAATTCCCCCTGCCACGTAAGTTAAAATATCTCCTAGCCATAACCTATGTCGCCTTAAAAATGAAATAATCTTGCTCCTTGATACTAGATAGCCCAGTGACATAGTTATCTACATAAAAGGAATGCTTCCGTTTATGTCACGCCTACAGAGTTTGAACTATCAAGAGGATGATTTATAGAGGTATCAAGTAAAAATGGAGACGATGAAACATCCAACACCACCGTCCAATGTCAGTAAATTATGTTATCAGAAGACAGTAGGAAAAACTTAAATAGCTCTATGCTCGGGACTAATTATTAAGTGAAGAAAGGCCTTCTCAACATATATTCACGGATAAACCAATGGAGTATAACAGAAACCTATTGATTACATCGGGAATTAGTTTGATAAGATTCGGAAATTTCATTAAACAATCATTTTAAAAGAGAGTTGACTATTTTGCCTAATCGATGAGTCGAACACAGGTCTTACTTTCGTGCTTTCACTAGAATGTTTATTACGGATGTGTGGGGAAAATAATAATCAATGTTATCTATTTTGGCCTTTGGAACTTTTTCGATAATGTTTATTTTTCCCACATTACATTTTGTAGCATAATCAGTTAAATAATTTTATTTCGTGGTGCGTTCGCACATCTTTTGATACCTTTGAAAAGTTGTCTTATTACAAGGTAGCTTAGTTTCAATTTAAACGGTAGTTGTAACTCGTATCTTCCATCAGGAATGATATTTAATTTATCCTGAAACTGTTCCACCATATCAGAAAAGCAAGTCTGTTTTGAATTTTGTAATCGATCTGTAATACAAATAGCATCAAGATCCCACAATTCAATGACTCTAGAAGTGGTCTAACTCAAATATATCGCTTTTAGTACAATATTACTCAATTTATTTTCTCGAGAAAGCGAGATATTGAAACTATGCTTATATATTATATAAATTGACTTATCAGGTTCTCCAAAAACAGTATTTACCATTTTCGTTCGATGACAGAAAAGCCAGAATCTAGTTTATAGGAAAGCACAGAAAAATTAGTTGTTGAAACGCTTTTAATAATTAGTTCTATTAAAAATAGAGGAATTGAAATTTTCTTTGCTTATGTGCGTGGAAACTGGGATTTACGGGAATGCATAAAGAGCTGAATTGAAGAGCTGAATGAAAGCTGATTTTTTAGACAAAGACGCTTTGAATTTAGCAGTTGATGTAAATGTTAACATTCCTAAGTGTTACTTGAAAGTCTCATGTTATGACAAGGTTGTTGCTAAGTGGAACGAAGAGTATGTCTCGTCTGAGAAAGCTGGCCACACCAAAATTCCCCCCCCCCTACTATTCAGCATAGACTGAACTCAGAATTATTATTCCTCACAAACTTCAAAATTACTCAATTTTTATCTGGCTATGGAAATTTTGCTAAATATCAATATAGGTTTCATCTTCGGACAGATGTGCGACTGTTCTAAAAAGCAGACACAAGATGCGCAGCTTTTACTTTTCAGTTGTCCTGCATTTGAAAATTCAAGGATGTGCCTGCAAAATGATTTGAGAAGATTAGGTGAAACATGGCCAGTGAAACTAAATGTTCTTGTTAAATCTAATCTGCTTTTTTTACTCATTTGTCAAGTTCATAAAATCTTGTAATTTTAGTTAAATTGTTTTTCACTGTTTCTTTGTTAAGTCAACTTTCTTCTGTAAGCCCCGTGTTGTACTTCTGTGATGCACGAGGAGTTTGCTTTTGTTCAATAAAAAAATAACTTTCTGATAACACCTCCCCAAAGTAAATCTATTAGGGGTACCCATAAATAATGTCGTTTTTTATCGTAAGATGTAAATTTAGTATATTATTTTAAAAAGTGGCATTTAATCAACTATGTAGTCACCATAGTTTTATATGATCTTCCCCCATCTGGCTATCACTTTTCTATCCCAGCTTTAAAAAATTCCGGGGTTTAGGAGTCAAAATACTCAACCAATGAGTTTTTAACCTCTTCATAAGAATTAAACTTTTTCTCAACAAGGGATGTAAGGATATGAAAAGATGATGATCAGATGGGGAAAGGTCAGGTGAGTATGGAGGATGGGGAGAACTTCCCATCCGAGTTCCTATTTTTATGTTGAGTGATCATCGCAACATGTGGTCTCGAGTTGTCATGTTGGAGGATAGCACCTTTCATCCATTGCAGAAACATTGCAGAAACAGGATGTTTTCTGCAATGGCTGATTTCCAACGGTCAAGTTGACTACAATAAACGTCTGAAGTAACGGTTTATCCGACATTAAGCAGCTCAAAGTGATCCACACCATGAATGTTTCACCAAACACATAAGAGAATCTTGCTTCTATGGATATTGGACTTTGGAATTTTCTCGGTGGTTCTCCACTGGAAAGCCATTGTTTTTTCAACACTGGGTTATAGAGAACACATTTCTCGTCTCCCGTTATGATAAGGTCAAAAACGGTCCTTGAACTGAAGGACCACTTCTTGGGACATCTTCAAGGTCAAAATTTCCGCTAAAAAGAAATTTGTTGAACCCTCGTCGGTACAGGCGAAAGTCTAAACTATTTACATAAATTGCATTGATATTCGTAGTTGCCGTATTTGCTTTATGAGAACAATTAAACTGAGAGAGCATACAAATGCCTGAGCATCTCCAGGTTTACCTTTATTCATTTCGTAAAGAATATTAAACATTCTAAAAAATCTCAGCTGAAAGCACAACGTGTATACACTTTAACAATGGCTACCCCTAATATTTTGTATCGTTCATATACAAACCTGACACTAAAATATTTTTCTCTGAACTCCTGTAAATATGTAAATATGGTAATTCTGAATTCCTTGATCCTTTCGATCCCTTAATCATTTGTTCACTTTGTGCTTCACCACGTAAGAAATTCATCAGTTTTTGAAGCGAATGTGAACTTAATTGGGATGAATCATTTCCAGAACGACTGCGTTCCCATACTCGAAGAACAGTCTCGCAGACAGGATTCGACGAGGGGTTTCAGAAACTCAGCAAACTTTCCTTGCATTCTTCCAAGATTCTTTAGAGTCATTAGCTTGCTTTCCAGTAGGTCATACAGATCTGTAAGGTCAAATTTCCTTCCGGCTGCATTCAGCATGACTATCGCCAATAGATCTCGAATATAAATTTGAACCAGTAGACTTTCCCTCCCAAATCTCTCCTTTAGCTAAGAATAATACAATTGCATATTTTCACTAGCATCTAACCAACATTTTCCAGAGTTTTCAAAAATTAAAAATAGCTCCAATGAATAACTCATATTTTACATCTTCTCGAAGGAGATAACTATTTATGCGATATGCAATAGAATAATTTCACTGACATTAAACTAACATTTATCAGAGAATTTTGCATCATACATTTTTGTTCCCTGTAACTGGATTTTTTTTGTGGAGAAACACCAATTGAATAAATATTGTACCTTTAAAACTTAAATATCACTCGACTGAATAATTTATATTTTGCGGCTGCTCATAATGTTACTCCAAACTTTTTCATTGGTTACAAAGTTTACAATATTTAGTAAAGCAACATACAGTTTAAAATAACAATATACAGTTCCAAATAATAAAAAAATTGCATATTCCAGCACATCTCATTTCATTAAAAACATAAAGGGCTTCCAAAATTCTCAATATTTCTTTATTTAATCAACCATCACTTTCCTTTTTCGTTTTCCTTCAGTTTTTGTTCGTTAAAGGTTTTTTAATAGAAAAATTAGAATTTTACTCTGAAAGAAATTAAGACCAAACAGCGACAGTAAGTGGTGTAGCATCCATGTGTGTCCAGATCTCTGCAATCCCTGACCTAAATTTTTTTTATTTCAGAAAAATTCGGTGATAAAGAAAATGAAAATCGATAATACTTGAAGGTAGATAGGTATATAATTAACATCGCACTGGAGCAACACCATGTGCTATCGGCGACGGTCAGGGATCAATCCCGAAGAGAAAAATCCGAGGATACCTCGTAAATTTGAACCACGGTCAGGCAACGAGGTCAACACCTGAGTTGACACCTCACTTTCAATACTTGAAACAAAAACGACGATTTTTTAAAAGTAAATCTCAATAAGACGTCAGTTTCTATTCAAACTTCCTTGATCTACCCCAAGAAACCAACTAGGGAATGCATACACCCGACCTTTCAAGTTTCAAATTATCTCTTACTTCGATTGGTTAATGATGTTTGATGAGCAATGGGTATCTGCAGCTCAGATCTTTCCTCTTACCCTATTTCTATGATTGAGACTAGCATCCAGCCGAGATAATAGATCATCCATATAGAGTTGCCAAGATTAGGGCACAATTTTGCATTAAGGCTCCTTTTGGCTTATGGCTAAAAATGATTTGTATTGCATTGTCTGAAAAAAAACCAAAATGAAGTTAAAATTTGAAAAACTGCAGGAAACTAAGTTATATAAACAAAATTGTTTTTAATTCTATGCAAGCAATTTGTTGAAATCAGGAAACAAAGTTATTGAATTATTTCTTTAAAAAACTTAGATTAAGTTGTATACGTAGTTTGATATCTAAAAAATCTTAATTTTATTTTATAATCATACTCATAATTAAAATTTTTATGTTTAAGTCAAGTGTTCGATACCAAATTAAAAAGACACGTAAGTCGTTTTTAAATTATTGTGACTGTTTAATGATACTTTATTAGTACTTCAGATCATTCACATTATTTTCATAAATAAATCACAGTTCATAATTGCTTTCATGAATAAGCTATCAGGTTTGACTCCAGTTATTCCGTGTTTACCTGTTCTGAATCCGTAAAGCTTTCTTTGTATATATCCTTTCACTTGGCAGAAAAAAATTTCTTTGCGCAGCTTGGTCTGATCTAGCTTTATAAAAACCAACAAGCCCATTTATTATCAACCTTCCAAAAATATAATTACATATGCATCTCAAAATATGAAATATAATTACTCCCTTTTCAATTTTGCAGTTGGTAGTAGAATGTTAGTTTGGTAGGTTTTGGAAGTCTCTCCCAACTGGTTTTAAATTATTTTTTATTAATATTTACAGCTCGTCTCTTCACACAAGAATATAATACATTATCCGACAACTCTTCTAGAACAACTGAACAAGGAAGCAAGCAGTTGCTTCGGGGTTGGGCGGGTTAACAATAGGATGATCGAAAATCCTTGCAGGTCAACCGAAGGTTAAAAAAGAAATTTATGAGTACCACAAATCATTTATCAAAAGCTTGTGAGCCACCTGCTAATTCTAATATACAAACTGGTGATCTTGAAAATTCTTGCGCTATTGTATCAAAATCAGAAACGCAAATTATATAATTTACACGTGGTTGAAAATTTCGGTTCATGTTTCGTTTTAGACCAGCAGATTATTAAGAAAAAGATTTGAAACATTTTGTAACATAATTTTTAGTAAGTGGTATGTTATATGTTCTCCACTGCTTTCTCGAAAATAACCTAAAATGCTCGAGATTTACATGAAGCTGAAGTACAAATTTCAAAATTTTCATGATTTTCAAAAGACGCGATGGCATTCTATTTGGGTGTATAGACATATTGGTATATGAACTTCATATTCTCTCCTGATGTACAGTCGCGGAAGAAAAAACCGCTCCTCTTCATTCGATCAATTTTAACAGTAGAGCGATTCGAAGATGGCGTTCGACAGGAAATAACGTCTTGTATAAATTCAAATGCATAAAATTTGCATAATGGGACGTCTTCTACAAATTCAAATGCATAAAATTTGCATAATAGGACGTCTTCTACAAATTCAAATGCATAAAATTTGCATAAGGGGACATCTTCATATAAAATTGAACACCAACTTCATAATTTACCACATCAACCTCCTACTTCGACACAAATTTTCGAATTTTATATCAAAATTAAACTTCAGATACCAGATTTCATGGCATTTGGTCCAGACGTTTCGGAATTACGAGAAAAAAAAGCATTGGAATTCTGCTCTGGATTCCTGGGCGATTGAACGCTAACTTCTGCGATTTGTTGGAGCACGTAATGATGCCTAATGTCGTGAAAAACCACTTCAAAAATAGTTGCTTCCTCTTCCAGAGATTTAATTCAGATTTGCTTTAACTCAGCATACTGCCACCTAAGAGTGGGGCTATTTAAATGTCTTTCTATCGCGTTGGACGCACCTAACTTCTGTAGTCAAATGTATTCAATTACAAAAGGCAGAGATCTTTGACACTTTTTTCAAATAGTTTCTTAAGGAGAGGAAATTAGACAAGATTTTTTATTGTTAATGACACATATTAATTTCCTTTATAACAAATATTAGAGATGGACCGTTAATCCAATATCAGTTAAAATAACAGTGTTATTACTAACTAGTTAGAAATTGTTATCGAAAATTACAAAGTTAATTTTGAAAAACTGGAAATACCGATATCTTACGCAGTTACTAACTGTTAATAATAGTTAGAAGTGATAAAATTTTCGTTTTCCTTTCTCAATTAAACAGGATAGTTATTATTACTCTTTCGTTTTTTCAAAGAAACCATTTAATCATGACATGACTGTCAGTTCTTTTCCCACTGAATTCATTTGGGTGGACATCATGCTCTTGCTCAAAGAGCTTTTATTTGTAATATCATGACTAGCATGACATGCAAGCATCCGAACTTTGCTCGTTTCAATTAAATAGCTCAATATTAATAAAGTTCAATTTCTAACACAATACATTGAAACCGAAAGAATTAAAGAAATCATTCGCAACAAGGCTTCTTATTATCTCGAAAATTTCTGAAAAATTGTGATGGATAAAGACTTAATACTTCATAAGCTCAAATATAATTTTTTCTTTTAAAAGAATGCTTTCTTATGAAATTTCCTAACAAATTTTCTCCCGAAAACATGACTAGAGGTTTAAGGATTATCCTTGCTTGTCTGTAGTTTAGTATAGAGGTTTTGATTATGTTTAGTGTGTGAAATTATTCTAGCCATCACTAATATTTGTAATTATCTCTACTAGAAGTAACTCATATGAAAAGCTACTGGAGATCAAACATCTGCACTAAATAAAATTTGTTTACTCCATAGTACTAATTTTGTATCAGGATTATTGCTTTAGTTCAGTTATACTTGCGTTTGTTTTCGTTGAAAGCTGCGTTCAGAATTTTAAGGATAACAGTCCTATCCACACCAGTTCTGAAAACCTGGTTTTAAGAACACTATATTATGGTATTAACCTCGCCCATCGATTCTGTAGATCTGACACGATCAAAAACGTATGGGCTCAGTTAAAAACTCATTAATTTCGAGATATGATGATCGATACAGTTCTATTTTAAGATCATGGGAAGGAATCCCAATATAGTTAACAGCTCTTGGAATTCATGCCACTTAAAGGGTATTGATAAGAATGGAAGTTACACATCTTATTAATTCTTTGTGAACATATAACTGTATTGCTTAATATATTTTATTAATAATCGTTATGTTTTGTTCAATACTTCAATAAATCCCAGAAATTTTAAATTCACGATGTCGTGTTTTAAAATTGCAGCATATATTGCTTTTCCCTCCTATTGTAGATCCTCTTATATAAAAATGTTTTAGAATGTAAAATTATCTCTCACATTTTAGGCTAAAATGAACTTTTTAAATACTAATAAAAAAAATGCTGCACAGAACTACAAACTATGTATAATCTACAATCATAATATTGCATATTTTCAAAGCTTTTAGGCACTTTAATGCTAAACTTGATTTATTCGCGAATTAGTTTTTCAGTCATTACTTTTGAAGGTAAATATATTTTTCATAGCCAACTGATAATTTTCAGATTGGCGAAACTTATTAAAACTTAAACTTGTCGAAATAACAGCTAATTTCTGAATATTTGGTGTTTGAAAACGAATATTATGTATAGAATGAACCTTTCTTTTAAGGTTCTTTTCAAGCTTCTTTCAGTCAAGCATAAAATGAACAGTTTCTGATTAGCTACAAATAATCCCGATTCACGAATATTGACTTTCAAAGTGGAGATGATCCCTGAAACGGGCAACGGCTTTAACATTGAATATCTTCGGATGTAACAATAATAAATTCATGAAATTTCATACTCAGACTAATTTGACGATGCAGAATCTGATTAAAGGATAAAAACATGGTATTGCCGTTGAAAATTTTGTGGTTTAAGAAAAACTTGATATGAAGATGACCCTTTAAGCAATGTTTTGACATATGAATTCTTAGAGGACGTTATTTCCTATTGAATGCTACCTTTGAATTTGCTCAATGAATAGTGCTCGAAATAAGGTGAGGTGGTTAGTTTTCTTTCCGTGACTACTTTATTTCTGTAATTATTAAATTCTATAAATATTCAATAAACACATTTTAAAGCATAATATGAAATTAGGATTGAAGAAACAAAATAATTAATTTGGAACATTTAAAGAGAACGGTTTTTAGACTTGTTTGAGTTTCCTTAAGTTCATTATTATTGTATTAAAGGCTTGAACTTTTATTTATGTGACTATAGCAAATTCGGGATAAAAATTTGAGCCTCAATTAAGTATTTATTCTTCAAAACGAATTGCTAAAAATATTTTATCAAGCTATTCAACAGAAACGCTTTTTATATCGAAGCTATACTCTTAGGACTTCCACTAAATGAGACTTAATTATTCGAATGACTTTGTAGTGTATTAAAAATTTTCTATAAAAAACCTCTCATTCCGCATTCGAACGTAAAGAGGATGCACTAATAAAACATTAAAGAAAAGTATATTTTGCGAAAGGTGATTTTACAGAGCATTAGCTGTTACTTTTTTGCACCACGAAAAAACATGTAAGAGAAAAAAGCCTAAGCGTTTCTTATAGCATTTTTCGAAAACAAATCTCGTTCTAAGGAGTTTTTTAACTTTTAGCCAAAAAATAAGGCACGAAACCTGTTAGAATGGGAAGCCAGATTGAAAAAGCACGAGCGTGTATAGTAAAATGTATTTAAAATATCTTTCAATTGATGAGAGCTGTGAACGATGAAAAAGAAATAAATAATGGATTATCTACTTATTCGCTTGGAAATCTCCTAATTAACTTCATGGTTGTAAGCAGTTGTGTGTTTTCGTATATCATGCGTAAACTTTGAAAGCTAACTATTTTAGATAAAATATTGCTGTTTATTCTTGGAACAATAATCAAAATAAACTCATCTTTCATCCAATCTGATCTTTTATAGTTGATAAGAGTTATTTACAGTAGTTAACTCTTTGAGGGGCTTAGACGCATATATATATATATATATATATATATATATATATATATATATATATATATTCTTGACTAATTTAATATTTCTGAGGATTCTTTCATCCCCAAATAGAAATATGGTTATTTAGTCATGTGTATATTGCTGGGGAAAGCAATACTAGACTACTTAGAAATCCCGCCACGCTCAGAGGGTTAATAAGTATTAGAACAAACTTATATAAGTACACTAATTATACATTAGAAATTACATGTTTGTATCAGAATATCTGTGCATCAGTGATAATAAAACATAGTATCAGTAATGAACATAGTATCTGTAATGAGTGATACAAAATTTCTGTCAGGTTGTCATTGACTCATAACTTTTAGATTGGAAACAACAAATTAAAACTGCTTACAGAATATGAAAGTTTAAATTATTTTATTTCTTCTAATACATTCTAGGTATGTTACAGAATACTAAGCAATTTCAACAAGCTTGCATTTTATGGCATTTAAGACTTCTAAGGGGAATAATCAGTGATCAGCAAATGTATTTTATCATTTGAGGCATAATTATTTCTATCATTACAATTTTGGATTTCAATTCTTTTAGGGTGGTTAGAATGGTGATCTTTCATGTATCCTTCGAACAAGAAATCAAGGGGCTTGATATAGGTCGATACCCTTCCTAATGCTTGATTTTCCCCTCTTTTTGATACTGGACGTACCAGATTTTGAAATTATGTGGTACAATGTCGAACACGATTTTCAGAAGGAGGGGAGTTTCAATACTGAATCCAGTATCTACGTTTCATAGTGGCATCAAATTTCGCTTCCAAAGTACGCTCTCTACTTCCTTTTGAACAGTTGCCTTTTCCCAAATTTTTACCCCATGTCATTATTTAACGCTCAGTAGAAGGCTAAAAATAAAAAAATAAAGACATTTATTTAAAAGAAAAAGGAAACTTTTCTAGCCTATTCTAAAAGAGATTTCGAAAAAAAATTCCCCCCACCTTATTGAACGTCTTATCCAGAATTGAACAGGTGAATTTCATAGAACGAAGACAGGTAGATAGATATTTAATTAACTTCGCACTAGAGCAAGACAACGGGCTGTCGGCGACGGTCCGGGATCAAATCCGAAGGGAAAGAATCGAGGACAACATCACGTAATGCAAACCATGATTAGATGACGAGGTCACACTTGAGTTGGCACCCCACTCTCTAAACTTCCACACCACGCCAACGTGAGGACATTTATGACCACTACAGATTTAACGTGTACCAGCCCCCCGTGTACACGACGGTTTTTGGTTTGATTCAAACTCGCAACCCTACGATTGCTAATCCGTTACTCTTCCAACCGGGCTACCGCTGTTCCAGAACAAAGACAGGAAAATTCTTACTAGATTAAAACCTTAAATAGCAAAATGTAAAACAAAATTTGTGACTAGGGGTAGAACAACATAAAATAGACTTCGTGGCAAAGAACAACATAAAATAATAAGAATAAATAAAATATCCAATTATCTCTTACTTTTTACTGGTCGTTTATTTTCTTTTTGTGGAACATATCCAATGAGCAATTTCCTAAATTTTGATTGAAAGTACAAAAATACTGCTTTCGGCAAAAGAGAAAATGAGTTGATCAAATTATTTTGTCTCCCTAAGAAGCTAATGATATCGATAAGGGAATTGGAGATATGGAACATTGTAATTAGGTCTTTCTAATTAATTTATAGGAAGTTTTCCTAACTTGTTTAGGAAAAATATAATGGAGGTTCTCAATCTCTTCGCTACTCTTTAAAAGTATCCTATCCAGGGCTCTCACCAAATATTTTGAACGAATATAATTTGCGATTACATGAAAAGAATAATTTATCGGATTACTTTTTTCTTTTTCAAAATAATATAAGCCATCAAAATTTCTCAGCACTGCTTGGGTTGATTTAACTCGATACGTATTGACATGATTAGATAATTACCTCTATCTTGTATAAAAATGAAATATTACCATTAATGCCTCTGAATATTTATTGCCTTTTTCTAAAATCTTAAAAAATAAAGCAGTTAATTCATGCTTCGATATGCATGCAAGTATATTTTGTCAAACTATGAAATCTATCAAATATTTTATTATTTACCAATCTTTATAACAGTTCTAGTAAGTGGATTTTAAATTCATGAACTTCAATCGTAATTGTTTTGGTAAATTATAATTGCGTTTCGTATAAAAAATAACACTCAGGCAATCTCAACATTTAAATTAAAAAATAGGTCCTCAATAAAATCAAAATTTTAATACTTTAAAATCATCCCACACATTTTTATACCTTATTGTTTGCTAATTTCAAATATCACATTTTATATATCATTAAATAGAAAGTGTACATTTCACATTGACTGACTGAATTTGAAAAAGAGTTGTAATGATGAACATAACTTCAGAATGTCTTTACTTAAATCCTATGATGTTTTCACACGCATATATCCATTCTGGATTCTGTAGTCTTTCCTCTCTTTCTTGACCAATAAAATCTTTCCTAGTATTCTTTCAATCAATCGATGTGGATATTTAGTCATTATATGAGCATTAGGGTTGGTTGGGGTTTTGTGGCGCAAGGTTATATTTGGTCAAACTACTTCAAACATAAGTAAAACGTCATATAAATGGACATACACACATGGAAAATTTTACAGTTGAACAGTTGAGATACAGGTGCATTTGAAGTTGACAAAGAAGAGAGAACTTCACCTAGGGATGAATCTAATCTGCGCCTACTACAATTCGCAGGTTCCTAGAACAGTGGGCAAACCTATTGAGCCACAACTGAGTTGTAGAGAAAGATACTACAATACCACATACAATGCAATACTTCATTACTTGGAAATCAAGTGACGCTCAGATGTTGATGAAAGAATTACTTTGACACTTTTTCAGGTTTGAAGAAAGGTAGAACGCTTAATGAAATAAAGATTTCTATGGTCAAAACTTTTCCCCTTGCGATAAGAGTGTGCTTTTGTGAAAGAATGCGTAGGGTAAAAATACGCTCGTTCTGTTCACCGAAATGCAATTTAAACTTATGTGGTATTCATTAGTTTTTATGTGTATTGTTTCATTCAAAGGGAGTTTAATGAGATATATCAATTTAAGTGTTATAAATAGTAAACTTATACCTAGAAGTTTGATTGAATAACAGGAAACGGATGAAGCTAATATAGCTAATTAGGTGGCACCCTAAAAGTCTTTTCTAGTTCTGCCTGTAGGCATATTTAGGAATCGAGTCTTCCCCAAAATTGAACGTTCTCAGCGGTCGGAAGAAAACATGTAGATCTAATCAATGATGTATTAAAGGTATGTCAAATGTCTTCTAAATATCTTAAAGGGGGTACCAATTAACATAACCTAAAAAGTTAAAACAAACCAAATATATTCACTCTCATATTTCAGAGAGGAAAAACGTGACAGACAACGAAAAAAAATTATAATTTCAACTCATTTCAAAGAGTTTAATGTTATATGGATCATGTCAAACCGCACAGTCCACAACCCGACCACCTCCAATTTTTTTAAACTCGTTTAATTTGTTGCCCAGCCTTATATAAGACATTCTGGAAATTTTTACCTTCTAACTTACTATGTGTTTTTATGTATATAAATTTTAAATTTGAAAAATTGGGCAATTTTTCATGATTTTAGACTTTCTAAGTCTCTTGTACTTCTCTCTGGACCTAATTATCCAATCATACTGAATGAAAGCTTATTTTGTAGAAAAATATACAATCTTTCTGATGACGTGTAATATGATCCTCTAAATGAAAATTTTAATTTCAAAGTCATTCAATTTGACCTTTGACCTACAATTACATAAAAAGTGTATTTTTATTTTGTTCTAAAAGATATATGTTAAAGGTACACTATTTATCTTTGCTTTCTGAAAGTTTCATAGTGGAACACGTATGGGTTTATTGTCAAAAACATTCGAAGTAAATAGAAGTATGTAATTAGTACCCCTAAGCACCTGTATCTTTCGACTTGTTCGTTCAATCGAGATAAAAAGGGCTTATTATGTAGCAAAAAGTATAATCTTTCGGTGATATATTAGATTATACTATGAGTGACCTTTCTGATTTTTAGGTCACATAGTATCATGTAATATATCATCAGACAGGCTACCTTGAAGGTTTTGAAATTCAAGGCTCCGACCTTGAATTTCATAAAAATTATTTCATTATTTTTCCTAAAATACATCATTATCTAATGTATCATCAGAAAGGTTATACATTTTTGTATGAAATAAGCCTTCTTCCATCTCGATTGGACAAACAGGTCAAAAGATACAGGTGTCTAGGGGATACAGGTATCTACATTCTTCTATTTATTTGGAATTTTTTTAAACTATGAACCCATGCATTTTTTTAAGCTTAGAACCCACCCCACTATTAAACTTTCGAAAAAAGGTAAATAGTGTACCTTTAACATGTATTTTTTAGAAAAAAAATATAAAAAAATACACTTTTTTGTAATTGTAGGTCAAAGGTCAAATCGAGTGACCTTCGTCTCGATTGGACGAAAAATATACAGATGGTTATGGGTACTGATTACATACGTCTATTTACTTCGAATATCTTTTGACAATAAACCCATGCGTGTCCCACTATGAAACTTTCAGAAAGCAAAGATAAACAGTGTACCTTTAACATATATTTTTTGGCAAAGAAATAAAAAACACACTTTTTTTGGTCAAAGGTCAAATTGAATGACTTTGAAATTAAAATGGTCACTTAAAAGGTCATATAATATGTCATTAGAAAGGTTGTACATTTTCTACAAAATAAGCTCTCATTCAGTATGAATGGACATTTAAGTTTAGAGGTACAAGAGATTTAGTAAGTCTAAAATCATGAAAAATTGCCCAATTTCTCAAATATAAAATTTATATACATAAAAACGCATTTCAAGTTAGAAGCTAAAAATTTCCAGAATCTCTTGTACAATATATGGCTGGCAAACACATTAGGTGAATTTAGAAGAACCGGAGGGGGTCGGGTCCAAAATGGCCCTTTTCACATGGAATGACCCATATATCGGAAACATTGAATATTATTTAGGGGAAGGTAAGTTGGGTGTAATTAATACAAAAATTATGTCTAGAATTTCAATTCAATAATAGGAAACGAACGAAGGCTTGTATTACCTGTGGCATTCGAAAAGTCTTCTAGTTCTGCCACTAGGCATGATCTGACATCAAGTCTTCCCCAAACGTGAAATGTTCTCAGGAACCGGAAGAAAACATATCGATATAATCAGTGGTGTATGAAAGGTAGGATAAATGCCCCCTGAATCCCTTATGCCCCTTTAATTCCTTATTTAATCCCTTGAGGTACCAATTAACATTTCCTAAAAAGTTAAAACAAACCAAATACATTCATTCTCATATTTCAAGCAGAAAAAACGTGACAGAGAACGAAAATTTTTGTATCTTATTATTATTATATTCGATAAAAATACAGAGCTGGATGCTATATGATCACATGCAACTATAATTTTCATAATTTTAAAAATAAAAATAGTGACGAATTTGATTGATTATGATAGAGCTGTCTAACAGATGGGTGCAGGTATTAGACAGGACTAATTCAAATTTCAGTGCTTCCCTGAGAGCTAGTTTTAATAATTAGATCTGACACAACAGTTTAGAAATTCGTATTCAGCTACTACAACAGTTAAAATTCTACTTTTTCTTGTTTTGTTTCATAAGGTTAAGATTGGATCTGTTAGCATTTCTAGAGAGAACTCATGGATCACAGAAAATTATGTGTTTCATATATTTTAATACTATATACTATAAGTCACAATCTTAAATAACTTATACTGGTAATGGATAAAATATTTTTTAATCTTTATGACTCTCAATAAAACATATGCATTGTAAAGATAAATTATCACATAGATTAAGATAGATTAGTAACAAAAATAAACATTTTTTGAGTTAAGCACGATTTTACTAAAACTATGTTTTTAGTATTTTGCATCACTATCAGTATTATTTCTAAATAGAATCTTAGAGAATATTTTAGTATCAAAGCCTAGAAAAAGATAATCAATGCATAAAAGGATTGATTTAAATACAAATTTGTTCACAATAAATTACTTTTAATTACAGCTCCCTAAATATAATTTTATTTGAGAACATCGTATAACATACTTAAAAAATAAGACATTTATAGAGATTAACATGGTTTCACTAAAAGTAATTTTTTAGCATTTTACACATCCTTATGGGCTCGTTCGTAAACGCAAATAAATTGCACCGGTTGTACGAGGTTTTCAAACCGAGCGTTCCAAGAGTCTCTCAGATTTTCTAATGTGAAAAACAAGCCGTTTCATGAGTCACTGGAAACGAAAAAAATAATTTGAAACGAACTGAGATTGTGATAGGTTTTGTCAGTTCCAGAAGTTGACTACCGAAAAGGTAGATATGAATGCTGTAATGCATCTCTACTCATGGTTTAGGCTCATTTTCCGATTGAATTTATCAAAACAAATTTCCAATTACATGGCGAATAAGACTATTGTTCGTAAATGCAACTTCCAAACTGGTGAAACGGAGGTTATGTGAAGGCTTATTTTTTGGTTTGCACTTTTTCCGAGTTGTTTACAAACGTAGCCTATGAATAATATTTCCAGTAAAGAATTTTAGAAAATAGGTAGGTAGTTGAATTAACGTCGTACTAAAGCAACACAACGGTCTCTGCGAAATCCGGGATCAATCTCCTTAGAAAATAAGAAAATAGTTGAATATCAAAGCCTCTCAAATAAAATAACCAATACATAACAAATAATTTTAAATAAAAGTTTGTTACCAATAAATTCTTTTAATTACAGTTCCATAAATGTAATTTCATTTGAGTACACGGAATAGCATACATTTAACAAAAAAAAAAAAGATTTTATAGAGATTAGCATGGTTTCATAAAAAGAATATTTTAGTATTTTGCATCATTATCAACATTATTTTAATAAATAATATTAGAAAATATTTTAATCAAAGCCTCTTAAATAAGATAATTAATACGTAAAAGGATTAATTTAAACAAAAGTTTGTTCCCAATGAATACTTTTAATTACAGTTCCCTTAATATAATTTCATTTGAGTACATCGAAAAGCATACTTTAAAGTGAAAAAATATTCTTTGCTCTAACATCAAAGCAGAATCAAGACAGGAAAAGAAGTTGAATAAAATTAAAAGAAGCAAAGATAGCCAAGCCCTTTTTTATGAGAAAGGCTTCTATTGATACAACGAGACAAATGAATGAAATAAGAGAAAATGTTTTTTTTTATTTGAGGTACAGCTGAAAGATTAAATTGAAAGAAAAAGCACCCATACCCTTAAATGTTCAGTTTTTTATTCCAAATCAAGTGTATCTTTTCAATTTTGCAGGAACTAAACTGATTGAAATTTTTTGTGGTTGTAACTTATTTTTAAATATTCTGAATTTTATATACAAGAAAACCTTAAGTAAAATAAGGCCTTATACAAATTGATGTTATTTCTATATTAGTTAACACAGAGTTTACAACAATAATACGACTAAAGGGTTATCAAATCCATGTTGTTAGCAACCAAGGAACATACAAATTTTAAGGGCGTCATGAGATGTGTTTGGTAAAAGCAGAATCAGGGAACAAACCTTGTTAAATCCGCCGGATGTTCCATATTGTTTGCAAACAAAAACAAACGCGTTTTAAGGGCGGTATGTTTTCATAGGAAAAGCAGAATAGGAGAACAGACCCTGTTTCAAACCGCCGGATGTTCAGAATCATCCATGTTGTTAACAACCACAAAACAGACACATTTTATGGATTTTATTGTATTTGCAGATAATAAGAGATGATTCGACGTTCTACTCTTTTTAAATCTTGAAAATCAGTCAAACAATTTATGTGTGTCCATTGCCAGATTACCTAAAGCTTTATACAGTAACTGTAAGACTCAGTAGTGGTTTGCCGAATTTAAGTTAATTTGTTCTAGAGAAGCTATGGAATGCGGTGATTGTTCACACCATTATGTTGAACATGTTATAAGGGAAGTAAAATCGATAAAATTGCTTAGATTAAGCTTTTCGTTTGCAGGCTGATTTACTACATCTGAATGCATTAAAACCTGACGTTATAAAAAGTGCTACTTTCCTTTATATGTAAGAGCTACTTCGGAAACTTATTAACTGCATCTCGCACACTTTTTCTTATTTTTCAATTGCACCAGTTTCTTGAGATCTATCGATGGCGACATGCTCTCTTGTTCTGATCACTCATATGACTTCAGCATCTTCAATTTTAGAAGTAAATATTATCAAAATGATTTACTGAGCTTTTATTGCTAGATAGAAAAATCAACATTTATTAGAGTTAACCTGAACTAGCGCTGATAGAAAAGGAATTTTTCACTGACATGCAACCTAAATGAATTGCCCTCAAGTTGCATACCCTTTGTCCTCATAATTTCTATCTGATTTCCACTGGTTTGATTTTGACACGGATGATAAAATTGTACCCAAGAGTTCAGATCACTTTTCAACATTTTTTTATTATTAGCTAGTGAATTTTAAAAATACACATTAATAACGATTGTCCAGATTATAAAATGAGTCGGAAGCTTTCAAGAGACGAATAATTCAATTGACGATCATACAAAATGTTAAGTGCAATCAAAAATATACGACTAAAATACTCTCTATAGAATTTATAAATTCACCTGCCTAAAAATGCCGTAAGATGTCATCATAATGTATTCAATTTTATCAATTCCTTTGAGACAAGACGTCAATACTGACATAATCCAACATCCTCTACCTTTAAGCTGACGGAGAGTAACTAAAAATTTCAATCCCTTCATCTTTTGTGCATCTTAATAGTTCTTCATGATAAAAGGATGTTTCTCACTCAGCGAAATCTTATATGGAATGTGTAGAGTCGGAAATTTCGTCGGAAAAAGAGCAAAACAAGAAATGGTAATCAAACTGTTTTCTATGTGAAAATGTAACTCTACGTATTTGATGACTTTGGTAATCCTGTGTTTGTTCAAGGGAAAGTCCTTCACCTACTAGACTTCTGATTTCCTTCATAAAATGGGTTAGAAAAAAAACCTTTCTACCGGTTAGCATTTGTGAAAAATTTCTAGATTATCCCTTCTCAAACAATAAAGTCAGAGGTGTTTAACAGAAATAATATTAGTTTCTGGTGCCCCTTCAAATAAAATAAAGGAAATAATAAAATGCTTTATAACAATTCTAATTTAAGTGAAAACTAATAAGTTATAATTAATGCAATTAAATTAATTATGTAACATTTTGTTTTTGTAAGAAAAGTTCAAATAAAAGTATTGACGGTAATTATCCATTGACAAATAAATACGACAGAATAACATTATTGGAAAAGTTGGTTAGTTGAGTTTTATGGCGCAAGGGCCATTTTTAGCCAAACTCGGCCAAACATGAGAGACAATTGTCAAGTAAATGAACATATACACATGAAAATCTTCACTGATACAAGAGAGAGAAATACAAACCGAGAGGAATCGAACTCATTATTCGAAATAAATTTCAAACCAAAAAAACAATCATGAACAAGAAAAATTCAATCACACATTTTAAAAACTTATATTCACGAGCATCAATTTTTGAAACTCTCAATTACAATATTTTTCAAACACTCGTTTTGGGTCTGCTAAAATTAATACCTTCAATTTAATATTTAAATATATTTTCTGTAAAATAATCATTATGAGTGTATGTAGTCACTGTAATGTCCGATAAACCAATCTGTAATTAGTCACATATGCTCATATAGAGTTTGAGTTTGCATTTGTTCAAGTGAGCTGAAATTTATGGAATATCTCAGGAAAGGAATGATTAATCAAAATATACACGTCTCCGCATTACGCTAATGAAGGTTTGTATCATTAAGCACGTGAGAAATTTGAAGTACTAATGCAGATATCTCACGCTCTAGACAATTTGAGTTCTATTAAATATTAAAATATATTACATTTACGTGGGAAACATCTTTTAAAATACAGTATCTAAAAGACTAAAAGTATCTAGAAAAGTACAATTCAAAATCACTAAATAATAAAAATAAGTTCCCTTTACAGAATTTGGGCATTTAGTAAACTAGCGAAGTTGAATTTTCAAATTTCCAGTAGAGTTCTTAAAACATCCTTTGTAGATACAATAAATAACTTTATTTGCAAATTTTAATAAAGAATCTCAAATTACTTGTATTTACAAAAATATAACATTTTATTGGAAAAGTTCTATATCTCATAGTAGTATTCAGTAAAATCTTCGTGAAACAATTCAGTGAACAAAACTTGTGTAATAAACATTTTATCATCCCAAAGTTTGAAATAAGGAAGAAGTTTGTAATAAAATTTATAGATTTTGAGAAATTTGTTTTTGCTGCGTCTTATAGTGAGAGCTTTTCTTACGCTTCTGTAATGCTAATGAATTCAAATACATTCCTACATATTCTATTGATTTATATAAGTCTCCTCTTCCTTTTTCATATGAAATTTAAATTAAAGATACTTTTCTATCAAATTTGAGAAGTCTTAACTGACTTTTAGAAGTTAAAATATTTGTTTTGATAGCTGATCAGGGCATTTTTTTATAAACCGTATTTAATTGAATCAATCTTCTAAAGTTGAGGTATAAATAAATATGATCGTAAAATGGTTTTTACTTCGTGTATGTTCAATTGCTTAAAAAATTGTCAATACATCAAGACGATTTGTGTCTCATTTTAAATATACTCAATGAAGCACACATAATTAAAACAACCTTAAGTAAATTTAAATTAATTTCTGATTTATTCAAGAAGTGTAATTAAATGAAAACATGAGCTTTTTAGTTTCTTAACTTGTACTTAAATGTTTTATAAGTAAACATTTTTACTTGCAACTATATTCTAATATTTTCAGATATGCCCCTCCTCAAGCATCTTATAGAAACTAAAGTTAAATTACAAAGATTTTAAAATATTGTGACTCCTAAGAACTTTTCAATTTTCCTGAGGTGTGATTTTCAAGAATTATAAACCGAAAAATATTTCTATTTAGAGAAAATCATTTGTTGTTATGTGTTCTTTGGAGCATGAAAAGAGGGTATATATTAGGAATTCCTTTCTAAAATCTTTGCAGCTCAGCTTTCCAGCTAAAGAAACCAATATTTCTCTCCAGTTCTTTCATCCTATTCCTCTATTACTCAGATTCCAGATTTGGAAAATATAATTCAGCTTGTTAGAGTTTCAAAAAATGTGACTTTCACTAGCTTTTAGCGTATTTTCACTTTTTCTTCTCTTTCAAGGAAAGCTGCTCGTATTTTCCTTTTGCAGACTTGTTTAATACGAACATATATAAAATTCTACTATTTTTACTAATGTAAAACTTGAATTTTTATCCTCTGCTTTCTCTGTGCGTAAGCTCACATTTGTATCATGCACATACGTAACTAAAATGCTATGCATGAAAATGTAGCCCCTATTTTAGCTAAGTAACTGTTATAAAGTTCATTTTAAAGACCTGTACTTGCTAAGCAAGTAATACAAAGTTTCTATAGTCAGGACTCGTGTCAAAAATGAGAGTAGTGATAAAACAAACCTTACGAAAGTCCTGCCTGTAGCAATGTAATATCAAGAAGACGGTTAGGAATAAGTCTGGAAACAATGTAACGACTTTGGTACTTCCGGGATCTTTCAACATCAAATTTATTAGACATAAATCTCCGTGTGGAATTTATATTCTCGGTACATACTTTGTACACGATTCTTAAAGTGTATATTTCAACTTTCCAAAACTCATCATTATTTTCATGATACCTATATGGGACTGATGGTTTACTGGTTTATTTATTTGTGCATATGTACGAGCATTTAATTTAATTTATTTTGTAAAATCTACTGTAAAATCATTTTGATATAACTTTTAACAAAATGATCTTACCACCTGTGTTTTGCTGACTCTGATTTCTAAAATCATTATAGTAAAGGGGCGAATATACCACTATTCGGCCCTATACCAATTTCCCAATTCAAATCAAATGCCTTGCATATTCTTTTAACATAAAACAGGCTGTTATCGTGCAGATGTTTCGATTTCAAATACATTTTCATTCAATGCAATAATAATCATCAAGAGTGGAAAAACGTTTTCACATTTATCAACTATAAAATCTAATCTAATCTCAGGACGAGACATAAGTTTTTAACACCTCAGAAAAAAGCACGACAGTTTTTTGGTATATTACAGAAAATGACAGAAAGACAAGATAAATAATTTGATTTGCCCCGTATTGGCGATAATTCTCGCCGACTCAAAATTATTTGTGGAAACAATTAGAGCCAGATTTTATGGAGCATCCGTTTGCAACGTATGCATTGGTATGTTATCAGTTCAATAAAAAGATCAAAACTTGTTATATTTATAATCAATTCTATAAGCGACACTGAAATTCATTCGAATCTGAAAAGTTACCTTCCGAAATGAAACAAGAAATACATAAACACTACTTGCCTCTTTATTTAGTTTTACAGGAAAACCTTCTTATGCAGTATACCAAGCCATCATCAGAATTCTTGTTCAAAAAAATCAGACCCTTCCATTTTAAACGAGCGCCTACACAGATGGAATGATGCAAAGGTGTATATGAATACAACTTGTTATCTGATATTAGTCCCCCTCTTCTCTCAGATGAGGTAATAAGACGTAAAAGAAAAGTAGTTCCGGTACAGTATGTTTTAAAGTGCTCGTTTTATTTGCCAGATCTTTGCTTCCCAAGTCGTTACTGAAGTCCATCAGAAATAGAGGTTAGGTTAGGTAGTTGAATTAACGTCGCACTGCAGCAACAAAACGGGCTATTCAAGAAAGAGAGAAACTTGATGTAATTTGATATCATAACAGTAGTGTTCCATACAACCCTCGAAGAATTTCATCAGATTCAGAACGCTGAAAATCTGATTGCATTCTAAAGCTTCGAAGTATAACATTTAATGTGACTAGATGTGGACGGTACGTCCTCAGTCACTTTGCAGCACTTCTTAAACAGTCGAAACTACAGTTTTCAGAGCTCGAAAAAAGACGAATTCACAGTGCTGTAGTGTGCAGAAAGGGAAAATTTTCAGTTAGAGGCAACGTACACAGCAGCAAACAGTTTCTTCGACCTTTTTAAGGACGAATGCGTCTATTTTTACAGTAGATCGAAGAGAACATTGCTTTTAAAGGACACGCACAATTCGGTATTTACATTATCACTTCTCAAAGTTTCCAAATATTGTCTTCGATATCAACAAAGTTCTTAGTCACTTACAGTTATGACGAAAGAGTTCATCCTAATACTAGTTAATTCTCCTTTTCCGTCAATGCATTGCCAGAGAGCATTGACTTGCATATCTGACAGGTCTTTCGATTCCACCATCATCCGACTCAAGCAAACCTTTACACTGTTCTGACAAGCATCATATGCAAGGTAAAACTGTCTATCCGACATAGGAGACATTAAAATTGGAGAACTGAACAATTTTTAATTTGAAAACATAAAAAAATTCTCATTCTTTCTCTCCCAAGTTATTTTATCAGACATTTTCTTTTCAGTTAACTCTATTAAAGGACGCTCAATTTCAGCAAAATTATTTATAAAGTTCCGATATTATCCAAACAATCCCATTAAACTTGTGATTTCGTTGTAGGTCTGTCTAGTTACTTAATTGCGTTTTACTTATGATTGAGTTTGAGAGCCTACATGATATAGGAACTTTACATTGAACAAATTTAAATTAGAAAATATTACCCGTCCAACCGTTTTCTAACTGACTTAATATTGCATCTTAATGAATAAGATGTTTGTATCATGATTGATGAAATATGACAATGCCATTTAAATAAGCATCTGATTAGTCTTTTTGTTTAGCTAACATTCTATTGATAGTTCTTTGAAAGCTGCTCTTACCTCTGATAATTCAAATGGCGTTACTTTCCACTCATTGCTTATTATGCGATGTAAAGGAAATCAAGTATCGGCTATCTTCATGAAAGGGTAATTGCCAATATTTTCGTTGACAATCAATCGTTGTATATAATATAATTTACTACCCCTACTTTAATTTGGAATGTGTCGCATTGAAAAAGCCCCCAATTAGGTACTATATGAATTAATCATTCTAAAATCACAGTATAATCTAAATCCTCCACCTTTACTTACAAATTGGATGACGAATTCCACAGCTGAGAGAGATTCAATTAGAGATCTAGTAACTCCTGTATTTGCATAGGTACTTTGTATCTATGGAACGTTTTTAATTAGCTTCCCATCTTTAGCTTAATCTCATGCATTTTACATCTAGCCAAATGGCTAGATGTAAATTATTTTCCAGAAAAAAAATTAGGAAAATGCTTAAGGAGCTTAACGTAATTATTATCCTGAATGATTTGTAAGCTTATTTGTTTGCTTCATCAACTTCTCTATATTCTCCCGAAATTGATTTTTCTCTACTCACCTCGGTGTTCCGAACTCTATATCCTCATAAACTACGACCACTGAACATGAAACCTTAATTTCCCTAATTTTACTTCCTAATAGTGTTTTCGTTCACCATTTGGCATTTCTACCAAATGGCTATTTTCTTTTACTCTTCCTAATACTTTTTTACTGGTCCTTGTCATCTTGGATATAATTTATTTATAGAATCCGAGACAAAAATTATTATTTGATCACCCTCTTTAAATCTTTTAATTTTAATTTTCCGATTAAAATAATTTTCATATTTCTTTTGATTAATTTTGTCCCTTATCTCGGCATTTTAGGCTATCTCTTCTAACCCTCCTTAATAACCTTGTGGTTTTCTTCCAAACATAATTACAAATGGTGAATAACAAATTATACAGCCAGATATTTCATTATACGCCCAAAGTCAAAATGGTATGCTAGTATCCCAATTTTTTGGATTTTACCTTATTGCAAAATTAAGCATGTTGCTCATACAAAGTTTGGTTAAATCTATCAACTAAACCATATTACCGATGTACTAATACGTGGAGCTACACTCAATATATTCTCTTTCATCGTTAACTCACTAGAAAAATTGTCCATTGATCAGATGCAATAATTTCAGGAATACCATACTTTTGAAAAGTACTTACCATCGCATCGAAGTAGCTTTAACAGCTAATGATTTTAAACAAACAACTTCTGCATAACGAGTATTTTGATCTATTATAGTTAACATATACTTATGTCCACTCGCAAAAGTTGAAATTTCGCCAATATAATAAACATCAACAATTTCCCCAACGTTTTTAGGTCTTTCTATTCTAGTTATAGGAGTTCGATCGGATCTAGTAACTTTCTTAATTTAATTAAAGTGGACGGTGTTGCCATCTTTCTTTAAAATACTACTGCTTACGTGTCAAAAATATAAAAGTAATCTATGAAATGCTTCCTATAATTAGTACCATATTAATTTTTATTGACCAATCTTTATTCACGATATTTATTATCGATCAAAATTAGTCCTACTTTCGTTACTTTCAAAATAATTTCTATTTACAAATACATTAAGTTTGCTGAAACGAATGCACTTTCACATGACTTTAAAATATCTGGACACTAAGCAATTTTAACAAATTGTGTTAAAATTTTCACTATTCTAAATTGAACAAAAAAAATAAAAAATTCAGCATGTTAACCACCTGATCATCTGATTTCAAGTTCCTACTACGATGACCCTCATTTCTAAATGAAAACATTTAAATAAAGAACAATACATATTTTACATTTAAAGAACGATATCATAATTATCTTATATTTAAATAACAATATTACAATTATTTTGATAATTTCGATATTATCAATGGTGGAACTGTATTTTCGAGAGAACTTTAAAAATCAGGCATAATTTATCATCGGGTTGGGCGACAAATTTGAAAGCAAGTTAATTTTTGTACTCGGCTAGACATTTTTATTTGAATTATTTAAAGTAGAGCTAAGTGTAAAAATTATCAAAATAAAGGAATTTTCCTTATGCAAAGATATTTGATTTTGCAGTTCCTGTCTTAATAGGGAACATCTAGTGAAGTTATTTAGTTAGAATCTCTGCAAAAGCACAATTTACCTTGTGTTCAAGTAATATATCACGAAAGAAATGGGAAAAATACAAATTTTACCATATAATGCTGAGATAAAAATTTAACTGTTTTAATTATTTTAATTTAACTACTCATTTTGCCTATTTTAATTATGTTGATGACCTTTATGCAAACAAAAATGTCTCTTTTACCGTTTCTCTCTAATTGTGTTCTTATCTAGATAGATCTGTTATCTGCAATGTCTATCTTACAGCTCTGATGAAAAGGTCCTAATGAAACCCAATAGAAGTAATGAACTAATTTAACAATTCTGAGGGGGAACGAGATGGTAAAGAATTTTTTTTCAAAACATTTTTTCCAAGAAAAACAAAACTCATAAATATTTCTGAAATGCCGCCAGCCAGTCACAGGTCCCTGTCACTGACATTGGCACCCGTGGTTAAGGGAAGTAGCTAGGAGAGACCGCTGCACCAGTCCTCCCATTTGGCGAATGTGTGGATCGATCGACTAGCAGCAACTAGACGAATATTCGCCTACTTTGATTTTGGACGAAATACCAACGGGGATGGTTAAGGGCGGTTGCCGAATATTCGTCGAGTGTCCGATATCACTCGTCAACACTCTAGTGGCTGCTCGGGACTCGGCGAATAACAAATATGTAGATCGGCCTTAAAAATATTTAGCCTCAACTATAATGCAAAAGGAGGTACATCCGTGGCGGATGTCAATGGTTATACCGGCTTGGATAGGATTGGAAAGAGTGACTGTGAGCTACCAATTCTGCATAAAAGTATAAAGTAGGCGCCGGTGAGAAGGCGGATGTCCTTGAGGAATTGTAGTGGATTTTATGGCACAAGATCCAGAAAAGCACAAGCTCTGACCTTGGGAAGTTCATTTTGTGAAAATCTTAAGCTCTGCAGGGGAAGTGGCTGTCATACGAAAAACAAGTATTGTGAGCACCATATTTGTTTTGCGAATCGTAATCTATGCAAAAGGTTCCGTCTCCGGTCAATAAACTCGGATCCAGAATCCTCACTAAGGTTGGCAATTCTGGGAACATATTGTTTACGCCTAACCTGCCCCTAATTTAGCGAAGACTCATTCAAAACCCCGTGACTCAAATGTCAACTTGCGCTGGAGAATGACATTTAGGCTAACAAGAAAGGCGTTTTAGAGGAACACGTCGTCTGATTGACACTGTCAACTTATGACGCTCATAGAATGAATATATTCCGCAAGTGTTAATGTAAAATATTTCAGTTTCGAATCAATTATAGATAGAGGTTGATTTGTTAGCTTTAGTTTTATAGCGCAAAGAGCCATATTTGACGAAACTGCACCAAACACAAGACAGATAAAGTAAAGTAATTGGACATACACACACAAGGAAAGTTTTACTGACACAGAAGAGAGAAACACACCCAAGGAGGATTCGACCCTGACAGGAATCCAACCTGCGCCGCCTACAACTCGCAGGCTGCTAAGCCAGTGGGTGAACCCACTGAGCAACGACGACCTCCAAATTATAGAGGAATGATATAAAAGAACTCTACAGTGTGTTAAGATACTTTTGTAAATACTTACCGATGTTATAATAAAGTTTAAAGCATTTTACTTTTAAGGTACCGATTGAAATATATTAGTCAAACGGATGTGTTTATATTGGTTCATTATAAGCCTATATATAGCCAATCGGTCTCATCATCACATAATAACGGAACGCAGCATGATGCAACAGCTGTGTATCGAATTTTGAAACCGTGTTGATTACCGTATCCGATGCCAAAGAGTAGCAACTGTAGTGTCGTACAATAAATAATGCTTGAAGTTCACAGTGAGATTATAATTCGATATCGATGAAATGTGACGCTTAAATTAATTGAGTCAGGTTTGTGATTCTTTGCAAACGGGGAGCACAAATTATATCAATTGCTTATCTATGGATATCAATTGTGCCTCTAATTCAGGGCCACCATTGTGAAAGATTACAGTAGAGTTTAACGCATGTACAATTCTTTGACATGTGCGGGAATATCCGTATTGCCTAGTCACGTTTGTGAAATATTGTTTGTTTCAATTGTCAAGGCATACAGACGTTGTAAAGAGTTAGAGGCGATTTTTATTTATTCATTACAAAATTATATTCACATTATTAACTTTCTTAATAAAATTAAGGTCAATCTTTTGTATAATAATTAATGTTCAATAGAACTCTAAACAGTGACAAGCGAAGCATTCAGTTCAAGTTTTTATCACACATCATAATTTTCACAGTGGGAATGCCGTCATAGAAGTGAATATATGTTGTGAGGTCAAAGGTGAATTGATTACATGTATTTAAGAGAGTAGCATTCACCGACTTTGGTTTCCGGTATTTGGCCTGAGGTGTCGTTGATCACGGCTGCTATGTTCCACGCACGATCCTAAGGGTCTCGGAAGGTGCTGCTTCAACGTTCATCAATGAGCACGTGCATCATAGCTATCGCGCTTTCATCCTACAAAAGATTTGTACTATCAGATCACGTCAGTCAAAAGATCTTTCCCCGTCCCCCCTAGAAATTCTAATTATCTCCTCTCTCTCCTTGTCGGTTCCACCCTAATAAAAACTAAGTTTCGTAATCAATGGTATGACCAATGCCAAGTCCATTCATCTCATAGTCAATTATTTTGGTCGTTTGACTCCTCACTTTCTTGTAGGCAAAGTGTAGTATTTCTATTTTCTATTAGATCACGTGATTTCATAGTGACATAAACCAATTTTTCAGCTGTAAAACGTGTCATTAAAATGTATTAGTTGATTTTAGATTTACAGTTTTCTAAAATTCCTAGGGCAGCGGTTGTCCAGTTGGAAGAATAGCGGATTATCAACTGGAGGGTTGCGAGATCGAAACTCAACCCAGCCAAAGACCAACGTGTACGTGGGGGCTGGTGCACGTTTCATCTATTGTAGCCTCAAATATCTTCACGTTGGCGTGATGTGGAAGTATGGAGAGTGGGTGCCAGCTCAGGTGTTGACCTCGTCATCTGGCCGTGACTCAAATTTCCAGGTCCTTGGATCTTTTCCTTCCGGACTGATCCAAGATAGCCCATTCTACACTCAAGTCCAGAATACAGATAGCCCATTCTATTACTCAAGTGCGACGTTATTAACTACTTACCTAAAATTTCGAGGATATAACTCTCGATGTGCAGCTATCTTTGTAAGTAAACTAAGAAAGACTAATATCATAAAACACATCTCCATCAAAACATTTTTAAACAGTTTTCCAGCAAGTTAAAAAATTCCTCTCATAACCCCTTCTGAGGAAAGCGCCAAATTAAATACACTATAGTTGGCTGGTTGAGTAAAAGCCATTAATATTTAATGAGTGTTTATACATCGCAATCAAATTGACAGTAAGGAAATATGAGAATATATATAAAAAAGAAGATATTGTCAGGAAACCCTTAAAGCAAAACACGATCTAATTATTTCTTATACAAGCATAGCCGAACCAGAAAAAGAGCGTTAGTGGTCCTTTAATTAGATGACAGCTTTTATGCTTCGTTTTTTTTGCTAGTCGATAAGCTTTATGCTTCATCAATTTAATTGGAATGTTTCAGCAGCATTAATACCAGATTATAACCTGCGCGTTATGTATCGGATTTTTTCCGCTCTTAAATTCACTGATCGGTTGATATAACTTGTGAATTTTAATAAATCATTACGATGCTAATTGCCTACAAGAGGCAATTAATTTTGATGGCAGTCCATCACTAGGATCATTTATAAGAGGCCCACCCTTCATATAATTGGGGCTAATTCATATATTTTTGAAATCAATCAAAGCTTGGATGCATCGATAAGCAATTTAAGCCGTTTTGCGAATTACCTTGCTGATTATAATTGAATGTTTTCGCTAATCATTCATAATATAACTCTTGAGTGAAAAGTTGTATTTATTATAATACACCCTTGCCGTACACCGTAATCTATATATGTATATAGCTATATACAAATGTTATACTACGAAGCTATATACAAATCTTGAATTACTTTGAATTTCTAATCTAAGAACTGTGCCTTTATAGGTAGTTTACATGCAGAGGAATAAATATTAAAAATCTCCGAATGGAAGTATTTTTTAATGAATCCAAGTATTCCGCGTAGGTCCAGGTCAGTTGCCCTCGCGTTGTAAAACATCAGCATTAGCATAAAAAACCTAAAAATAAATGTTTTGCGAATCATCATAAGCATTAACCCCGTCTCCAGGCCTTGTCGGATCCCTGAAGAGGTGAAGGGTAGCCTGTACCAGGACCCAAAATCTAAGGGATTAATCTACATAAATTGAAATTTAAAAAAGTCCTCGAAAGAACGTATTTTCTTAATAAATCTATATATTTCGCATGTCTCGATCTAAGAAGCCGTGTTACAAGAAATGATCGTAGAGCAACAAACCCAAAGCAAATATTTTACGAAACATCATTAACATTAACCCCTCTCCAGGACTTGTCAGTGTATTAGACCTTGTGCCATAAAACCTTAACAAACCAACTAGATCAGGGCCTCACATAGGGTGAGGGTCGTCTGCACCAGGGCCTAAAATCTAACGGATAATTCTATATAAATTGAAAATAAAGAAACAACGAAAGGAAGTATATTTTAATGAATCCAAATATTTCGCCTAGGTGCAGCCTAAGTAGCCCTCGTGTAGCAGAAAATGCCTGTAAAGCAACGAATTGAACTAAAAACAAATATTTTGCGAATGTATGTTAACACATCAACCCCTACTCCAGGATTTGTCAGGACCCACACAGAAGGAGGGTCGTCTACACTAGGGCTCGAGATTTGAGGGCAAACAAGAGGGATGGGAAACGTTTCTGTTCTGTAATGGGCTGTCTAATAAGTTAAAAACGGCGCAGATCTTTACACTGTATTTATAATAATAAAGATATACACACAACAATTGTATAGAGGAAAACAAGAAAAATGTCATACATTTGTGTATGTTATACACTGCGTGCTTATGATACATATTTTTTGCTTCAGTTCTATAAACTGCCACTGGGGAACTTCATCTGAGCGGGTGCTAGGGCTAATCATTCAACTGGATACAGGGCCTGGTGGGGATCTGCAGAGCTTTCCTTAAGAGATGCAAGGAGTGAGGACTGCACCAGGTAAATCCAAGAGATAACAAAAATGACTGTCGATAAAAATTTTGTACTTTCAAATATATTATCCCATTCTACATATTAATTCTATTTAAAAATATTAATTTCATTAATTATAACTTGGCCCCGGATATATAGGTGCTAAAAATCTTAAAATAGGTTTTTTAAACCTATAATTTAGGTTTTTAAAAATGTTTAGATTTTTATAGGTTTTTAGAGAACCTAATTTCAGAGAACCTTTTTTAAATAACCCTCCCCAATAGTACCCACTAATGACTTATATCTTTACCGGTAGTTAGGTAGTTTAATTAACGTCGCACTGCGGACTATTTCTTTACAGACTGAAGTTATCTTTCTTTTTACGTGTTATGTCTAATTAGTTATCTTAGAACAACAAATGACTATAGAGCTACAAAAAAAGCCCAGATCCGAGCTATAAACTAAACTGAAAATTAATTGAACTTGTTTGAAGTTCTGACAATTACACCAGATGGAAATTTTCACAATCGGTCAAAGACAATTTTTCAGTGCTAATCATGTAAAGCTTCAATCACAAATGTAATTTTGTTGTCAAAAACTCGTGTTTTACTATGGGAAATTGAAACTTTTGCACTTAACTGAGATCTAAGAACAAAGAAGATATGAATTTGTTTTGTTAATTAACCAATAAAATAATATAGAAAATTGAACATGACTGGAAGTTATTTTAAAAATCAGGTCTGCATCTTTAGATAACAGTTTGTTTTGGTACGAGCGAGGTGACGTCTTTAATAGAGTAAAAATTTGGGTTCAAGATTTATAATAGGTAGAACACAGAGTAAAAATTCTCTGCAGCAGAATTAAACATTGCATCAAGGTTTATCTTTCGCCTGAATTCGTGAAAAGTTAATAGCTTTTTAATAGTTAATAGTTTAGATCCTTTTACAATTTCTATGTTTATAGGAACAAAATACAATTATTCATATTTATATGCAATTAAATCCAAATAAAAATTCTCACGGTAAGGTTATATTGCCCTGAACTTCAGAAAAACAACTTTAGTCCTGAAGAAAGTGTGCAACACGGGCACATGATCTCAAGGGACAAAATTCATCTGTAAAATTTCATTACTTGCCCACTAGGATTATTCTCCACTTTTGTACCACAAGCACATGCCCAATTTTTTAAAGTCAAATTCTCGCTTCGTTTAATTAGCCCTCATGCAACAAAAAGTTAGCTTAAAACAACCAATCTTACCAGGATAGCCTCTTACTGGACACAACTGTGCACAGACACAAAGGAATGAGTAATACTTTCCTTCTGATATATCACATCGGTCGTCAAAGATTAAGGACATTGAAAAATATCAAATTTACATTTAGCATACATATCTCCATACATCGACCTTCTAATGAAATAGACGGATCATGGGGCGGAGTCGCTGTCGTAAGATCTATGAAGGGTAAATCACAAATCGACTTAGCCGGTTGGCTATGGAAGAGCAGACTAGTGTTTTTGATCAAGGTGGATAATCACTTTAACCAATCAATTAGGATTCATGCTTTTACCAACAACTACGTGACAGATCTTCAAACCAAGTGATCGGCAGAAATAACATGAAGCTTTGTACACATACTCCGTCTATTTCATTTAGAAGGTCGATATTATAACTACACCAGTACCACAGTTGCACGCACACATAATAAATACTAAATTGTAATACAATCATCGATCCTTTAATGAAATAGACGGACCATGTGCACACAACTTCATGTTACTTCTTGTGGTCACTCGGTTTGAAGATCCGTTGCTCTTCCAACTGGGCTACCGCAACAGCAAACGTTATTAGAAAGCATTCACATACTATGAAATGGCGCAACTTGGGTTACAATGATGGCTGCATTAGAAGGTATAGTGGTGAGCGCAATCTTCCAGCAAGCATTGTAGAGTGTCATAATGGTCGAATGCCGGCTTCATAGTGTGAGGTGCCATTGGATGCCATTCACAATTGATGCAATTCAATGCAATCTTAACAATAACTGCTATATCAGGGAACTTGTAGAGTCAGAAACCATATCCTTTCTTCAGAGCACTACTGACACTATATTAAAGCAGGACAATAACCAACCACACGGAATGTTAAAGCTTTCTTCTCAGTAAGACAGATACCGGTTCTTCTCTGACCTCCATGTTCACCGAACAAGTCACTTACTGAACAATACTAGGATATGATTTCTAGGCAACTAGCCCGTCAAAGCTATAAGGCAGCCAGTACCAATGAACTATGGACTCGCATACAAGAAGACTGGCACGCTATTCCCCAGGAACACATCCAAAGTCTTTAATTCGATGCTACGATATATGGCAGCATTTATTGAAACTAGAGGAGGCTCCACAACATATTAATTTTTTTCTGGTTATAATAATTACATTGTTCTGAAAATTTAATCGCTTATGTATAGTAATATCTGTAATTATGAGGTTTAAATTTAATTCTAATTGCATGATTCTTTCATGATCTAATTTTCACAAAAAGTAGCATAGGTACAGATGCGCTGGTGCCAATTTGGAGGCGAATCTTAGCAGATATACAGTGAACTCTGATACGCATGCAATGTTTCAGCAATTTGTCAGACAAAAGGGTAGTCCAAAGGATAAAGTATAATAAGTCCATCTGATGCGTGAGTTTGGAATTGGCTATACCTAATTTCTACAATTTATAAAGTAGTTTTGTAGAAGTTAAAATTATCTCTATAAGGTGTAAGAGAACTAAAACATGACGATAAAACCCATCGTCAGGAATTCGCTCTAGAAATGTTAGTCGCATTATTAATTCTTGGATAAAGTAACCTTTTGTGATGAGTCACATTTTAGAGTAAGTAAATAAGCATAAGTGGCAAGCCATGAAACAGTAGCGAATTTATTTGTGCTTCCCAGCTCCCATAGTAAAACAAATTCGTGTTTGAATCAAAGTGGGTAGCTTAAATGTTTTTCTTCTCTACGAAGGGATTCATCAAATGAAAATATAGTAGTCGTGCCAAAAAAGGTGACAAAATTTCAGTTTTTGCGTCGAAAATGAATATTAAATTCTATTAAATGACGCATAAGTTCATTTCGATACCGTTAGATTGACACTAGTCCATTCCCGGTCATTGAGTCGTGAGACGCTGTTCGATAACGTTTAATAAAAATAGAAGATCAAGTAACAAACATGTTCTGACACAGCTCTCAGATAGGAAATACAGGGTTGCATGTTTTGGTTTAGGCTACAGGTGGGTGTGAAAGGGTAAATCCTGCCCTGCACATTAAGACGTAGAGACCTACAATTTTGTCGATAAGAAATTCCCGAATTGTTGTATTGATCGAAGCAAACTAATTACATGGCCTTTAATATTACCTGCGACGCATCCTTGATTCCTTCATACTGAGCTGCATAAAGGGCAAACTGTAAGGAAAAAATATAACTATCATAAAGAGATTAAGAAGCTGGATTATCCAAGCTACTAGAGATGTTATCAAACGTTTGAAGGGAAACAAAAACAGCACGTGTGAAATTTCGATAAGTCATTCCTGTTTGAATCGTAAAATTTTATGAGGAAACTAAATTTGTAATTTACTTTTTAGGTTTGTGTTCGGAATTTGCGTGGTGAGCCGGAATCGGCTCCTAATTCACCTGGAGATGAAGACTATCTCTGGTCATCAGGTTTGCTGATAATCAGATTGTCAATAAGATAGCGTTAAATATTAGTCGTAGATTAGATTTTCGATTGTACATATGGAGACGAACGCTTGTGAGAAATGTTTAACATTTATTAATGAACTAAGGACGATACAAAACTACACTGATCAACTCTTTTTTACCCTCCTTATCCAATTCTTTTTTTCTTCCGAATTAAGTTTTCATCGCATTCCATATCATGGTTGCAGTTTGAACGTGCATAGTAAATATACATTCACTTATCATATTGCGCATGATTAATTAATATATCGACACCAACGACAATTGCAAGTACAGTAGTAGCAGTTGCACGCTCGTAATTAAAAATTAAATTCACGGAGCACGTGCAAGCACTCGGTGAACATAATTTTTCGTATTATAGTTTTAGTCTATTGAGTTTTCGTCTTTCGAATTTCAAAAACTCTTTATTTGCATATATTAGCAATTAATTCATTAGTTTTCCAACGCATGACCCGCATAAATTAAAATTAGCTCATTTTTCATTTCAGCGATTTATATTATCATTCAAAGTTAAGTCTTATGTCATTTGGAATAAATATTTCCATTTATGTTGTATGAAAATTATGACTTTTTTGGTTAAAAACGGTTTAAAACAAAGTACAGTCCAAAACAATATTAGAAACAAAACTGATAGCAAAATACAGATTTATTGCGATGGTTTCTTTGGCTTAGAAAACGCTAGAAAATAATTAATGAAACAGCCCGACATTGGACCTCTTTTGTGCAAAAATAGCTTTCAATTTAATACATTATTCTATTTGATTTATTGGCGTGTATGATAGTGTGCAAAATATTTCTAGTTCTTCACATTTTGTTCAAATTTTTCCCGAGCGCAACTCGAGTGTTTACAGGCAACAAATTTCCATTCCTTAAAGCTATAGGTAATTGGAAGGAAAATGAATACTTTTTAGACTAGTTATTGCTAAAAATAAAAAAAAGCGACAGTAAAAGAAAAATTATACATTTCAACTACATACGAGAATAACATGATTTTACCTTTACCGATCTCAATAATAGCCTCATTTTGTCTTATAATTTTCCAGGGATTTTGATTTTATTTACACACACTTTCACGTGTAAAGTGCAATTATTCGCGACAAGCTATTAATTTTCTAAATCTTCGTGATATTATCTCATATCAATACCGGTTTTCAAACTAGTGGACACATAATGCTAATGCCTAATGGTGTAGAAACCGAATAAAGATTCAACAAACCAACTTTACAGATAAAGTTTGCTTTTAACGAGACTTCCTTCGTTTCGTTTTTATCATCGAAGTTCTTAAGAAGATTGAAGTTTCTTTATTTTATCATTAAAAGTTTTGTATTTACAATGCGCAGTCGGTAGCCTTATTTTAATTTACAAAATTAAGACAAATAAATACTAAACTTACAGTATAAATACTAAAACCTCAAATGTTATTTAAGTTGGAATTATGGATCTCATCTATACTATTATAAAAGGAAGTGTTTGTACGTCTGTGTGCTGTGTCTGTGTACGTCTGTGTGCGGCAGACGAATCTATAGCACTTACAGCCATGAAATTTGGCACACAGGTAGTCCTAAAGGTGACTGAATGTACCTCGAAGCCGAATTTTAAAATTTAATTTAGAAATTTTTAAAATTTATTTGTTGTCATATTTTTGCATTATTTGGTTTTCTAAGAATGGCAGCTGTGTGAGAGAGATAACACAGCTTCTGCTCTTGGCAATAAGCCAATGCTCTGTTTACTTTCTAAAAAGGATCTGATAAGGCAGCCGTGTAAATATCTGTATGCAGCTGCGGACCATCCAACGTATTCAAAGCGCTCTTGATTAACTTTTTCGCGTTTAGCAATACCGAGTTTAGTAGGGGACAAACGGCTTGCTTTAGTATGTACTGGGGTCCTGTTTCTATTAAATGTGTAACATTATGCTTCAACACCCTATTCGAAAACTGTTTTCATTAATTCTGGAAAATGCTGAAGCAGCTGACGAAACTGATCTTGAGCTACTAAAGTTAACCCTACTGCTGTTGGACCACCCGCTCTAAAACCAGAAATCGCCGTTTTTCTATCTTGCGAAATCATTTTCCTTTTGCCAACATCTACCAGTAATTCAAAGTATTTAAGGAAGTCTGCACCTAAAATTGTCCTCTGAATATCGGCGATTATAAACTCCCAACGGAAGGTTTTGTTTTTGCCAAAATCTATAGTGAGTACTTTCGTACCATACGTGTTAATATTAGAGCTGTTTGCTGCAGTTAATTTGAAAGTTTTGACGTATTGGTTTTGCCAGCATTTTGTGCATTTAGAACAGAAACAGAAGCCACGAGTATCAACCAAAAATTTCAGACCTTATGCGTGATCGTAAACAAACAGGCAGTTTACAGAATTTGCACCGTCGTTTTGCGCCACAAACGCGTGCTTAACTCGTTTTTTGGCATGTATGTGCAAGGTTGGACGCACTTAAGGGCATTGTCTGAAAATTTTCTATGGTACCAGCAAAACGTTGATTTACGTTTTTGACTAGGGTCTCTTGAACGCGATCTTTTTAGTTCTCTTGCAGCTTTGCTAGGAGTTAAACGCATACGTTGCACGCCTTATCACCCGGCTTCCAACGGAATGGTTGAGCGTTTCCACCCTGATATGAAGACAGTGATGAAATGTCTTGACACTGTTAACTGGACTAACACTCTGCCAAGCGTTCTTTTAGGTTTGCGCTCGTGTCTGAAGGAAGACCTGCATGCTTCTTCGGCTGAGCTGGTTTATGGCACTCCTCTACATCTTCCCGGGGATTTCTTCCAACCCTCTAAAGAGATCCAGGCAGACCACCTTGTCCAGCAACTTCGAGATTCCATGTCCAAATTGAGAGGGACCTCTCCACGACGGTACGAAACACCTAAAGTCTTCTGGCACCCGGAGCTCGATAAGTGTTCTCATGTCTTTATCCGACAAGACGGAGTGAGAAAACCAGTACAAGCGCCGTACTAAGGTCCCTTTCCAGTTCTTGCAAGGCATGAACGCAATTACACCATCCAGATTGGCAACCGACAATCCAGCATCAGTGTCGACCGTTTAAAGCCAGCCTTTATCTTGGTGCAAACTCCTCCATAGGTCGCTGACAAGTCCCAGCATGGCATGACTACGACCGAGGAAAAGAGTAACTTTCGCTGTGTGATTCGTCGTTGTAAACCTTCAGTTCACATCTGGGTGAGAAAATTGTGGCAACACTAAGAATGTTCTTATCGTTATAAGTGTTCGCGTTAAGAATTCTGAATAGCAATGTACCGCGTATCTTTTCTCCTTACGCATGTCAAACTATTTGCTCTGTATTCATTTACCAGTTTTTAATTGTTATGTCTGAATAAATTAAGTTTCCTTGTTCCTGAGATGCTTATGTCACAGTTGATAACACGCAGAAATAATATCGAATAATTGGATGCTGCTAGCCAGCATTTTGAATTGGGATTCTTCCGGAAGCCAGAACCGGAACCACCAAACCCAGGTGACATCCCAAAACTTTGTTAATTTTTTGCATTGCTTTTTGTTTGGGTATTTTACGCAAATAATATATAGTGGTTATTTCCTAACTTACTTTTGAATTTGTACCATTTCTGCAATTTGTTTGTTACTGTTTAATTTGGTTTTGATTTCGATGACATTGTGATTCATTTAGGTTGTTTGTCGGAATCAGTAGGTTTAGCTTTAAGACTTTAAAAGTATAGCATTATATTTAAAGATTGAAATCACATTTTTATTTAAATAGTGGTTATTCCATAACTTACTTTTGAATTCGTATAATTTCTGCAATTTTAATAACTACATTATTTTGGTTTAGCGTTATATTTAAAGATGCCACAGCCTCCCAGAGAAAAGAAATGTCTTAGAACACAACAAACAGCGAGATAACAGAGAAAGAAATCAAATAAGAGAAGCTGAATCCACCCCAGAAAGAGAAACAAGACAGCGAGAGAACAGAGAAAGAGAACAAAGAGAAGCTGAATCCACCTCAGAAAGAGAAAAACAAGACTACAACATGTTAGAACCGGAAGAAGTGCTGCTCGAATGCGTATCTGTAGAAATTTAGAGAATGCAGCTTTTAATTACGATCCATCATTAGATTATGTATCTCATCCTTCGTGCGTCATTATATCAATGTTTGTAACATGTCAACACTGTGAAGCAAAGAAGTGGAAAGGTGAAGTCCCAGGTATGTGCTGCAACGGAGGAAAGGTTCAACTGCCACTGTTAATGGATCCAGCCGACCCACTTCGTACTTTACTGATTGGAGATTCAGCGGAAGCGAAACATTTCCTGCCAAATATTAGAAGGTACAATTCCTGTTTCCAGATGACCTCTTTCGGCATGACAAAAGATGTTAGAGAGTCCGGATACATGTCGACATTAAGGTTCAGGATCAAGTTTATCACCGCCCATCGGGAGTCTACACCCTCTACCAAACGAAGAGCCTAAATTTCTGCAAATATATTTTGTTGGAGATGGTACACAACAAGCAGAGCAGCGTTGCAAACACGTTCCGCAGACGAGATAAGACATAGTACTTCAGTTACAATATATGCTGGATCATTACAACTCCTACATCCACAGCTTCAAATAGGCCATGGATAAGATCAGCCCTGAATTCAAAGTGGTAATCTTAGCGAACAAAATCCCACATGGTGAACATGGGAGGCGGTTCAATGCACCGACAATAGGAGAAGTAGCTTTAATAATGGTGGGAGAACAACATGGAGCAAGAGACACAGTTTTAGAAGAAAGAAGTGGCACCATCAATAGAATTCCCGATACGTACATGTCCTACGATGCGCTACAGTATCCACTCAAGTTTTGGCAGGGGAGGATGGATATAATTTTGAACTGCGATGAACAAACACAACTATAGGAATGCCACAAACTAAGATTTCTGCTATGCAGTTCTACGCTCACAGGATGATGATACGCTCTTCAAATTTCAACATTTTACTCAGAAGCAAAGACCTGTTCCATCAATTTATCGTTGACATGTATGCCAAGATTGAATCGGAAAGGCTGTTGTACATACGACTAAATCAGAGTAACTAAGAGTATGCACATTTGAGGGATGTGGTCGTGAACTATGGAAAAGTTGCAGACCTTGGCTAGTTGATCATCTTGCCTTCCAGCTTTACTGGGGGTCCCAGGTACATGCATGAGCGTACTCAAGATGCCATGACCTACGTGAGAAACTATGGCAGACCGGACATTTTCATTACCTTTACATGCAATCCAAAGTGGACAGAGATACAGCAAGAACTATTTGTTGGGCAAAATCCACAGGATCTAAATGATTTGTTGACAAGTCTTTCATCAAAAGCAAAGAACACTCATGAGTCTCATCACAAAGGCAAAGATTTTTGGAGAGGTTAAGTGTCATATGTATACGATAGAGTTTCAGAAACGAGGACTTCATCATGCCCACATTCTGATTTGACTCAAAGACTCATTACACGTTCACAGAGTGGATGATTTTATCAGTGCAGAAATCCCTAATCCACAAGATCCAGAACTTTTTGAATTGTAACGAAGAGATGGTGCATGGCCCTGCGGATGCATAAATCCATTCTCTCTATGCATGAAGGATGGAATTTGCACAAATCGATTCCCACGCCGTTTTTTGAAAGAGACGCACACAGGGCAAGACGGATATCCACTTTATCATCGTAGATCATCACAAGATGGGGGATTTACTGCAAACATCAATTTTCGAGGATCAGAAATGTCTGTGGACAATACGTGGATTGTTCCGTATTGCCCTCTATTACGAAAAATTTTCAATGCGCATATCAACGCAGAGTATTGCAATTTTCTAAAGTCTATAGTACGTCTATAAGTGTGTTAACAGAGGATCCGACATGGCTGTGTTTGAATTGACCAGTGGAGAGAATGACCTTAATGAAATTCGTCAGTAACAAATGGGAAGATATATCAGCAGCAACGAAGCGGTATGGAGAATTCCCAACTTACCAATTCACGATCGCCACCCCAGTCATTCAGTTAAGCGTCCACCTTGAGAATGGCCAGAGTCTACTTCACGACAAAAAATGCCGCTCAACGTGTCCAAGTACCTCAAGAAACAACACTGAGGTACTTCTTCAGACTTTGAACCCAAGACGAATTTGCACGTACCCTACTGTACAACCAAGTACCACTTGGAACAACGGAAACAAGACATTGAACCGTCGAAAACAAGAACAAGTTGTACCAGAACAAGCAGGAATAAGGTCCAGCGATGCAATAGGCCGTATGTACACCGTCCATCCAATCATCTTGGAATGCTCTCACCTGCGACTCTTTCTGCATGAAGTACGTGGCCCGATATCGTTTATAGATTTGAGAACATTTGAAGGAAGGGTCTGCGGAACTTACAGAGGCTTGCCAGCTTAGAGGACTTCTGGAGAACGAGGAACACTGCATTGGAAGAAGCAGCTGCATCTCGATCGCCAAAGATTTTATGTAATCTGTTTGCTGTTATGTTACAAACATAATCTGTCTTCTCCCGATCAGTTATGGATGAACCACAAGGAGAACCTGTCTGAAGACATGCTGCATCAAGTACGCTTACAGCAACAGAACATGAATCTGGACTACAGTGATGACATCTTCAACATAGCTCCAATCTACATTGAGTATAAGATTATATTGTTGGGTGAATCGGACATAAAAAGCTTTGGATTACCGCAACCCAATCGAAACTGCGATTCAGTCCTACCGAGTGAAGAACTTATGGAAAGAAACTATGACGCGAATGTACTTGCAACATACATAGAGGACAATAAACCAAAAATGGTCGAAGATCAAAAGGAAGCATTTGACAAGATTACAAGAGCAGTTTTTGATAGGCGGGGTGGCATATTCTTTTTGGGTGCTCCTGGTGGTACAGGGAAGACTTTTGTCATCAATTCCTTTTGGATAAAGAGCAAAAGAGAAACGTGATTGCCCTGGCTGTTGCTTCATCAGGTATTGCCGCAACTCTATTAACATGAGGGAGGACAGCTCATTCGGCTTTCAAGTTACCCTTAAATCTGGCAAACGCGGAAACTCCTACAAGTAAAATTTCAAGAAATTCAGGAAATACAAAGATTCTACAGGATTACAAGCTCATTGTCTGGGATGAATGTACTATGTCCCACAAAGCCGCATTCGAAGCACTTGATGTCACGTTGAAAGACAGACATAACAATGACAGAATGGGAGGCGTCACTATGGTGTTGACTGGCGACTTTCGACAGACACTTCCGGCTATTCCCCGTGGAACCAGGCGGATGAAATGCAGACCTGCTTAAAATCATCTCACATTTGGAATGTCATTCATACATTTGGACTATCAATAAACATGCGAGTTCATGTCAACGGTGATGCCCAGTAATTTGCCTATGCCCAGTAATTTGCAGATAACCTATATCAACTAGGAAATGGTGCCGTTACTTCGGATAATCAAGATGGATGTATAGCAATGCAAAGCATTGGAAGGATTGTGAAAACTCAACGAGAGCTGAAAGAGGCGGTGTTTCCAAATATGGCGCAGCACATTACTGATCACGCTGTGCCAAAGAGCAATTCTTGACCCAAGAAACGAAGATGTCAATGTCATCAATAAGCAACTTTTACAAGAATTGTCCTGTAATGTTAAAATTTACAAATCTATCGGCACTACATGTGACACAGATGAGGCTGTGAACTACGCAAGAGTTTTTTAACACATTGGAGCCATCTGGAGTACCCTCGCACATATTAGAGCTGAAGATTGGGGCACCGATTATGCTTCTCACAAATCTGCATCCACCTTCACTCTGCAATGGAACAAGACTATCTATCAAGAAACTGATGCCGAATATTTTTGTAGCCACCATCATGACTGGACATGCCGCAGGAGAAGACGAATTCATTCCTAGGATCCCATTCATCCCTTCGGATCTCCCATTCCAATTTAAACGACCTCAGTTCCCTATTCGTTGAAGTTTCGCCATGAGCATCAACAAGGCACAAGGACAAGGACTCGATCTCATTAAACCTTTATTCTCCTATGGTCAACTGTATGTGGGTTGTTCAAGAGTTGGAAAAGCCGAGAATCTTTACATCCTAGCTACAAATGGTAGAACATTCAACTCTCTAAGCAAGGATCAGTGAGGTGGAAGGAATGAAGCCTATGACATGTCGGGTGGTGGTGCGACTCATTCTTAAAATTATTGTTTTTTCTTTTCAACTTTAAAAAAACTTCCCCTAATTACATTAAACTTTGTTTTAAATTTTTATGTATTGCTTTTTGTTTTGGTTTGGGTATTTTTTCGCAATAGTATAATGTTTTTGTTAATAAATTACATGAAATGAAGTAACAGTGTTTATTACTGTTTAATTTGGTTTTGAATTCGCTGACATTGTGATTCATTCAGGTTGTTTGTCGGAATCAGTGAGGTGTGACATAACAAGACTTTTTAAAAGTAGAGTTATATTTAGATCAAAACATTTTAATTTCAGTAGTGTTTTTTTATAACTTACTTTTGAATTTGTATAATTTCTGTATTTGTATAATACAACTCTATCAACACTACACGTGACACAGATGAGGCAGTGAACTACAAAACAGTTTTTGAACACATTGGAGCCATCTGGAGTACCCTCGCACATATTAGAGCTGAAGATTGGGGCACCGATTATGCTTCTCACAAATCTGCATCCACCTTCACTCTGCAATGGAACAAGACTATCTATCAAGAAACTGATGCCGAATATTTTTGTAGCCACCATCATGACTGGACATGCCGCAGGAGAAGACGAATTCATTCCTAGGATCCCATTCATCCCTTCGGATCTCCCATTCCAATTTAAACGACCTCAGTTCCCTATTCGTTGAAGTTTCGCCATGAGCATCAACAAGGCACAAGGACAAGGACTCGATCTCATTAAACCTTTATTCTCCTATGGTCAACTGTATGTGGGTTGTTCAAGAGTTGGAAAAGCCGAGAATCTTTACATCCTAGCTACAAATGGTAGAACATTCAACTCTCTAAGCAAGGATCAGTGAGGTGGAAGGAATGAAGCCTATGACATGTCGGGTGGTGGTGCGACTCATTCTTAAAATTATTGTTTTTTCTTTTCAACTTTAAAAAAACTTCCCCTAATTACATTAAACTTTGTTTTAAATTTTTATGTATTGCTTTTTGTTTTGGTTTGGGTATTTTTTCGCAATAGTATAATGTTTTTGTTAATAAATTACATGAAATGAAGTAACAGTGTTTATTACTGTTTAATTTGGTTTTGAATTCGCTGACATTGTGATTCATTCAGGTTGTTTGTCGGAATCAGTGAGGTGTGACATAACAAGACTTTTTAAAAGTAGAGTTATATTTAGATCAAAACATTTTAATTTCAGTAGTGTTTTTTTATAACTTACTTTTGAATTTGTATAATTTCTGTATTTGTATAATACAACTCTATCAACACTACACGTGACACAGATGAGGCAGTGAACTACAAAACAGTTTTTGAACACATTGGAGCCATCTGGAGTACCCTCGCACATATTAGAGCTGAAGATTGGGGCACCGATTATGCTTCTCACAAATCTGCATCCACCTTCACTCTGCAATGGAACAAGACTATCTATCAAGAAACTGATGCCGAATATTTTTGTAGCCACCATCATGACTGGACATGCCGCAGGAGAAGACGAATTCATTCCTAGGATCCCATTCATCCCTTCGGATCTCCCATTCCAATTTAAACGACCTCAGTTCCCTATTCGTTGAAGTTTCGCCATGAGCATCAACAAGGCACAAGGACAAGGACTCGATCTCATTAAACCTTTATTCTCCTATGGTCAACTGTATGTGGGTTGTTCAAGAGTTGGAAAAGCCGAGAATCTTTACATCCTAGCTACAAATGGTAGAACATTCAACTCTCTAAGCAAGGATCAGTGAGGTGGAAGGAATGAAGCCTATGACATGTCGGGTGGTGGTGCGACTCATTCTTAAAATTATTGTTTTTTCTTTTCAACTTTAAAAAAACTTCCCCTAATTACATTAAACTTTGTTTTAAATTTTTATGTATTGCTTTTTGTTTTGGTTTGGGTATTTTTTCGCAATAGTATAATGTTTTTGTTAATAAATTACATGAAATGAAGTAACAGTGTTTATTACTGTTTAATTTGGTTTTGAATTCGCTGACATTGTGATTCATTCAGGTTGTTTGTCGGAATCAGTGAGGTGTGACATAACAAGACTTTTTAAAAGTAGAGTTATATTTAGATCAAAACATTTTAATTTCAGTAGTGTTTTTTATAACTTACTTTTGAATTTGTATAATTTCTGTATTTGTATAATACAACTCTATCAACACTACACGTGACACAGATGAGGCAGTGAACTACAAAACAGTTTTTGAACACATTGGAGCCATCTGGAGTACCCTCGCACATATTAGAGCTGAAGATTGGGGCACCGATTATGCTTCTCACAAATCTGCATCCACCTTCACTCTGCAATGGAACAAGACTATCTATCAAGAAACTGATGCCGAATATTTTTGTAGCCACCATCATGACTGGACATGCCGCAGGAGAAGACGAATTCATTCCTAGGATCCCATTCATCCCTTCGGATCTCCCATTCCAATTTAAACGACCTCAGTTCCCTATTCGTTGAAGTTTCGCCATGAGCATCAACAAGGCACAAGGACAAGGACTCGATCTCATTAAACCTTTATTCTCCTATGGTCAACTGTATGTGGGTTGTTCAAGAGTTGGAAAAGCCGAGAATCTTTACATCCTAGCTACAAATGGTAGAACATTCAACTCTCTAAGCAAGGATCAGTGAGGTGGAAGGAATGAAGCCTATGACATGTCGGGTGGTGGTGCGACTCATTCTTAAAATTATTGTTTTTTCTTTTCAACTTTAAAAAAACTTCCCCTAATTACATTAAACTTTGTTTTAAATTTTTATGTATTGCTTTTTGTTTTGGTTTGGGTATTTTTTCGCAATAGTATAATGTTTTTGTTAATAAATTACATGAAATGAAGTAACAGTGTTTATTACTGTTTAATTTGGTTTTGAATTCGCTGACATTGTGATTCATTCAGGTTGTTTGTCGGAATCAGTGAGGTGTGACATAACAAGACTTTTTAAAAGTAGAGTTATATTTAGATCAAACATTTTAATTTCAGTAGTGTTTTTTTATAACACTTTTGAATTTGTATAATTTCTGTATTTGTATAATACAACTCTATCAACACTACACGTGACACAGATGAGGCAGTGAACTACAAAACAGTTTTTGAACACATTGGAGCCATCTGGAGTACCCTCGCACATATTAGAGCTGAAGATTGGGGCACCGATTATGCTTCTCACAAATCTACATCCACCTTCACTCTGCAATGGAAAAAGACTATCAAGAAACTGATGCCGAATATTATTGAAGTCACCATCATGACTGGACATGCCAAATGGAAGAACATTCAACATAGTGTATCATGAAGCTCTCTAAGGAAGGATCAGTGAATTGGATGGAATGAGGCGACATAGCCGTGTCATGCCGGGTGGTGGGACTCATTCTTAAAATTATTGTTGTTTCTTTTTAATATTTTCAGAATCAGTGAGGACATAACAAGAATGATATCACGGACAACGCCGTGCGGATACTGCTAGTTAAGATATAAACGGGGAAATTTGTGATAGGACTACATGTAATCAAACATCCATGGCTCAAATAAACAGTTTAACAATTGAAATCTGTACCTTACTTTCAATTTCTATGCATTAAAACTGTCATAATCTTAGAAATACTCAAAAGAAATACACAAATCTGTCACAATAAGCTTTTTAATGCATGGGTCCATGAGGGGATTTTAGTTTTAATACATGGATATGGGTACTTCCTTATTATAGCTACCCCCGAGGATGAAACGCCAAGTGACTGAGATGTATCGCCAAGGTAGGTTGTAAAACCTCGCCAACGTTTGCAGTTCCTAAAGAAACAGCACGTTTTTATATTATCATCATAGCTTTTTTCGTTAACGTTTCCGATTTCGTATTGCTTTTTTTCTGGCCTATAATGTAGAGCGTGATATCACAAATATTATTTAAAAATATTCTTTTGAAACACGTAAGTATTATATTATTTAGTGTTACATTATTTGTTTTTTTCGAAAATAAATAGAGAAGGACAGAAAACAGTTTAATTTTTTAAAACAAAATTGAACTTGTAAAATCTGAAATGCTATATTTTATCTACTGTGTGTGTATTTTATTTCATTAGGAAATATTGATATTGCTATGAATGTGTTTTAGTTATTTAATGTGAGAACACAAATCATTATGGGAGAATGGAAAATTGCAAAAAGTTTAAAATATGCACCCAAATTTTCATGCAGTGATACTTAACAATAGTTTTAAAACATACACTATTGTTAAGTATCGCTGCATAACATATTTGTTTTATGTTCAACAAGTATCAAATTTTAACTAACAACCCTTCACATCATGTTAAAAATGCAATACCTTTAATGAATTTATAATTTCAGGATAAAGCTTATTTATTGAATAGATTGTAAAGGGTCTTGAAATGTTAAATGCTACTTTTTGTTTATGTGCTAGTCTACCAAATATTAAAATTACTAAGAACTAAAACTTAACTATTTTCAGTATTTTGAAATAAGTATGTGTTAAAACATTAAATACATTTTGTAATATACTAATTTTATTAAAAATGTTTCGAAACTTATGTTCGTAATCTTGAAATTTGTTTTATGAATTCATATTTGGCTGTCCTTTTGGTTCTTTTCGACGGGTTTTTAATAAATAACTTTTCGTATCTTCATGTGATTTGCCTTGTGATTTGTCTTGACTTACCAAATTTAATGATCTGTGGGTTGATAAAAGATGTTTATAAATTAGGGTTTTAGTTCAGCAATAGGTTTTGTTTCTTTCTAGAGGACAAAAATGATTGATTATACAAGAGACAATTAATCAAAATAATCAAAACATTGTAAGCTATAATTTTTTCATTGAATGGACAAAGAATAATTGTATTAATTGTGACTTGAATTGAGTTATTAATATACTGCTAAATGAATGCAATCGTTTCTTTCGAATCAGAATGCAGAAATTTTATGAACCATGTGTTCGTTATTTTCCTTGTGCAAGTAAAACAAATTATATATTATTATGATCAGCTAAGTTAAAAACATGCATCCCATTCGTATATTCATCCAAATTTTATTTAAACAATACACAAGTATTTAAGACTAGCTGTACAGCCCGTTGAAATAAGAATACAACGGATTCTATAAATCACGTATTGCTATTCAAGAGTTTATTGTTATGTTTGCAGAGTAATTGTAAATAATGAGTGTGCATTGAAAAATACTTTATATGCTTCATTGTTCATCATAGCAATTCAAAATATGAAAGCGTTTGTTGGATAATTCTCTTAAGGTAAGGGAATTTATTTATATGTATTTATATGGGGCATATTTTCTTTCTTTTTGTATTATTTATTTTCTTTAGTCAATGATTTGCTTTGAATTTATCAATTAAGTCATGATGAGAAATTTTTTGTGCACAAAATTTTACGTAAATATCTGCTCGGAATCTGGAAGTAGTTTTCCTTGTTTATGTCCATGGACAACTTTAACTCTGACATCATCAAACCGACCAACTCTTGGCAATACATCAAAAAGCTATTCTTGAATAAACACTGGTTCAGAAATGCAACCAATTTTATCCGATGTATGACGTTGGAACTTAATGGTCATACCAAGCGATGTTCGCAGAAAATTGTCGTCCCTTTAATATGATGTAATATCAGAACGTCTAAAAAAAAATTCCGTCTCGACATTTTTGAATATGTATTGATTCACTGTTTCTATCTCTTTACTACTACACAGCAAAAGATTATCAATAAAGTTAAACATATAAATTTCTTCTGAAACTAAGATTTAAAAATTATTAAGAAACTAAGATAAGAAAAATGTAAAACTTTTATGTAAAAAACAAAAGTAATGTGTTGAATTGAAGCAAAGAAAATTTATTTTTGAAATAAATCAAACGAATTTTTAATTCAGTTTATCATATTGAATTATTTAATCATCTTTAAAACTATTTTTGAACATGTAATATTAGTTGATAGTTACGTAAACTATGTAAAATAATGTACATAATTTTGTTCAATTATGCACCAAGAAATATATTAGAATACCAATCTAAATGAATTAATTAAAACATGAATGTAATTAATTTTTAGTAAACGAATACTGGAGAATCAAATATAATACTACATTCACAAAATACAATTAAGATTAGAAATGTTAAAATATATAAAAAAGAGATATTAATTTAACAACTAAAAATATTTTGTGAAACAATAAATTGGTTAGTGTTTATTATGCATTTAAAGAATGGTTGGTGTTATGACGCAAGGGCCATATTTGGCCAAACTGCGCCATACACAAGACAAGTAATGGACATATACACAAAGTTATGATAGAAAACAGAAATACTGTGTATACCCAGGGTAAGTTACAGGACTCAAATCTGTGCCTCCTACAGATCGCTGATTTCTAGAGCAGTGGGCATACACATTTCAAATCTAAAGTAAAAAGTAGATTACATGCATTAATTCACTATTTACGTGAAACATTTTTTATCGCAGAATTATTTTATTACCAACACATGACATGAAATAATATTACTATTTTTGTAATTCACATATTGTTTTGAGTATAATTATATTTTGAAACCCCGTTATGACATGAAAGGATATTTTCATTGATGTAGCTATTTATAAATTATAGGTAGGTTTTAAAACATTGTTGGAACATGTCCTATAAAGTGTAAATGATTGTTTTACTAGCTAAAATGAGCTTTTAGTCATTTTCTATTACATACATATATCCTATGAGTTTGATCTTAAACTATAAAATATTTTATTTGAAATAGAATAAGATACAGCGAGTAATTTCTTCAGGGAACAATTTTCTTCTCTTCTTCATTTCAACTTCTAAGAACTTTTCAAAAAGGAAAATGTAATATTTTGGTTGAATATAATGGTTTACCATCAGACGTTAAGCTTAGTAATGTGAGATGTCGGAAACTCTTCTTACAGGTCAAGAGAATAGAAATCGGTTAAAGGTCAAGCAAAGATAAAACCTGAAGGTAGTTTTATAAGAAAATCTACGTACTTCTTGTGATAGATGGAAGTTATATTATTTTTGCTCAATCGGGTAATTCTCATGTTTTTTCAGAAAATGATTTATTGCTTATGAAAAACTCAATGCATATAATTTTTTTCTCATGTTGGGAGTACCTAAATGTGTTCATAGAAGTTCATAAAGAATTATTCCTACCTCCTAAAATAATACTTCAACAAGTATTACACTTTCTATAAGATACAAATATATGTAAGGATTGTTATTTATTGTTAGCTCGCTTAAATATTTTTTTAATGTTTGTTGGTTGGATTGGGTCTTATGGCACATGGGTAATATTTGTCCTAGATGCGCCGAGTACAAGGCAAACGACAAGAAGTAACAAACATACACACATGGAAATTATTGCTGATATAGCAGAGAGAAATACACCCAAGGTAAGTTACAAGAATAAAATCTGTTCCTCCTACGATTCGCAGGTTACTTTTTAAGGCTATTTAATTACACTTATCTCAGCTGAATTATGTTGGTCACTACGAAAAGGATAAACTGAGAGTTGAAATAAATTCGTCATTTATTGAATTGATACAAATTAACGTGTTTAGTTAAAAAACTTGTTGTTTTACTCATACAGAGGAATTTGAATCTTGAGTAGAACTAATTGTGCAATTAGGATCGCGAATGTCATAAACCACGAAAATTAAATCATGGCATTTTATAGGTTCAGCGAGAGAATTATCAATCTGCCTTTTTCAACTCAAAAGGGTGTCAGTATCAAGGTTTTTAGAGCATTTTGTCCCATTATGTCCAAGTTGCGTTTTACTAATTCTACGAACTCAATTAGGGTAAAAAGCTCAATCGAACTTTCGCTTTTTGTTAAAAGTTTTTTGATCTTTAACAAGTAAAGGATCACTTGCGATCTAAGTTAAAAAACGTAGTTAATATGTTGTAAAGCAAGAGAGCTAAAATATTAGCCTTCCATAGTTGTAGCATTTGTTTATTATTTGAACCCTTCAGCTGGTGAAAGCTTTGCTTACGCAAGTGATGCTAGCTGACGATACAAACTTTTTAGCATCCGTTTCCAACATAATCTCTTAACCAATTTCCCAGACTGCTATTTGCTCACCAAATTATGATATTGAAGAGTCCTTCTAAAGTGATAATTAGATCCCGAGTTGCTCAAACGCCTAAATCATGTTAGCCCCAGTCAGCTCTTAGCCTTAATTACAGCTAATTAGGATCGAAGTAGATTGTAATTGAAAGTGTAAGTCATTACTTTGCTCTAAATGGTGCAATTAGTCTTCGATAGGAACAAGACCACAGTTAATAAAAGGGCGCCATTTAAAGTCAATGTTTTAAAGCTAACCTGTTTTTTCAACTAGGTAAAAAAAGTTATCCTTTCTAGTTTTAATTGACATTGATAAATTATTATGCGCATGTCATAAAATTTATTGAGTCATTCACTTTACTATTTTATTTAATTTGTGCAATTCGATGACTGTAACAGATAAGCGGGTCAGTGACCAGAACACTAAATAAGTGACTGCAAGGACTTCTTACTTCAACAAGGGGTTAACGAAAAAATAAAGTTATATTTTAAAATAAGACAGTTAACGTTAAAATAAAGTTATATTTTAAAATAAGACCAGCAGTTAAAATAAGACGGGTAATAATACGTTGTATTAGGTCATTAAGTATGAAATGTCCGATTTCGAACTGAAAGTGGTTTATTATTTCTCAAGCAAGAAGCAGTATGATTAATCAAAGTATGCGTCTAAACTATTGATACAGTTTTATCATCTTAACGATAGCTTGTTAATGCCGGCAGCAAAGAAGCCTGGAGAACGAATGGTGATAAAATCGCGAAAGGCGTTTTCTACAGCTTGTTGGGAATTAAACATTTTTCTTTGCAAGAAGTGGTCCAATATTTGGAAGAAATGGTAGTCAGTTGGTGCAAGGTCTAGGGAATACGTTGGGTGACAGAGAGTTTCCAAGTCCAGCTCCTGTAGTTTAAGCAACGTTATTCGTGCGACATGTGGTCGAGCATTGTCCTGCAAGAGGATTGGCCTGTCTCTGTTCACCAATCTCAGCTGATTAATCCCAAGCTTCCTCATCATTTCTTCTAATTGATTGCAGTAGACATCCGCCGTAATCGATTGACCAGGTCTCATGAAGCTTCAGTGGAAAACACCAGCGCTGGACCACCAAGCAGACATCATTAGCTTTTTTTGGTGAATATTCGGTTTCGGAGTGTGTTTTGGCACTTCATCTTTATCCAACCATTGTGCCGAACGCTTCTGATTGTCCAAAAGAATCCATTTATCATCACACTTAACAATACGGTGTAAAAATGGTTCGCCTTTATGTCGCTACTGCAAAGAAAGGCAAGCTTCGAAACGATTTCTCTTCTGACACTCGTTTAATTCATGCGGAACCCATCTATCCAGCTTCTTAACCTTACCGATTTGTTTCAAATGGTTTAATATTGTTGGAATAGTAACGTCAAACCTTGCTGCTAATTTACGCGTAGCTTGAGATGTATCCGCTTCCATTGCAGTTTTCAGCTCATCATTATCCACCTTGCTCTCAGGTTCATCGCCCACATGGTTCATTTTGAAGATCAAAATCGCCAGATCGGAACTTCTCAAACCATCGACGTACTGTGCGTTCATTGGCCACATTCTTGCCAAACACTTCGTTGACACTTCGAGTTGTATGCGCTGCATTAGTTCCACGACGGAACTCATATTCGAAAATAACGCGAATTTTTGACTTATCATTGGTTTACAAAATTTAATCTGCAAAAGGCAGTTCGACAGATAATCACAAACCAAAACGTGTGTCTGAAAGGCTGATGACGTGCCTTCACAACGAAAAAAACAAAGAACTGTCAAAATGAAATATCAGAGATATTGGGTATCAAACTTGGTACTTGAGGTAAACGGACATTTCATACTTAATGACCTAATAATTCAAAGATTTGTTTTATTTTGACGCAGGTTTCCATTACAAGACAATTAAAATCAGTAAAAGTTACATTTGTTTTTCGTTTCAAATTATATTATTGGATTACATTGAAAGCTGTACACAATAGTAAAAAAAAAAAAAATCTATCACTCCAAATAGGTTTCCATTTAGAATTTCCAAGCATAATTCGATGATATCGTCGAATTCTGAAATTAAATTAAGTCTATTGCATTAGACTTCCTAATGTTTGAGCTTGAAATGTATTATACGTGGTTTCAATTTACTCTCTTTAAGTGCGTAATGTACCTGTATATAGTCTAGTTGGAGGGCTTATCCTAATCCGATAAAAGGTACTACTGAATTATTGTTTAGACTAGACGTTAGGGCAACCTCGAAATATTTTGCAAAGAAACGTCTTTCTGTTTTGGCATGCACACATTAAAAGGTTTTCTTCAGCTGGTTTAGCTGTGTAAGAGCTACTATTTACTAAGGACAGAGATCTGAAGAATTCGCCAGAATAAAAAAGAGTATCCCCAATGAATATTCTTCAAAATGCTTTTCGATGCTGCATACTGAATGTGAATATGCGAGCATTCATAAGGATCAGTACTTGGTCTGATATGAATCACAAACCGAGTCATTAATATGTTCATCGTTCGTAGTTGACTTCAGGGAATGCAGACAAATATGTAGCGTTTTCCGAAGTAATGAGATACAAAGTGAATTCCTTTGAAATCATAACACCGTGTTCATTTTCAAAAATGTTGGTCTTTAGGACGAACAAATCTTCAGAGATTTAAAGGTCAACCTTTGTAGGTTAGCATACATGTATCACGTTATATTAGAAACAGTAGCTTAGGAAGAAAGTACCGCTTTGTTGGAAAGAAATAACCATAAAATGTTTTACCAATGGAAGTGATTTTGATAAATTATTCAGATTGTTTCAGATTATTAATAAATTATTTTCAAAATATTAAATTTGATATTTCCTGTATAAATTATGCTTCAAAATCAGATGCTTTCAAATGAAATTTTTTTTATTTTTAAAAACCATTTTGAATGAATAAGCTATTTATACGTACATTTAAAAACTAATATAGGATATTAAGTTGAGGTTTAAATTATTTTGCGTTTGAAAATAGGAGAATTTTTCATTTCACATAAAAAGTATTTTTTCTTGCAATGTTACATTTAGATGTCTAATTTTAAAAGATTTTCCGAGTGAAAATCGCAAACCAGTATTAACGAAGGTTTTGTTCTGTGGTTGTTTAGGTTCTTTGGCACAGGGGTCATATTTGGCCAAGCTGCGCCAAAGCACAAGACAGACAATATCAAGTAACAGACATACATACATGTTAGGTAGGTATTTTTAATTAACGTCGCACTGGAGCAACACAACGGGCTATTTGTCAACGGTCCGGGATCAATCTCGAAAGGAGAGAACCAAGAACACATAATTTTGAACTATGGTCAGATGACGAGGCAACACCTGAGCTGACACCCCACTCTCCAAACTTCCACACCACTCCAACGTGAGGATATTTAAGGCCACGACAGATTTAACGTGCACCAGCCCCTTTTGTACACGAAGGTCTTCGGTTGGATTCGAATTCGCAACCCTCCGGTTGCTAATCCATGTATACATGGGAAGTTTTATTGACATAGAGAGAAATACGGCCAGAGAGGCATTGAGCTGCTTATGACTAACAAATTATTAGCGCAGTGGGCAAACCAACTGAGCCTTGTTTTGTTCAGTGAGAAAAAGGATTTGAGTATAGCCCTTTATTTATTACAAAAACAAAACTGAGTTTCTTCCCTATCAACGTGAAGATATTTCCCACAGTTGTAAGAAATATAAACAGAACACAAAGTTTTATTGATTCAAGTATTTTTGAATTGAGGTAAAATGTTAAGCTATCCGAATAAAACCTTTAAAAAATCATATACGAAGTGTTTTAATTGTTTTCAAATTAAATAATTTGTGGAATTTAAAACCCTGGAATCAGTCATATTCTTATTCAGAAATTAACTTTAAGAATTCTTATGAACGTATACTTTTTCTAAGGAATAAGTAAAAAACTTACTTTTACTTAGTTTATCGCTTAGCCATATAATCAGTACAATGTTAAAAAGTGAATACTCTAGACGCGTTTTTTCCAACTTCCATTACGGTCCTTCATTAAAATATCTTCACACGGGTTTAAAAACCTATTTAAATGTGCTGATGAGTTTTTCAAGAGAATTCAAGAATACAATTTCCGAAATCCGCTCCCAAGAATTCCTTCTTTTTGTCGGAATGTTTGTGTTTTTCTGCATACCCTCTTTTACAATGCTCCTACCCAGAAGAATGGGCGGTAAGTCGTAAGAATATATTTCTATAGCGACAAAAGTTACTGCTTCATTTCATTAAAACATGTAACATTATCTCCTCTCCACAAACGTAAGTAACAATATTTTCTCTGAAAAATTCAACGGCGTGCTTCCGTTTATTCATTTTCTGCTTCATATTTTACGCTGTTATATCTGTAGTAGACTGGAAGTGAGCGTTTTTGTTATTTGTTTTGTCAACGCAGCGATGTTAAATAATCTGTGGAGTTTTTTACTATCGCAAACCGGTTTTCTTTCCTTCATTACCCTCTCTCCTGACAGTTACTTCTTCAGATTCGATAGTTGAGGAGACTAGTAATATACAGAGAGCATGACTAAAAAAATTATTTCCTCCTTTGAATTCAAAGATCCAGAAGGGGGAGTAACTCGAGTATTTCGTATTGAAATTTGTTTATTCCATGTTTCACGTTAGCCTGTCCAATAACCTGCGTGTGAAAACATTATTTGATTAAATTCTTGAATTCGGGAACTAAAACCTTTCGAGTTTGGCTACGGAGAGCAATAAACAAAATTAAAGTGAATGAAATGCGTAAGCAGAAAACTCTTTTTAAATCTGAAGAATAAATAATTTTCCAAATGCAAATAGCCGATATATATACATATATATATGATTTCTTCGAATTGAGTTGGATAATATTGTTTGTTAGCCAATGGTAGAAATTTGTTCCATCGTTTTCTATGAAAAAGTTTGATTTGAAACCTATATCTTGTTTGGCTCACATTAAGGGGAATTCAATTTCATTTTTTGTATATTTTTCGTGACAATTGCTGGATAATTATTTTTCGTTACATAGCTGGATAATTATTTTTCAACCGAAAAACTTACTTCCATGATATTCAACCTTTTAATATCTGATAAGCCTATGCAAATCATTAGAGTAATTATTGAGAATCACTCGGTAGATTCGTAGGTTGCAATAAAGGGACAGTGCCTCTCAGAAAACTAAAAAGGTATAAGCACAATTGCTCAGGAAAACAAATTATCACATGTGAATGTGTTCTAGAATATTTAAACATTAAAAAATACTTTGTTTCTTTTTAATCTTAAAGCTTAATGGTTACGTAACGGTCAACTGTTATTAAGAGTAACATTCGCCTATTTTCTCAAATATAAGATCTCTTCTATTAACTCTTCGAGTGTCAAGACATTTCTGAGTAGTCTATTATATTGCTCTTACCCACAACTCAGAATGGTAAATAACCACATCTGCAGGTTGAAAAAGGATTATTGGAAAGATTCTATCGGTCAAGAAGGTCAAAACTGATTAGAAGTCCAGCAAGGAAGACTAGATTGCAGAACCGAGAGATGTGTGTTCTCGGAGGGTTAAACCTCCTTCCTCAAAAAAACGAAGGGCATCCTAATATAAGACCCCTTACTATTTCGGCTGATAGCCAACCTGCAGAAGAAAGTCCTGCTTGTATTGAGCAGTTTTCTTGGTCACCCTACTGATAATGTAAAAGAACTTTTCAGTGATACAAAAACGCAATAATCCTATGTGGTCTTAACTCAAGTCTCCCATTCTCTCCATGTTTTAATAACCAAACCCTTTAAAGATTATTTGCTCAATTTCTATTTGGAGCGGATGGTTTCAGGTATGCACACTTTCACACCAACAGGGCAAATTAAAAAGCCGTCCATTTAAACAATGTGTGAATGAACTGTCTAAGCCTGACCACTCATAACTTCTGAAATGGTAGAAAAGAGCTTCCAAGACTGAAATATCAAACGCAGAATGGATGGAACAGGTGGCGATACGACCTGAGAAAATGGAAATAACGATATGCACAAGGCCTGATGGCTTTTAAAATATAATTTTGTAATCTAAAAAGTAAATGCGTTAACATGTGCCTAATTGACGAGTTATTTCGGGTGTCTTTCGAATATGCATTTCAAATATCCAGTTGTATTAAACTTCCGAGTACAAACAAAATTTAATTCGAAGTACAATAGTTTGTATTTGTATTGCGTTCGTTTATTTCTGTATAGCATGCAGCCACTTTTGCCATGGATTTATATAAAGATAAGAATAGTGAGTAGACAGAGAAGGGAATCACAAATTTTCAGCTTACATGCAGTAGTAGATACAATATCGAAAGTGAAATTCACAAACCCTTTGTGTGTGAATTCTACTTTGTTATAGCAAAGAACCGTGAAAATCAGGTAGACCAGCTCCAGTCTATTATTGGTTCCTCTGGTTTCACATACTGATTTCAATTCCTTCACCTTCAGATGGAAATTATGAATGCGATATTCCATCGAACCAAAGTTAGAAAGTGTACACATTCTAACTGACAGCTTTCTGTAGCACCATTTCTGATGTTTAATAAAAGTAATGTAAAAGTACCGTCTAAACTTTCCGCCTTTGAGAAAACTATTCTCAGACGATGTCTTTTAATATTGACAGTTTAATCTTTTAAATTGATTACTTTATGACAATTAGTTTTCACCAAACATGATTCACAAGATGATTCTGTTTGGGATTTTTGCAATGCAAAAAAACCAAATACGCTTTTCTTATATTGAAAATTAAAATATTTATGCACAATTTAAAACGCTGTTTTTAGAGACTAATGCTAACAGGCTTCTCACGAGAATACGAATTGGACAAACAAAAATGGGCTCAACTTTTCATCCTCTAAAACTGCATGTGTTCATTTTTACAGAAAAGAAATCTTCACCTAGACTCAGATATATTTTGTAATGGAATTTTAATGCATGTTGTGGACAATATAAACTTTTAGGAATATTTGACGAGAAGTTGATTTTTCAACCACATATTCTAAATCTACGGAAACGTTGCTTTAATACTCCTAACACACTACGAGTTTTATCGAAATTATCATGAGGCTCTGATCGTACGTGCCTTTAAAACTGAACTCTAGAGCCTTAATGCGATAGAAATTAAATTACGGCCACTTGGTGTATGGTTCTGCCTGAAAATCTGCGACAAACTCTGAATACTGTCCATCACATAACTTTCTGTTTATTGTCCTGGGACCTTCAGAACTACTCCAGCAAACAGTTTATATGTAGACACATTTGAAAATTTTCTGAATTTAATCGTTGTCCCCCTTAATTATTTTAAAATTATCTCAACCCATCCTCAAACATTACATACCCTTCATCACACATATTTAAGACATTTTATCAGGCAAAAACATCTCTTCCTGCATTCCACTTAAGGATCCAGAATTTATTGAACGGATCGAGATTTCTTCACTTCGATTTCCCCTCCCAAAAAACTGTATGGTTTCTTTCACTAGCTTAATCATGATTTCGAATTCAAAAAACCTCATTTCATAACTTCTATAAAACAAATATCATCCATCAAACCTATAGATAACTATTTAAACATTTTTTATAATTTCTACAAATTACTTTGGACGCAAATCGTATAAATGCATATCCGTACATATAAAGCATTTCACATACCGGGTGGTCATAAAATAACTTCCCTATATACGAGCCCCTAGCAACCGCAATTTCAAAGAATCGGAATGGATCTTGAAATTTATAGACTTCAATGAACGCGCCAGAGTTGTGTAAATACCGAGAAAGGAGCTGTCACGATTACGGAAACAATTAAACAATTTCAAATAGAAACTTTTTCTATCGCAATGTGATCAGCAAGTGAAAAACAAAAAAAAATGGTGTTGAAAGCTTACCTTTCGATCTCAAAACGACTGTTCAAGAGTTCTGTCAAAGATAAGAGTAAGCGACAAAAGAGGAAAGAAAGACCAACAAGAAAACATAACATTTTACTTTTCTTACAAATGGTTCACAAGTGATGACACATTTGCATTAGGGATATTGTGGATATCACTGAAGCATGTATCATTGAACAAGGAATATGCAGAACCTCTCGTTTAATGGCTTCTTTCAAGTCAGGCACACTTTCTAGGATTCTCCTTGAAAACTTTTAATTTCAAATATCCTCTTAGCCAGAAATCTATTGGTGTTAGGTCGAGACTGGTGACCACGGAAACGGAAAAAGGTGGGAGATAATTCTATCACCGAAGTACTGTTCTAACAAATGTGTGACAACGGTCTCAATATGAGAGCTAACACCATCTTGCAAACACGACGTCAGATATAGCATTTCGCTGCTGTAACTCAGGAATGACGTAATTCATTAACATTCATCGACCTTAAAATGAAATAGACGGAGCATGTGCCTGCAGTTTCATGTTATTTCTTCCAGTTGCTCGGTTTGAAGATCTGTTATGTGGTTGTGGGTAAAAGCATGAATCCTAAATTATTGATTACTTAAAGTGATTATTCACCATGATCAAAAACACTAGTCTGCGCTTCCATAGTCAATCGGCTGTCTATTTGTGATTTACCCTACAGAGATCTCACGACAGCGACTCCGCCCACATGATCCGTCTATTTCATTAGAAGGTCGATGTTAACATTGCTGCGTAGCGAGTATCCGTGGCAGTATACGTCATTAAACCTTGTGGAGTCACGTGTTTAAAGATAGATGCTTGTGATGCCGCACCGCAGTTACTGACTTCGTGTAAGGGTTGAGGTAATAAATCATGGGGATTTTTGCCCGCCCAGTGTACTGTTTTTAGAGTTCACCTAGTCAGTTAATGAGAAATGGGCAAAATAAGGTTTAAACATAGCTGTTCGTCACTCTCTTGCAACATCTGGAGATGAAAACAATATGGAAGACAGTAGTTTCCAGAACATTTAAAATACGAGAAACATCTCGTAGTTACCGGGCGATCTTGACTAATATTATGCACTTCCGTAACATGTTCGACTCGAATGGATGGTCATCCAGCTCAAGATCTAACACAAGTGCAACCGGTTTCTTCAAATTTTTGCACCAAGTCATGCACTGCTTAAACAGAACACGGGTCTCGTAGTAGATTATGGTTTTCACGAAAACACGCAATGCCTATGCAATATTTTGATCATTCATGTATTTGAGACTCTCCTCATTCATGATCATTCATGTATTGTGCTTCTTTACCATTTCACTAATCTGTTTAATGGAAACTCTTTTGTTCGCCTTCAGGCGAAGACCCCTACTGACTGAGCTTCCAGCCGTAAATGCTATTCGTAGGAATGGTTGCGATGACGTACGAAAAACGTCGATTGGCGTTTTGTGATAAGTGCTTGTGATTTATGCAAATCGTGTGCATTGTCACAGCTACCTGTTACATTTCCTCGATTGTCGTTCCCACTTATCTTTGAGAGTACGCAGTTTTTAGATCTAAAGATAAATGTTCAACGCCTTTTTGATTTTTCACTTTATTAGTTCCATAAAATAATTGAGAGGTTGTTGCGTTTAGGTCAATTTTAATGGCTGAGCGTAATCCTAATACTATTGGTAAAACTTCAGTCCATTTTGCGTTCTCATGAGATATAATAGCGTGATCCTATTGAATTATATAACTGCCTAACATGTTTGTTAGTTCGCGAAATAGTCCTGATCTAAAATTTCGTCCTTGGTCTGTAGTGAGTGATAGGTGTTCCGAATCGCGAGATCCATGCATGTAATATAGTACGTGCTGTTGTCTGCGGATATATCTGCTGTAGGAATCAATTCTGGCCATCGAGTATATCTATCTACGATTGTAAGACAGTATTTATAGCCATCGGAAGAAGCAAAAGGTCCAATGTAATCTAGATGGATGAGAAAAACGAGCATCTGGTTGAGCAAATGTACTAAGTGGAGGTTTCGTATGATGAAATACTTTTGCTCGCTGACATTTGTTCCAAGTGCGGACTTAATTTTTGATATCTTTCCTCATTCTAGGTCAAAAAATTGTTTATAAATTAAATTAGTTGTGGCTGATATTCCGGGGTGAGAAAGAAAATGCAAGTTCTCAAAAACTAGTCGTCTGAAATTTTTGGGGACGAAAGGTCGAGAATTTTCAACGATTTTTCACAAAACAAGGAAATGTCCTCAAGAGGAACATAATGTTTGTCCAACTTTAATGATGTTTTTCTGAATTAATTACTAATTCTTTATCGTGAAGTTGAGCTTCAGCAAGTTTCTTATAGTCCAAAGCAAGTGGTTTGGAGACAACATCAATCTCAATCCTAGATAATGAGTCAGAAATTGTGTTTGTTTGCCATTGATATGACGCATATCTGGAGAACTGGGATACATAATCTGTGTCTAAGTTGGCGTGGAGAACGTTTATCTGGCTTTTGTTTGAAGGCATATGTAAGGGGTTTTTGATCGGTAGATAGAAAAATATCTACCTTCAAGCATATGGTCGAAATTTCTCAATAGATGTGTAAATAGCCAGTGGACCAATTCTTGACTGTTAAGTTTAATTGACAAAAATGCTATAGGTTCCCACTGTGTTCATTTGCAAATTGCATAAGCAAACTGCCTTTAGCAACATCTGATGCATCAGTCCAGACTTAATTGAGCACCAGGCACTGGGTGTTTAAGCAAGGTTGACTCAGCAAGTGTCTGTTTTGCAGCAGAAAATGCTGTCAGTTTCATCAGTCCATACAAGTGATATCTCGGTTTTGGAAGACGGACGAGAGGATTTCTTGTTTTTCTGTGCTTATAAAAGTTTTATTAAAGGAGCCAAAATATGGGTAGCTTTTGGAATAACTCGCCTATAAAAGCTAAACATGCCCAGAAATCTGCAAAGTTGAATAATAGTTTGTGGTTTGGGAAATTTTTGAATTGCTGCAACACGATCAGGAAGAAGTGCGAGTCCTTCACCACAAACTCTGAAACCTAAAAAGTTTAAACTAGATGCTCCAAAAATACATTTAGAAGGTTTAATTGTGAGACCATAATGATTTAATCTTTCAAAAAGAGTAGGTGGTGAATATGTTCTTCATGGGTTTTACTAGCGATTAAAATATCATCAATGAAAGCATAAACACCAGACCTTAGTGACTTCATCAATAAATCGAAATGTACTGGATGCATTACATAACCCAAATTGCATTCTAGTACTGAGTCCAAAAGGGATACAAATGGCATTTTTGTGAATATCTTGTGGAGCAATGGGAATTTGATGAAATTCTTTTACTAAATCAACATGAGAGAGAATTTTGGTGCCATGCAATTCACTTGTGAAATCCACTATGCTATGAATTGGGTATTTATCCTCGAATGTTTGGATGTTCAAGGCATGATAATCGCCAACTGGATGCCAGTCATCATTTTTTTTGGGACCATGTATATTGGGGGTGCATAGTTACTGCTAGATGGACGTGTGTGTCCTAAATCAAGCATGTATTGGAATTTTGTTTTTGCTATTTTTGACTGATCTGGTGCAAGTCGACGAGGCTTTGCAAAAACAGGGGACCAAAAGTTTCAATCAAGTGCATGACATGTTTCAAGGGTTGATTGGCACTAGGAGATTTCGTAACATCTTGAAATTCTCTCAATAATTTTCAAAAATCATTGTTATCAGAGTTTTAACAGAAAAATAGAATTATGAGATACAATGACAATTTAATTTTGTGCATGAATCAATCAAGCGACGATTGCGAACATCTGGTTTTAAAGTAATGCAAAAAATCAGCACCAAGAATAGCAGTTGTAACATCACAAATATAAAATGGAAAAACAAAATTACGTCGTAAACCTAAATTTAAAGAAAGCAACTTTTTACCATAAACTTCAATAGGTGTTTCATTTGCTGCATTGAAAGTTTAAGTTTCTTTTCATGTTTATTTGCTGGGATGATAGAACAGTCACTGCCATTGTCCACAAGGTATTTCATATTGGTGCGTTGATCAATCACAAAAAGGCGACGCCAGGTAGTTGGCGAGGAATATGTCGCCGTTACTCCTTGCCGCAGATGTTTTCCGAAAATGGGCAGGGCTTGGAACACCTATTTGCTTTCGATTGGAACTTACGGTGGTACTAACAGATGTCTTGGGCTTTAGCAGAAGGGCTTCAATGTCGGTAACCGAAATTATTCCGCTTTCGAGAAAAACTCCTTGAACGTCGCAAATTGGCAACTTCTTTTTGAAGTTCTTTAATTTCTTGCATCAAGATAGACTGAGTGTTTGAAGTACTGGAACTAGAATTACCAATAGCGGAAACGGCAGTTACTTCTGCAGGCGTAACTTCGAGAATGCGGTCAGCTACTTCAGCTGCATTTTGTGGCGTCAAAGGTTCAGTTGAAGCAAGGATTGACTGTACATCAGGTGGTAATTGTTGTAAAAATAGTTCCAATAAGAGAACGTCGGTGATATTATGACTTTCGGCATGGCGTTGCATAGAACAAAGTTCCGTAGGCTTCCGATCTCCTAATTGTTTACCAGCTAACAATCGACATATTTCTTGCGATTTCGTTTCAAATCTGGAAATTAGTTGCTCCTGAAATTGTGCATAAAGATTGGTTGAATCAGGAGATAAAATGATATCTCGAACAATTGAAGCTATTTCTGATGGTAAATGAGCAAGACAACAATTGCATTTCGTTTTGTTGTCGGTGATGGGCTTCGGAACTGTCAGTTTTAAAGTAGCCTCAACCATCAAACCGTAAGGCTGGATCATTCATAATAAAATTGGGAATTTTGACAGCAGCGGTTTTCTCCATTTCGGTTCAGTATAAAATGTTCACAAAATAGAGATTTCGTGGTCAAACTGAAATTGCGATCCAGTAGTATACAGTAAGTAAAGGTTCGAAAAGAGAAACGGAATACTTGGCGCCAAACGAAAAATGGCGGAAGCCAAATCTACTGCATATTAGTTTTGAAGCATTCGAAAGTTGATATAAGCGAAATAAATTCATACTTTAAAGTTCAGTATCCGGGTGACCATTAATGTGATCCAGTGTGGTGAATGCTGATGAAAGGAAATGCTTGGAAATAAGCCAACATGGAATTTATTCAAACATAATAAAATAGAAAGTTAGCCTAGCGGAAGAAAAAGAGAGTTTAGAATAAGTTTCCTCTCGGCATTATAGAATATCGTGTGACGTCATACACACGAGCCGCTTGCAGCGCCGCTCCTCAATCAGGAGGTAGTGAATCACTTTACATTCAAACCAAGATAATTCTATTAGCATCTATCTATGAGTGTTACTAGAAACCATATTTTATAATTTCAATACAATGCCATTTTATTAAGAATTTCAGAACACGAAAGGGCCGAGGTAGCCCAGTTGAAAGAGTAATGGATTAGCAACCGGAGAGCTGTGAGTTCAAAAAATGGTCCAGCCAAAGACCGTCGTGTATGTGGGGGTTGGTGCACGTTGAATCTCAAATCTCCTCACATTAGCGTGGTGTGGAAGTTTAGAGAGTGGGGTGCTAGCTCAGGTGTTGACCTCGTCATCTGACCGCGGTTCAAAATTACGTGGTGCTGTCAACGGATCCTTCCCTTCGGGATTGGTCCTGTACCGTCGCTAATAGCCAGTTGTGTTGTTTCAGTTCGACGTTAATTCCCAACTACCCCCAAAACACGAAAACCTCTGAACACGACCGTAAAATGCGGTCGAACATCTAGGAAGACGTTAAAGAAAGAATTTATCCAAAACCCTTCATTCAAAATCAGATGCCACACAAGCAAACTAAGTTGAAAGCAGAGCCAAGAGAAAAAATCGATTATTCGATTCTCTTGTCAAATACAAACTTACCTGAGTTTTTTTTATTTATGTACTCCAATTCTCAAACATTTCGATTCACGGTTTTTTACACAGCTTTTTCCACATTTCTATATTTATGTTGAAGGTAAAGTAAAGAAATCAAAACTTTCTGAATTGAATTGTATCCTCGATAGTCGAGAAATGAAGAAAAGAAAGTCGATACATTTTTTTTGTTATTTTTCCTTTCCCAAACAGATTTTGTAAGAAAAAGAAATATGAACTCGTATAGCTTTACTATGCTGCATGTCTTTATTAAGAACAACGAGTGGGTAATGCAAGAAATGAAACGAGATTCTATATCCAATCACCATCTATTGGGTGACGAATCATGGCACTCTACTGATTGAATTAGAATCATACACGGTTAACATAGGGCTATGCCATGAGAAGTATCAAATGGATTCTTTATGCTCACTTTAAAAGGACAATTGTAGTTCAGCAGCGAGGCAGCCCTCTCACCATGGTGACGATATCGACGGACACATTGATTACTTGCTCGATTACCTTGTAAGTGCCGATCTTCTGTCGCATCAACTGCTCAGTGATGGGATCTAGCGTTGAGTCTAGCAAAATGTGTCGCCAGTGCACTTGTAGTAAACCTCCTACTCATCACACCTGATACACTCGATTTCGTCTCCCTGCTTCCCCGGCCCACTTGGCTCAAGAATCAACTCAGTTGCTGCTGCTGCTGCATTCACGTCCATGCGCTCTTGATGCACTGCGATGTCGGGTGAACGAGAAGTAGATGATTGGCTGTTACGACGTCTTTTTAGTCAATTTTGGAGCTTTCTGCGTTGACTTTCCTCCGGGGCACGCTGCTCATGTTTCACTCAAATGGTATTTTGGTCGATTCCATGATTTTTACTTCATATACTTGGCATGTGAAATATAAACACGTCCTAAAATTAAGTATCGTTACCCCCTTTCACGACAATTTTTACTTGAAGTTGTCTGTCTTGTGTTTCGCGCAGCTTGGCCAAATATGGCCCTTGCGCCATAAAACCCCTAAACAACCAACCAGCCAACCAAAATTAAGGATCATGCAATCCGAGATGATTCCCATAGTAAGTGCCTCAAATGACAAACGATTATTCTATAAGCTTATGTGGAATAAAATAAGGACATCCACGTGCCTCGTGGTGCTACGACAACTAAAGAAACGGAAAAATAGCTTAGATGAGCACATTCTAGGTCTTCGTTACTGCGAATAAAATATTTTTTGTTACGTTAAAAGCAACCTTATAGGAATGTGCTGGCCTCTAACCCAAATACAAGATTCACAACGTGCAGACGACATGCTTTCCACAAGACTGTCCAAAAGTTCTTGTGGGAAGGAGTCCCATTCGTGCTTTAGAATGTGTCTTTGCTCTTATACTGTCCTTTGTGGTGTTGTGTAGTCTTCAATGCGACGGTAGAGAGCATGCCAAGCATGCTCTATTGGATTCAGATAAGGTGACCTTGCTTTCTACGATTCAGTATTACCTTTAAGTTTTAGACACGTGTGTAGATGGGAAGAGATGAAAGTTTAAATAGGATTCACATTAACTAGTCTGACATGCGAGTGTGTTCTGTAAGCTTAAGAATAGTTTTTATTATAAATAACTGATGGAAAATGCTACGAGCTATCATTGAAATAGATTATGCATATTCTTGGTGGTACAGGATCACTTATTGACTGTTCGGAAGATAAAGGGAAACACAGTCACTGCTACGAATGATTTCCTGTTTAACTATCTAGTAATTCCTCATTATATGACTGCTTAATATTTCGTGATGAATTTTAATGGAATTTATCCCTTTCCGAAAAAATTGACTGCAACTTCTAATTCATTTGTCCAATTTTGTTGTTCATTGGAAAATGTTATTTCTCCTGATAATTTTACATCTGTTTCCTGAACTTAAAAATCATAAAAAATTTGAAATTCTTGAGAGAAAACCCAAAAGGTAAGAGCGAAATTGGACCATTTTAAATATTAAAATACCAAAAAACATGATTAAATTATGATTATGGAATATCTTCAATAAATATACAAATTAATATATTCATTCGCAGTTGAAAACAATCATCGTGACATTAAAGATAACAGTGAATTTCTCAAGGATAAATAAGATTTCTTGAATATTTTTCAAAATGTGCTGACAATGATTAAAGACTGATCTATCGTATATACTAATATTTTCATATCTAATTCATCATACACAAACAGGATACTGGAAGTGACAGTTCAATTTCTCAGGGATGAACAATGTGTTTTAATAATTTTTAAAATACTGAAAACTGATTAAAATCTGAATTGTAATGAATATTTTTATTGTTTCTAATGGGAAAATTACTTTTTCCAGATATGTATTTTTACTCATGTGCTCTTGAGAAATGAATGCTCTTTCATTTATGCAGACCCCAAACAAGTTGACATAACGCAATTTATATTCATGAATAAAATCATTGAGTTATTTCATCGCATAAAAACCAGTAATTTCTTATCGATAAATCACTATTGATAAATAAAATACAAATGCAAATTGACAGATACTAATTTTAGTTTTGTTTTACTAATGAATATAAAACGGAGCTACAGTTTCTGTTTGTATGATCGGCTTTATCTATAAAGTTCAATGTAGATTTTTGTGGTAGAACGTGTTTCCTGTATGTGTCCCATATTTGGTTACCAGAAGTAAAACCCTCGTCTTCCAGTGTTTGTTTTCATTTATAATAAAAATTCCTCCAGTAGTAAGGAAATGCATGCAAATTCAAGAAATTCAACTTTGCCAGAACTCTTTGAGCTACGCATTTTATCCCATGAGCAAATATTATGCTTATTTCTTGCAATGCTATGATATAAATGAACAGTGCAAATAACAAGGTATAGATTTAACCTACTTTTATAACAAGCAGAAAATTTTTGTTGGCATTCCAAGATAATGAAGTCTCAACTTTGATGTAATATAAATATTAGTATATTGTTTTGGCCTCTCTTTGTTTTACGCATATTTCAAATAACATTTTAGTAATTTGTTCTTTCTGATTGAATTATTCTGTTTAGATTTATAAAAATATCGTTTTGTGAGTACATATGTGTGGATTATTTAATACCAAAAGTTATTCAGCTTATTTCTCTATGTAAGTGGTAGAAATTTGCCAATTTCATTCATGCGATGTATTAATTAGAATTAAGTGATCAATCAAGGCCTTTGTTTTAATAACAGAAAATTTCGGAACATTTATTTTTATATGGGGTTATGGATGTGTAGTTACCTTTTATTAAAGAGAGAGAGAGAGAGAGAGGAATGGAAGAAAGAAGTTCAATACCTGAAAAAACTTTACAAATAAACAATGTTTAGGGAAAATGTTTAGTTGAATATTTTCCGAAAGGATTACATGTTCCTTGTGAGTACCTGAATCTTTTATACAGTACTTTTAAAAAAGACAAATTACATTGTTTTTCATGAGATACCTACCATACTTATGTCAGTTTGCCTGAGATAACTTTTCATTAATATATTTGTATACTTATAGAAGAATATGCATTTTGATTATAAAAGAATTATGTATTTTGTCATGACAGGATTGTTATCTGTAAATAAAGTTATTTGGTTTTTCAAACAGCTCATTTGCTTTACATCCTTAAACTGAAATTTGACTTTTTCAGACGAAATGACAAACCTGATTCTGAAATGCCACGTACTAAAGAAAAAAAGCATAGAGCCCAAGTTATAGCATTCCATTTGCGATATCATAAAGCATAAACTCGCGCAACTGGTTCATTTTTGGACCTTTGAACATAAAACTCAACCAATCAAAGCATGAACTTTGGCATGGGCACTTTTATGTACTTGGGCTTTTGTTCCCACAGAAACTACGACTCAACTGTCTAGTGTAGTCAGTTTTACATTATACATTGCTAAGTGCATGTAATTATAGTTCAAAACAAAGGCTCTCAACACTTTTAGGAGAAAAACGTCTTTACAACTTTTCGAAAAATTTCTTTAAATTTTCCTTTGGTTTCTAAAGCTAAAGCTAAGTTCAGAATCAGTTACGTAAGGTTATATAAATATATAGTTATATTTTTTCTAATCTTAATGAATGAGTTTAATTTACTAAATAACCTTTAATATGTATACTTTTTGCAGATTTGAATCGATATGGTAGATAGTTAATTACCGTCGCACTGAGCAACACAACGGGCTATTGGGAACGGTCCGGGATCAATCCCGAAGAGAAAGTTCCAAGGACAACGCCTCATAATTTTGAACCATGGTCGGATGACGAGAAAATCACCAGAGCTGGCACCCCTCTTCAAAAATTCAACACCACGCCAACGTGTGGATATTTGAGGCCACGACAGATTTAACGTGCACCAGCCCCCTTTGCACACGACGGTCTTTGGCTGGACCGAGTTTCGAACTCGCAGCCCTCCTGTTGCTTATCCGTTGCTCTTCCAACTGGGCTACCGCGACCCACTCACTAGGAACATACATACCTATGCAGGTATTAGAACTCAGAGCCTATTGAACCGAGAGCTATATGTGGTTTTTAAATAATGTAACAAAATTAATTCGCCTTTTTAGTTTCTTGTATTGATTTTAACGTAACCAAAAATTGTATATAAATTAAGTTTTGTTAAATCTTTAAAAAGGTATGTAAAGTAAAAATTTTGGTACAATAGATTTTTTGAACTGCAACTTTCTCGGAGGTTAATATATTTTTTAATGGTTTCAATTCAACAAGTAATCTATTTCAATGAAGTGTTTTGCTTTATGACATATGTAACTGTGTTTATGTATGTCTTTTTAGATCATATATATTTTCTCTGAAATTGGATATTTTCTGTAGAAAAAAATTACAACAAAATAAAATTAAAATAAATGAAATGTATTTATTTTTCCACCTATTACTTCTCTTCTTTTGAGACCGCAGATCATCTTGAAATAAAAATTCCGTAATTTAATTAAGAAACAGATTTAACTGGTGTTTTTCCATAAGCACGCAATTGCGTGTTTCACTTCCAGAAAAACTTGCTTTCAGTGTAATATTCTGGTTCATGTTAGGTTTCTCTGCAATGGCGAATTAATAACAGATTCCACGTTTGATTGGTTTTGTTTGCCAGTGAGGGATGCTAAAATTTTTTCTCTTTCTTGAGTGTAAATTATTATGCACGTTATGCTCCGTCTGCGTTTATAGCGATATGCTGAAAAGAAAATTACTGGCAAGATTAATCATAGTTACACACTTCTCTCACTTTGAGGTTTTTTCGTTTAAAGTCAAGAAACAACACACCTCTTTGGATAGTTCATTTTTGTCATTTTAAGGAGACAAATATTTGTTTTAGATTTTTTCGAAACATGTATCATGCGTGCTGCTCATTTCACATTATGCAATGAGATAATAATATCGTAAAGTCTTATTTAAATTAGCAATTGTTAGAAAACTATCATCGGTAGAAAAACACATTTTAAATGCATTGATATGCTCAGCCACGTGACTGATTATGATAATTCCCTTTCCAGGATTTAATCAACATTTTTTACAATATCACCTTTTTTACATTTTATTAAATTGAAAGCATTTACTACTCGAAATCCTATTTGCATTTAGATTGCACGATATCTGCCTTTCTTAAATCAATAGCTTAATAGGATCAAATTCCCCGATTTGGTTTGTCGCTTTGTGGTCATTTTTGCAACACAAGGTCTAATAAACCTTCAAATTCTCAGAAACGGATGCGAATCATTGCAATACCCTTGGTTAATAAAATCAGCTTCTCTACTAAAATTTTTTCCAATGTCCTACCAATTGAACATTATTCATCACGGCACTAGAAGGTCGGAATTGTGAACCACTTAGCACTACCCTGGTTCACCATGAGAATGGGTTACACCTCACAAGCATAACTTGACTCCCGGGTTTTAGGTTTTAATAACCTCAGATTAAGTTTTGATCTCATGTTTCAAGTTTTCCTAGGTTTTTAAATGTCCCTTTTGGGTTTTATAGTTACTAACAAAACTACCACTTAGATCGAACATAAGATAACAAACAATTTTTATTGATACAATGGGAATTTTTAAAGCGTGTAATCGGTTTTGTCACAAAGATCTAATGAAATGATAACCAAATATATTATTTGTATTTGATAATTAATCAGGATATTTCCCCCTCCCCCAAAATTAATGTACTTAAAAATAGGATAAAACTTTGTACGTTCGTGCTAGATAATTCATTGCGTGAATGCCAAATGATTACTGTTTGCTCTCGCCCAAAATGGACCACCCTGAATGGGCTGCGATCTATGATTGGATGTCTAGATTTTGTTTTAGATGGAGTTGATATTTTGCTTTTGCTGTAATTGCTTTTTTGGGAAGCAAGAAAGTATCACACTTGGTTTATCCGAAATAACTCTGCCATTTTGCATAAAACCATATTCAAATTCAAATATATACGAAAAAGTATTTTTTAGTTTTCAAAGGTCGTTTTAGGTCTTCTTAGGTGTTTTAGATCATTTTAGGTTTTTATACGTTCTTGACTCCAAATAGGTACTTCTAGGTTCTATAAATTAGGTACAATTTTATTGTACTAGTTATTATTATTATAGCTGTTTTATTGTATTTACTGTACTAACAATTTTAGGTACTACTTATTGTACTATTGTACTGTGTCTGGACTGGAGCTATTGACGACGGTCCGGGTTCAATACCGAAGAGAAAGGTCCAAGGACAACGCCTCGTAATTTTGAACCACGGTCAGATGATGAGGTCACACCTGAGCTAACACTCCATTCTTCAAACTTCCATTCCACGCCAACGTGAGGACTTTTGAGACCACGACAGATTAAACGTGCAGCATCCCCCGCGTGCACGACGGTCTTTGGCTGGGCAGAGCTTCGAATGGAAAGTTAGCTGTTCAAGCTCGGAGCAACGGATCAGTAACACTCTGGTTGCTGATCCGTTGCTTTTCCAACTGGGCGCTACCACGGCCCATACAACCACAATAATACAACTTTGAGAAGCAACTGCTTGAGAAAGTAAATTTAATTTATCATTTTAGAATGTTTCTTAAAATATTTTCAATTCTTTCTCCACATACTTAAATCAATCTGCAATGAATTTACATAATTTCTTAATTAGTGAAGAATAGTTATATAATTAAAATTTAAATATTTTTGACGTTTCGAGGGAATTATTCTAAAAACAGACCGACCATCTGACATGGTTCTATTTTCCATGTAACAAAAATTTAGCTTTTTGAGTGGTGGTGTGCATATTTATGTCTGACTGTCCATTTGGACCACTACCCCTCATATGAATATCAACTGAATGAATATTAATGTACCTTAGTAGCCTTAATATACGAAGGATATTTATACATCTGGTTCTAACCATTTCAAGGAGTCGCGATTCTAGGCGTTCCACCATCCTAAAAGAATTAATCATTTTGAGATTAATTATGGTTTCAGTAATCACTGATTTTACTCACGGTGTCATTAAAAGTAGTAATAGATTTCATAGTCTAACTTGGAATCAAACTTCACAAAAGGGTAAACGTTTGGAGATTACTTATGGTATTGTTAATCACTGATTTTATTCATGGTCTCATTGAAAGTAGTACTTGATTTCATAAGTCAAAACTTCGTATCGCTTTCTATTAAAATCAGTTAATAGAATAAAATATTTGAAAACCAAAGTGATCGTGTTCAGCAGAGGGCACGGGGAAAAGTATCATTTGCACGGAAACTGATTATTACAATCTCACGCAACCATCCGGTACTTAAGGAACTCTTTTTTTGAGAGTGAACCAATTGTCCCATTCGAATTTTTCTGCACAGAAAGCAAAAATTTATACACCTTAGCAGCCATAATATACCAAGGTATTTCTACATCGATCTAAATCATTCCAAAGAAGGTGGATGCTAGACGTCCCACCTTTCCTAAAACGGTTAATCGTTTTGAGATTACTTAATGGTGATTTGCAATAACTGATTTTACTCATGGTCTCATTGAAAGTAGTATTTTATTTCATAAGTCTAAACTTCGAATAGCTTTTTATAAAAATCAGCTGCTTAATAGAATAAAATCTTTGAAAACAAGGGATCGTGTTCAGCAGAGGGCACTGGAAAAAAGTATCATTTGCACGGAAATTGATTATTACAATCTCACGCAATCGTCCTGTTCTAGAGGCACTCCATTTTTGTGAGTGAACCAATTGTCCGATTGGAATTTTTCTGCAGCGAGAGCAAATATTTGAGAGATATAGGCTGTTCCCGTCCCCTCCCAGTCTCCTCCTTGTTGGAGGTAGGCGAACTGTGTGTGGGTTTGGGTGTGGACTCTAAAGATTTACCGGTTCACTTACTTCTCGGTCAGTTCCTCGGGGTAACCCGCTCAGCCGAGTGCTTCTTGACTAGTTAGTTGCTCGTTTTACCGAACTCACGCACGCACCACTCCTACTTCTGCAACGCTCATCCGCAGTCTGGAGATGAGGCTGCTGCAGGTATGTAAAGGCCCTTTCTTTGTGGTTTCATTCATTTGAGTTTATATTATTACAGAACAACTATCCCATTTTAAATTCTCTGGAAACAGCAATCAAAAGCGATTGCAAATAAAACAAGCTGCTCTGAGTGGCAGATGAACTAAATCTAATTTTGGCAGGGGATTAACTTAAAAGGGGTGTTTCTTCTCTTCAAGATTAGTTTTTTTTTCCTGAAAAAATAGATTAGTCGGTTAGAAGAAACCATTAAAGTCTTCCACCTCATTCCATATGCATGACGATCCTATAATTTTAGATCCCCTAGTATTTTCAATTTCGATAAGAATAATTTTTTTAGAAATTTTTATCTCTTCTATTAGATGGTTAATTGCTTTGCAACATATTTATGTAAGATCAGAAAAATTTTAAATATTTTCTGCCCCTCCCACAAGCTATATACGCACCCTGAAACTTGTTTTAGAATCCGTTATTATCTATTAAGATTATCTTCATCTCCATAATAGGATTTTTAAAAATGTCTTATAGAACTAATTTGTTTGCAGTGTATTTACTTAAGATTAGAATTTTTAAATATCTTCAATCCAAGCTCGAATACATCCTGACCCTAATTTTAAAGTGCTATTCCAGCGCTCTACAAATTTGAAAATTCATCAATACTTCAAATTGAGTGATATTGATTTTAATAAATCCAAACTTTTATTTTGGTTCAATGTTTAGAACGTTTCATGAAAAAGAATTAATGCTTTGTATAAAATGACAAATCATGGATTAGTCAGTTTTGAAATTTATGTACGAAACTAACACCAACTGATTAATATTCGTATATATTAAAGATTATCTAAATACACGACATATTTATACGAGAAGCTTATTGATAATGTGATTTTTACACAGTAAGGATTAAGGAACGACCTCAAGGAGCGAGGAAGTTTCAATTTCTGAACGTTCCTTTTGACCGTTCATTATCTGCCCCTCCTTTCAAATCTTAATAGATTTTAGCCCTTTATATTAAAATCTTAGAAACTTCTAATTATTTAATAATCAAAAACTCATATGAAATTATTAGAGATTAAAGAGCTTCGAAATCGAATAGCATATGAGACACTACTCTTAATTTTGTTTTAAATAAAAAATATTTTTTATTATTTTCCAAAAGAAATTTTCTTTCATATCAGACCGATAAAAGATACAAACAAATCTATACATCATATTTGCATTTAGTATGCGCATTATGGAAGTGATTACAAAGAACAATATTTTTACTAAAATATATACTTTGAGATATCCTTTCAATTTTCTGTTGAAAGGATTCTTTTGTCAGACAGCAATTGTTTATTCCCGAGTACAATAATTTTATCTTAATTTTTTCTTAAGTTATATATATTTAAAGTTCTCTTTTCTTGAACTCTTAAATAAATAAAACAGAATTACTGAGGGACTATCAAATTTGCACTGCAATTATGCTCAGATAAAAAGCGTAAAAACGCACATGTCTAAAAAGAAATTTTGTTTACCTATTTCATCTTCTTTTGCGACAGAGAAGAAGCATTTTGATAAAAATTGATAAAAGAAACCCTCCCAAGTCAAACCAGCTAGTGTCTTTTGATCTTATTTTAAAGAGAGCGAAAAACATTGTTATTATTAAGCATTAAGTAAGTACATATTGTACAATCTGTATTTTTTCATTAAAATGGTATATACTAATAGATACTAATTGGGTTGCTCACCGCGAAATAATATTTCATAGTAAGATAGTTGAGAAAATGTTTTCATATTTTAAGTATTCTCAGTCTCGTTAGGATTTCTTTATGTGATTCCTGTTTTTGTTTACATAAAAAAGTATTTTTACTTTACTGTTCACTCTTTTTTACAAATCTTCACTTCATCTTTACTGTTCACTCTTTTTTACAAAAGCGGACTTCTGGAAAGGAAAAAAGCTACAACATTTGTAATAGTTGTGCAACTTGACTTTCTGAAATATCAGCTTTATTGAAGATATTAGAACGGTATATGAAAATTCGTGTTTCTGTATTTATAAAACAATGTAACAGTTGTCATATAAAATTTAAATCGTGCTTTTAAGGCTGCTCATTTCTATTTTGACTAAAATTCGGAACGATCACAGGGGTATAGAAATACTTCAGATAATGTTTAGTAACTACAAGGTATTACATTTTACATTTTCAAATTATTTCGTGAGTAATTCGGACTGTGTGCGCGATTGCTATTCTGATATCTTTTTGGTACTAATTTATCTGATCACATTTCAATTTGGGGCCACCGTGGCCCAATGCTCTACCAACTTGCCACTTGTGGGTAGAGTAGGTTCGATTCCTATAACTTACCCTGGACTTATGTCTCTCTCTTCACCGTATCAGTAAAATTTCCTTGTGTATGTCCATTACTTGTGGTTGTCTGTCTTATATTTGGCTCAGCTTCGACGAATATGGTTTTATGGTTGGGATTTAAAGCCCCTTGCGCCATAAAACCCTATCCAACCAGTCATACTTCAATTGTTCGAACATGAAATTTACGGGGAAAAATCCTAATAATCGAGCAATGTTTTATTACACAATTTCAAAAATTTGGCATGATATTATTTTTTATGCATTCGTGTGCTCAATTGTCAGCATTAGTATTTATCCGATTAGCATTTGAATTCTAAAATTATATTAAGATTTGCATTTTAAAAATGGTATAACGATCAACAAAAGATGTTCAATTGAATTAATTCTATTAACTTGATTGTCCTAGTAATAGACATTCGTAGTTTTGCAATTGTAATGATACTTTGCCCTCTGCCAGATAGTTTAACTTTCTTTTAATGTTTCTTCGACAAATCAAGATACGTATCGAAATTAAAGAACAATGCTCTTTAATTATTGAACTGAAGGCTTATGTTAGATTTTGCGCGTTTGATTATGCATGAAATTGGAGTAAGTTCTTACAAAGAAGACTCAACAAGGGGTCTCAGAATAAGTTAAGAGAACATAAAAGCCGTACATTTAAAAAAGATTTAGCATATCCAAACTTTTCTAGTACTTTTAAGTTGGATTACGAATTGAAAACCCACGTAGAAGAGGAAGAATAAAACAATCAGTCGAAAAGTCCTATTTAAGCTGTTCACCCGTTGTGGCTATCTTATTTTATATCTTCTCTAGATTTAGAGTTTCTGTGCTTGTTTGTTACAATGCGTTTTTACTTTTATTCATTATTGGACACTTATCTTCCCAGACTGAGTAAAAGAAGTAAAAGAGCGTATTTTTTAAATTTGAGATTTAGTTCAAGCTATAAAACACTTCAAATGATATGACTCATGAATTTCAGTTCTTATTTTCCAGATAAAGCATTAGATGAGAAGGATCTGAGCAGTTACGAGCAAATGAAAAAAGTTTTACGATTGAATATTACAATAATAAAATGTAACTGGTAATACTGACTTATGTCGCTTCAGTTATAAAAGTATCAGAGAATTTTTCTGCCAAACTAGATGTAGGTGGCGACAGTTTTCTACGGAGGAACGTGATTTCATGTATGTATACCGAAATTAACGCCACTTGACTTATTTTTCGGATACGAGTTCAATTAAAATTTCAAAGCATGAATTCCGTATCATATGACAATTGATTGGTTAATATCACCTAGATTAAATGCCAAATGTAGCCGAAAAGGCGATAAACTACATTGCAATATAACGCTGATATGTACCATGTGAGAGTTTTTCAGTGCCAGGAAGTAAAATCTTCGCTTTCCGTCTGGTTTGTTTTACAATTAAATTCTATTCATGATTCATTGTGGTATAATTCTTTTTAATTAATTTGAACCAAGTTTTACTTAGTTAATCTTCAAGTCCTGTGGGAAAATAGTTGTATTACTGCAATAAGTATTTTTCTGAGTGCAATTCTGGGTGCAAAAAACACACTAACTATTTAATAACTGAATATTACAAATTTAACCTACTGTTTCCTTAGAACATCACACACTTTGTCCTCTTCTTGAAACATGTGTTAATCTAATCTGATAATATTATCATAACCTGAACATTAAATGAATTTGCAATTGGTTTAATTGGTTAATTGCTAATGCGTTGAGATGTACATCACGAGTTTATTATAGAAATATTCTTCACATGTTAATTAGGAGTATTAAAAATAAATTTCTTGACACTAAAAAAAGATGAACTTTTCGCATACACTTTGTCGTTTATGGAGCACCACAGAGAGAAATAAAAAAAAGGAATGATGTTTAGGGACTTGAAGCCTTGAATTTAGTCCACCTTTGACCAATCTAAGACTAAGGAACAGCGTAATATTTCAGAGTATCCATAGACAAATTAAATGTCAATTCTTGACCCGATGAAGCTAAATTAAAGCTATTTTATTTCCTAAATACTTGCTTGGAGGTCAATGCACACCACTTGATCTTTGGGCTATTTCACTGCATATTTTCGGCATGGATATTTTATATATTCTGCATATTTTGGCATATTATTTTGCATATTTTGGTATATTCTCGGAAAGCATGGATATTTTTTATCCATGTTCTCCAAAAATATCAGTGAAATAGTTCGAAAGTCATGTGATGAGTACTGACCTCCAAGCATATAATTAAGTTTTTTTAATCCCCTAACTAGCAGATATACCTATTTATTTACACTGAAACGTGGCCTCATTAATGTATGCAGATTACGTTTCCGAAAAATTGTATATATTTATGCAAGAAATTCAATTTTCTATGGTGAATTGTCATTGTTTCAGTTCTCATACGAATTGTTCCATAAATGCTGTAAGTTTTACCTTTTACCAAACCAATTTGGAAACTAAAGATTTGACCTTCAAGTGATTTTGACGAGATATCTCGTTTCATGAAGATCTAACCGATTTGCTAATGTCGAGATATCTTGTCATCAAGATATTGAAAATGGTTTGATGATGACGAGATCAAGATCAGCTCAGATTTCTTATAATGACGAAGTATCTCGTCCATGAAGATCTGGTCAGTTGTAATAATGACGAAATACCTCGTCGAGGTAGCAACCAGGAGAGTTAAGTAGTGTCATCAATTATATGCCAGCTCAACAGATGTACTTTCTAGGATGTTTTCTTTTAAAATATGTGTTAAGTCTCTGAACGTTGATGACACAGGCTACTTTTTTGTTTCTTGGAGTTACTTCAATCGTAAAATTGAAGGCAGAATTAAAGTGAAGAATTTCGTTAAACTTTGATCTACAACTGCTGAAGATGGCTCAGTTTTTCATAACATTCGATGTTTTTTCTCTTACAGTAGCTTTTTTTCTTACTTTAATTATTGAAGTGGAAAAACTAACAACAAACTTAGTGGAGGGTAAATTAGTTTGAGTAAACAGTGCATGGTTAATCTTTTTATTTCAGTCTCAAACTTTCCCATATTTCTTCCTTTTTTGATTTTTGTTTCTAACTTTTATTTATCAACTATTGAGGTGCTATCCTGGAAAAGGATGTTAGGATTGCAAATCGTCCACATCGATCTCCAAATATTTTGGAATATGTTAACAGAAGGGGATGGATGCATTGACATTCTAATGGAACAGAAAGGGGTGTAGGAATTGGTTGGATTTTATGGCACAACGGCCTTATTTGGTCATGCTGCGCCAGACACAAGACAGGCAATTTCAAGTAATGGTGAAACACACACAAGGAAAGTTTTATTACCATAGAAGATAAAAATACCCACAGGGAGGAATCGACCCTGCCCCGCCTACAACTCGCAGGTTGCTAGTGCAGTGGACAGACTCGCTGAGCCCACGACGGTCTCGGTGAAATAGAAGGAGTATGTGCGAGGAATTTTATGTTATTTGTCACAATCGCTGGGTTTGAACATCTCCGATTGAAGGTCACATTGTGTAAGACAGCAGGAATCCTAATGTAGGACTAACTGGTGAAACACATTCATCTGCGCTTCGATAGCCAATTCCCAAGTTCACGTGACCTACATTCTGAGATTTTATTAGAGCGACTATACCCATATGATTCGTCTATTTCATTGGAAGATCGATGCTGTAACGTCCGACCTATGTTCTCTGACGGTCGTCTGCTTGGAATATTCTCTACAACGGTTTACATTTCCCTCTAACGAATGTATCTAAATTCGAACCATTGTTTTTTCATAAGATTTAGATTCCGCTCGATAGGACGTAGGGAAGAATTGTTTGTATTTAGTTTTGTAATTAAAAGCTTAGTAAACGGATTTGTTGCACAAATAAGTTCACATTGGTTTTCAGAGACATATTCATATCCAAGTGATTTCGAGAAGATATCTCGTCATCAAGATAATGTCGATTTTTCGGTGATGACGAAATCGAGATCTGGTGAGCTTTCTTCTAATGATGGCGATCGTGTTTTCTTCTAATGACGAGATATCTCGTCCAACAAGATCTGGTCAGTTTTTCTAATGGCGAGATATGTACCTCGTAGAGACACCAACCAGGAGGTGAACCACTGAATTTTTTACGGTAGGTCGGTAGGTGTTTTAATTAACGTCGAATTGGAGCAAGACAACGGGCAATTGAATTCTTTACGGAATCAGTACAAAAACTTAACATAGTTTAATTGTTACTAACAAATGAATTATAATTTAAGTGACTGTGAAGTTTATGGAAATAGTTTAAACCTGGTGGTTGTCTTGATGAAGTATCTCGTCATTATCAAAACTGACCAGATCTTGGTGGACAAGATATCTCGCCATAAGAAGAAAACTGATCAGATTGTCATCTCGTCATCATAAAACATTCGGTGATATTTTGATGACGAGATATCTCTTCATTAGCAAAATTGGCCAGATCTTGATGGACGAGATATCCCGTCGAAACCACTTGTAAGTTTAAGATAATTTTTTTATGGCCAGAATTATTTGAAACTGAAATAATGTACGTAGTTAACTTGTCTAGATATATCTATTAACTATTGCTGCAATTAATCTAAATAGTGTGTTATGGGCAAGAGTAGTGACATATCAAATAATTATAAATATATTACATTTGTTTATATAAATTTAAATTGCTTGTATTTGTTCTAATCCTGGGTTTGAATTTCGGTCTGTAAGTGCATGAATGTTGGTGATTGTCGTTGCTGGAGTAACGGTGACTTACCCCACTGAATATCCATTCACAAATCTCGTCATATAATGCCGATGTCAGAGGTCAGTGGTTGGCATTAAAATATTTATTATAATCTGTTGATTTTGTGTTTATTTAGAAACAGAAATAAACTTTTAGCAAAATACTTTTTATCATACCATTAAAAATATAACAATCCTGTTTAGACGTTACATAATTTTCCTACAAACTGAATGGGAAACGGTGTGCCGAATCCATATAAATGATCACGCATATGTGGATTACGCACATCTATTTGTATAGGTTATACGTACGTGCCCAAATTTAATTTGTAATATAATCCAATAGGTAGGTAGTTAATTAAAGTCGCACTGAAGCGACACAGCGGGCTATTGGTGACGGTTCGGGATCAATTCCGAAGGGAAAGTCCAAGGACAACAAGTAATTTTGAACCACGATCAGATCACTAGAACAACACCTGAGATGGCACCCCACTCTCTAAAATTCCACAACACACCAACATGAGGGCATTTGAGACCACGAGTGATTTAATGTGCACAATCCCGCATACATGACGGTCTTTGACTGGACAGAGTTCAATCCCAAGGTTGCTAATCCGTTGCTCTTCCAATTGGGCTACAGCGGCCCTTATATTCTAATAAGTATACAGAAGAGGTAGGTAGTGTAAATTAACGTCGTTCAGAAGCAACACAACGGGCTGTTGGAGACGGTCTGGGATCAATCCCGAAAGGAAAGATCCAGAAGTATACAGAAGAAAAAAAATATAGATTTCGGTTATATTCATAAAACAATTATCACAAATAATTAAAAATCTATTAAAGATTTATATCGCGTATAAATTAGGCTCCTGACATCCTTCTAATGATCCTAAATGGCCGTTCCTAATTTGTAAAAAATTGAGTTGCATATGAAAGTAAGTACAGCACTATTCGTAATAATGAATCTGTCGGAAGAAAGGAGCGCCAGAAAGGACATATTTCTTACAGTAGCAAATGGATGAGTGAGAAGGAGATCAAAGAATAATCAGACAAATTTCGTATTTAAACACCATGTCCATCTACTAGATGGGTAGATCGACATTAATTGCATTAACACTACCCCTTCGTGTGTAAAAGAATGTGCTAGCGCCCGTGTACTGTGTATCAATTGATGTTGTAACATTAAAATACACATCTTATAAAACGTTTCCCGGTGCTCCTTTGATTACTTAGAGTTGCACAGATAGAAGACCCGAGGGTATTTTTTACAGCGCAACAGCTAGATGTATTACCATTATAATTAGTCACCAGATCTGCGAGGTGAAGTAACAAGTTGCTTTATTTTCTTTAGGGAAATAACATGTTGTCATTCCTCATTTGCGCTGTGTTTGAAGGATTAACAGCAATTAGCATTGCAATTTCCATTGAACCATATTGTTTTTTAATTATTATTAATCAATTCACTCTGTTCTTTCTGTATTACTTAGAAGTCTCTCGGATATAAATGTTTTTCTATGCAACTATGCAATTAGCATATCAAATATAATACCTTAAAAGATATTGAAGTCGAATCGTAAAGGACTTGCTTCACTTTTTGAGTAGTAATTAGAGAATCGCGAGGAGTATGAATGAATAAAATATTTAATTTTAATAGCCATCTCTGTTCCTACGCATTTAACAGGAGAGGATGCAAGTTTTTTAAACTTCATTTATAACTTGACAAAATACTGCACTCAGAAACTAAAAAAGGAGAAAAGAGCATTTGAGAGAGCACTTTAAAATTTAATAGCTGCTCATTGCAAAACAAACAAGTATTTTGAGTTTAATAATACTTTTGAAAAAGTGACTCTCGCAGAGTTTTTTGTACTAAGATAAGGAAAGCTCTATACAGATTCAGTTCTAGGAAAGTTAGTAAATAAAATTTGTATTCTATAAGTACAGATTTTAACTTTTTCGAGATATAATCTGCTCATATAAAATATACATCTGAGGTACTATGTAGATCGGGGACGTCTTTGAAATGTTTCCGAAATCAGACCTTTTCTTCCCCCAAAGTGATAGATCCTTCAATAATTTTATGCAACTGTTATTTCATAAAGGCTTGAATATTTTAATAGAACAGATACCTTCTAACATACAAAAATCTTAAAACGCAACTTCCATAGAGTCTATTTCTTCTATAAATGAATTTCTCTTTATTTTTATGATGACTACATATGTTCCCCTCATACTAAGTTCATTAGGTCTACTGAAAAGAAATGACTTCAATATTATGCTTATTATGTTGATTATTATTATGTTTTTACACTAATATCAGAATTTATACCTGTCATATCGTCAGTTTACAAGTGAAACACACAAATCAAAATTTTCAAAATATGAGTTTTTTAGTTTTTCTAAACCAGGATGTGGTGATTTTAGAGTGAAGACCACTAAGTTATTTTTTCTTTGCATGAAGGTTATATATTTTTTTGAGAAACACACTTGAGAAACTTAGAGACTAGAACTTTTCTCTCTTAGTTTTTTCTCAGAACTATATTTTTTGACTTAGTGTTTCACTTGTCAGTAGATGATATTATGTTTTTCACTTTCCATGTCATTTTTACTTACATGAACGTTCGCGTATATTAGTAAAATAATTATATCATAATATACAATCACTCCTTACCTCCTTCCTCACCTACACTTCAAGTCTAGTAATAATCTGGAGGACGAGTCCCTCACAAAATAAAATTACATATTCCAACTACTCAGTGTTTAACTTGCACAAATGTGTATGTTTTCTCTCATTTTATATGTTTTTTTTACAATTATTGTTTACGGTGATTACTGATTACAAACTTTACTGTAATGAACACAATGAAAAGGTTTATCACTTTTCGAGCTTAGAAAGAGAATGATGCTTTTTGCCGACAAAAATCATACAGCTTTTTTCTGGGAACTTGGCTCACTGCTTTTCTCTTTTTCAATTCAACAGACTGCTTGACACAAACGTTATGTAGTTTTTTGACTTTTGCATTGCCTCCTTAAACCTCTGACCCGGTTACTATAGTAGTGGCAATCTATCCACTTATGTGGGAGACCTTGCTCTCTCTTATAACCATTTACCTTTAAGAATGCTTTTAATTATGAATTTTGCATGACAGTCAACTTAGTTTAGTAAATGTAGATCACACTAACGAATTACTCCCAAATAAAACGCCTGCAAAATATCGAGTGAGATATTAATAAACATTTCATTTTCATCTCATGTTCGCTGCTCGGATTAGGCTGGTTGAATTAACAACAAATTTGAGAAGAAAGAACCAGAAAACATTCACGTAACAATGAAGATGAAACTACAATCCATAGTTGTTCCAGAGGTACAAATTCCAGTCTCCCATTCCGCCGGTTGAATGTCAATGAATAAAGACCAATTCATTTCCCAGAGATGTTGTTATTATCTGTTTGGTTGTTATTTACAGATACCGAAGAATCCGAAATGGTTGTAAAAGCCTTTCGAAAGATGAGACAAATTGCTTTACAGATAATTATTTCTGATCTCGGAACAATCATTTACTATAACCGTCTCAAATGAGCGCACTTCTTAGTGCACTGACAGCATGTAAGTTGGGGTTGGGTAGGCATGTTCTTGTGATTAATTATTGGAACAGTAGTGAGGTTTGAATTCCAATTCGATTTTCTTAGCATGAAATTAAAAAGAGGATGTTTTAATGAACGATCCACTAAACCTGTATGTTCAGCTCACCAATAGGAAATAGAATTAAGTTATATAAAGAACTAGCTGAATTACCCGGCGTTGCTCGGGTTGAAATGGTTAAATGTTATTTGAAAAATGAATTAGAATAAGCACTTTTCTTTCACAGAAAAATGCAATCATTTAAGTTGTACGGAAAATACGTTTTAACTTTTTCATAGCTTCTACAATATACTTCGGACGCAAATATATACATTTAATTCCTGAATATATTGCAATATGTAAAAGATTAAGACATAAAGACAAACAGAAACGAAATTCCGACGAAAAAATGCAGAATTCTAAAAACGAAAGATGCGTAAAGTGCAGTTTCAACTGCTTCTGTTTAAATACTCTCGCAATCAAGTCGTGACGCTCACTGGGTAAATGACCATTGGTAAGAACCTCCTTGATCTCCGTCCAAGTCGGATTGCAGGTGAAAGTGATAAATAAGTCTGGTCTACCTTACGTCCTCACGTACGTCATAGCATCTTGCGTGTATTCGTGCATGTGTCTGGGAATTCCTGTAAATGTAGTTGGTAGTACGACTAAGGCACCGAGGTTTTCAACGCTCCCGTCATTTGACACATCTCTCAGGTGAATATATCATCTTTCAGTTTACGTTGATTTAGACGAATGTAAAGGAGACGCTCACTCTCGACTTTTGCGTACATATCGACGATGAACTGATGAAACAATTGCCTGCAGTTCAATACGTGGTTCTGCTCAGTATCTCGAACCATTAATCTGTACGCATAGAAATCCACCGCTGAAACTCTCTTGCTGGTTGTTTCACCTGTTCTTGGGTTGATCTGCCTCAGATTAAAATGATATCCATCTTCACCATGGGGGAATATCACTGGGTACTGCAGAGCATCATAAGATCGATGTGTTTCCGAAATACGTTGCAATGATTCACCTCGTCGTTGAATAACGATATCCCGTTGATGGAACTCATCTCCTGATATAACCACCCCGACTCCATCTGCTTGAGGAGAGTTAAAGCGCCGCTTGTGTTCGCCTGCTGGTCTTCGGTCTGCTCTTATGACTACTTTATATTCATCTGTTGGCATACGTTCCAATGCTGTTTCAAACGTTTTAAGAAGATTATTGTGCTCATGAAACATCCTCTGTAAGTTTAACACAATCTGACGTCTTGTTTCCGAGATGTAGGCGCACCTCTGATCAGTTTCCATTTATTCGTTTTGAATAAAATATAGTTGTAGTGGTGGTTGATCTGGCAGCGGAAGCAACGATTCCGCTCTATGGTAAATGTGCCCTTGCACCTTGAATGTCGACGGAAATCCGGGCTGTCCAACAACTGATGTGGCGCCGAATGATGTCATTTGGAAACATGAGTTGTATTTTCTGATGTTACTAAGAAAATGCTTCGACTCTGACGTATCTCCTGATGTGTAAGTCAAAAGTTCTCGTGGTGGTGGTTCCAGTTGGCAGAGTTTAACTTTTCCATTTTTACAGCAAATACCAGTAGACTTTGATTTAAACTTTTTGGCTTGACAGTAACTACAAACCATTTCCATTTTCCCGATGGTAACACTTACATGCAGCGAGTAGTCTTTATGTGAATCGTAGTGGAATTCTTCCAATGCTAAGCAAAAATGGATGGTGCTCAGTCCGTGATCGTTTGGCTCTATCTCTCTTATCCTATAGTCGGGCCTCACCCTGCTGTGCCGTCTCTGTTGCTCTAAATGTAGTAGCACTATCCCTCTTATCCTGAAGTCGGGCCTCACGTTGCTGTGCCGTCTCTGTTGCTCTAGATGTAGTAGCTTTCTTTCATATCCTGTAGTCGGGCCTCACGCTGCTGTGCCGTCTCTGTTGCTGTAGATGTTGTAGCTCTCTCGCAATCGCAAGTGTTCTATTCCTCTCCTCGGAAATCTCTTGACTACGCTCATCTTTCATCATCTTAGCCGTTGAATGCACTTGGCCGAGCGCCTTCCGCTTCCTTGGAGGCATTGCTACAGCAAAGAAATCTGTAAAAGAATACAAAGAAATGCTATTTCATAAAATAAGCAAAAGGCACACTCTCACTGAGCAATGAAATCTATTACAGAATACAATAAAAAGCTAATATAAACTGAATGGTAAAACAAATTTAAAATTGCGAAGTACTTACATCTGTTTAGGAATATATCAAATTTTTAACACAAATAAAAAATATTAATGCCTTACTTAAAAGCTGTCAATCACAAAATACTCAAACACAGAATTCTAAATCATACTAAAAAATAAACTTTGGTGAAGATGTAGAATCCAGGGCATGTTTGTCGCCAAATCAAGATGGCGTCCAAAGCCAGTATGTTCATTAAAAAAAACGTGGACTTTCCTACGCGAAAAACCTTTTGCATAGGGTTGCCATAAAGCTGAATCAAAATACCAAGGTTACCATGTTTGGCGATGCCCTGGATTCGACATCTCCACCGCACACTCTCACTGAGCAATGAAATCTATTATAGAATACAATAAAAAGTTAAAATTAACGAAAAAACGAATTTAAAATTATGAAGTACTTACATCAGTTTAGAAATATAAATCCAAAATGTACACTATCACTGTCGAATAAAGTAGGAAACACTTATACAATCAACTAAAAGAGCGAAATAAAACTGCCAGATTCACTGAAAAATGATAAATTGGATGACTTACTTTAAATACGACCAGCTAAGAATCGAGTGGGTGCTGGAATGTTCTCCACCATGAGTCCAAGGAAGTTTCCGTTTCCCCAACTTTCTAGAAAGTTCTACAAAGTTTTATAAGAAGTAAACATTAATTCTGGTGCTGCCAGATACCGAGTAGCAAAATTACGCTTTTATGATCAATGAGTTTTTCGTTTGTGCTTTTCGGAATAACGGTGCTTGGGTTGGAAATAAATGCAATCGGTGAGACAAATTAAACTGAATATATAAAATTTTTTCGAAAAGCAGAAGGTCGATTTTACAGAATTTTTAATAAAGAAAATCACTGCTTTCAACGGAGGATTCACATGTATCTATTCCGGACATCTTAAAATAAGTTACACGCTTTACCTAAAAAGCCTTGTGAAACAGAATTCTACAAATCATTACGTATTCAATAAATTATTTAAGGAAAGTTGGTCGAAATATACACCAACTTGCCTTGAAAATAATCCTTGAACTCCTGAAAACCTTTCCTTGAATTTCCTTGCAAAAATAAATATTTTAAAATATTCTTTCTTCATCAATAAAATATCTATAATTAATTTACATCATGGGAAGAACTAAAAAGTCAGTTCGAACATAAATATTGTAATTTAATTTGTTTCGGAAAAAATTGTTTTTCGATCAACACTGGTAAAGCAACCATCGCTGCCTAAAGCAATCAATCTATGCTGAATGTTATTTCTATGGCGATTTCGAATAGTTTTTAGCCCCCTAGGGCCAATAGAACGTGGGTTAACAGTTAGCCTATGCTGACCGCAGTGTTCTAAAGTATAAGTGCACCAAATTTGGTGTGGATTGGTCAAATGGTGTAGATTTGTATAGAAAATATACATATATACATACATACATACACACATCCTATTTTATATATATAGATGCAAGTAATTTATCATTGCTTTGATGCAAAATTCAATTGACTAATCTCCTGTGCTTTAACTGTGAAATATTTTGTTTTGGATGAAGATAATATTAAAGAGGAATGCACATTGAAAACTACATTTAATCCCACTTTTGTGATTTTATTCCTTAATAAATTCTAGGATATTAACCCAGACTAATTAGGTAACCTTCGTGTCGCAAAAGTGACATACCATGTTCTATATGTTTTCCTTACTCAGTGCCATAAAAGGAATTTCACGGTTACTCATTTATATTTGTCGTTTGATAACGACTGACTTAGATGCATACTATTAGGTAAATGTTTCGGTGCCCATTGCGTCCCTCCTTTTAGCAAGCCTCTAAGAAACATTTGGGGGTTGGCGAGCAGAAATGTCTTCTTGTGGCATTAATTGAATAATTCTTAGTTTTAGATCTGGTATTATTTTTATATAAAATGCCTTTGCCTTTTTTCCTGATAAAATAAATCTTCCTTACTTTATAAACATCCTTCTTTATTTAATTGTTTCTGTACAGAAAAATATGCAATTACAGAGGATGAAAACATATAACTCCAAAAATGCAGCAAAAAGACAAAAACAAATGCTGTTACATAAGAGAAGATGCAAAATCCTTCAATGAAGCAGAATACATATTGAATTTAAATCATTAAAAGTATATCAACATCCAAGAAAGAATTATATAGTTTAAAAGAATCTGTTTGCAACAAAGTTGTTACATGTATTCTATTTTGAAGGTTTAGAAAAAAAAAATTCCTGGTGATTCACCTGGGGACGTTGAGATCTATACAAGAAACTAAAAAGGGCTAACCAATCTTTCTATGATGGAGATTGTAAGCAAATTTGTTAAAGTAATGTTTCTACAGTGCTTCAAAGTAATGAAACTTAAATGATTTAAAAAATTCAGAATACTTGCTAGTTTTCAACACTATGGGAATAGTGTTCGAAAATCAAATTTTTCTCAAGATAAGTTTAAGAATATGAATAGATATCCACGAGTTTCGATTTTCCGAATACAGATTGAAGTCTATCAATGGTTTTGGTAAATACCAGTAAAGAAAGCTTTTAGTTCGTTAAATTCTCATTAAGAAATTAGAGAAGTTTTACTTACAGAGTAATTCGACAATTCCTCTATAAAATACCGTAGGTTCCAGTCTAATTATGTATAGTAAATCTCGTAAGCAAAATATGACTGTAGTGGCAAACTAAACCAAACCTGTATAAAATACAATATCAATAGGATTTTCTACCAATGATCAAGATGGAGGACATAAAGAGGTGTTTCGCCCGATTGAAATCTGTGTTGAGCCAAATTCAGCCAAATTTGGTATAAATACTATCTAAGAAGGTTACAATTATACAGTACTTTTAATTTGTTGCATCTAATACAGGAAAAAAGAGGTCATTATATTTGCGCAGTGACCGTACAGTGACTGCGCAGTGAAGGTAGTATATTTGCGCATCAGCGCAGTGACCGAGTGGTTAGTCATAGAGTGGTTCATTTATAGATCGATAGACTGAAGAGCTTGGATATGAGTTCGAGTATCTTGTTTCCTGTATCTAGGTTCCGTGATCCAGCTTCTATAAGAGATCTTAGAATGCATTTTGGCCTCTCTCTCTCTTCTTGTGTTTCATAAACAATTCAGCTCAAATATAAATTCGTTCCGATTAGCCAAACTTGTGAAACTGATCGGACTCAGTTGATGCTAAATTGAGGATATTAAAATGGGCGCCTCCTTCACTCCGAGGCCCCCGTTGAGGGTAATCAATGAAGTGTGGACAGGACGTTTCATGTTGCCTGATTCTACTGGCCACACCTATTTACAAAGGTGAAATACTAAGAGGAGTGTCCATCTGATAAGCTAAATCCTTCATAGGGTTGGCAACACAATATACCTGATGTGTTTACAGATTTTTCAATGTGTACAGATTTTTGAAAAGCCCATTACATTTATGAAACCCTTACAAACAAATACAAGAAACATCGCGAGATCTACATCAACTGTTCAGCTCATTTAGTTGTATCTACGACATATTATCAATGCCTTCGAGAATTATTAGCTTCTCAATATTTTAAAATGAAAAGGTAACAGTATCACTAGACAGTGGAACAGTCTTATGTACTACTTAACGTACTTAATGCTACTTAAAGAACTTAATATTAATGCTATTTAACGTACGCATTTCAGCATTTTTGTACGGTTTTATAAGTTTAGTTTAGCGAAATAGAAGTTTAGTTTGTTGCTCTACGGTCATTTTTTGAAGCACGAAGGATAATCAAACCTGGGCCTGGCTTAAAGTGGATTCAGAACCACCATGGATATCCCCAGCTGGATTGGGAATCGAACCTGGAGACAGTTGTACTACTAAAAGGCAGAAACCGGGTTGATAACTGAACACAGTAATTGAAAAACTCGTTTCGTTTTTATTATATGATTTAAAAAAAATTCCAGCAAAAGGACTGCTTTTCTTTTCTATCAAGCTTCTTAAAACTTTTTCAAAATTAAAGTCTTATTGTAAGATTGAGTGGAACCCTGAACTTAATATCCAAGAATTTCTTAATTGAATTCCGAAGAACATCAACTAAGAAACCGTGCTATAATCTATCTCAAATTGCGGACATGTGGGACATTGATTGCTTCAAATGATCGCCTCTGTCCAATGACCTTGAAATACATGTTAATTGTGATCTCCGGTCAAATATATTTCAGCAATTTCGCAAGATATAGTTCGTGAACTTACAAGGAAGACTCCTTTAGTGCCATTTCAAATAAAAAACTTAAATCGGTATATAATTTCCCCCCACTACTCCAAATTTAAATTTATAAGATTATATTGTCACATACAGGGTGTCGAACGAGCCGTTTTCTGTCAAGTTAAACATAAGCATGTAGGTGACTGTACTGTTGTTGCGGCGGTTCGTATTTCCTATGCACATTCCGAATCAGTTGCTTTGTTTTCAAATACGATTTCAGCACTTCGCCCATAAAAATTCCAAAACGTAAATTCCGAATTGGTATATGATAGTTGACTGGTCAACACCTATTAGACTTAACTTTTAACATCGCCAAAACGGCAATAAACTACATTTTATGGTAATCCGTATTTGTATCATGCGAGAGCATCTGGGTAGCAGATGTAAACTTAACACATTCCGTCTGGTTTGTTTGTTTACTGTGAAAATCCTTCTCATAATTTACAGGCGTCAATTTCTGTCATTGGGCTAGGTGCAAATAATGACTTAATGCATGTTAAATGCAAAGAAAAAAAAATCACCCATTATTTATTCTAGAAGGGTAATAAAAATCAGAAAAATTACTGTAATAATTATTATTTAACGTTTCTATTCTATTTTTCATTTTTATTTTTAATTACCGCATTTTATATTTCCTTTTGCATCTTCAACCTATGCAAATATTTTATTCATATGATTTGACCAATGTTACAAAAATTTCAGTTTTATAAGTTTTTCTAAACTTAAAAAAAAATAAAACCTGTATTTATTCTGATAATTGGACTCATACAACAGCTACTAGGTTGTTTGAATATTAATTTTTAGTTATTAGCTTATATATTTTTGGACACCTAACTTTCACTAGGAACGATAATTTTAGGGTGTAATAACTAAAATATAACAGAGAGGGTTCCAAATGTTTGAAGGTAAGAAGCAACACACACACCTCTTTTTCAAGTACGGAAATATTTCTAACCTTCTTCTACGGTCTACGGATAACCCATACAATTCCAAAGTGAGCCTCTCATCTTTTTATAGGGATTACGATGCGTCGAGCACATTGTATAAAGCCGTTAACTTTGGAATTGCGATATTTTCCACAAAACAAACCATATATTTGAACTTTAATCAGACTTCAGTAGTGTGTCAGATACTTATTTACCCCTACTTACTGTGTGTGTGTACTTATTTACCCATAGCGGAAAAATATGAATTTACGTTTTCAGACAACACAAAATTTCCATTCCGTTACTTTAAATGGTTCAACCTCTCCGTTTAAGGACCTTATAACGTTAAACATGACCGACTTCTTGAAAAGTCATAAAAGTTGTACGTTGGTTCGATGTATGAGAGGGATTTTCAATGTAACCAAACAAACAACCGGAAGACGTGATTTTACTTCCGGTTATCCAATGTTCTTGCTCGGTAGATAACGGATTTGCCTTAAAATGAAGTCAATTCCTCAATACGTACAGGAAACAAGCTATATTACAAAAATATAAGCTTCCTCTACTTTTAGCTTTCCACAAAATCCTCTCAGGTGCTAATTAGATTTTAGAATCGCACATATTAACTTTAATTATGGACGCCTTGCATTTTTGAACAGTCACTTTTAAGTTACTGTAGACTGAGCTGAAAACACGTTTTGATTTCCTTTACAGAGATAGATAGAATGCAATGTCCTTTTTGCTCATTGTGTATACACAATTCAAATGTAGTAAAGATCAGTAGATAGTAAAAAATAAAATATGTAGATACAAAAATCATGGTTATTTTGGATTGAATTTCATTAGTTTTGGTAAAATAAAAGTTGTAAAAAATCTATTTCTTTGATACCATTTTTCGATTTGTGTTAAAAACCATCTAAGTGAAAGAAAACTATTTAACTGTGTGCATAAAAAGGGAAACTGAGTTCTAAAGTTACTAACATTTAATTATTATTAAATTAATAAGATCTTAAAACAGAATTTAGAGTAAAAACAATTCAGAAATTTTATGGAACATGGGAAAAGTAAATCCATTATTTATTTTAATGTAGATTTTTTATTTTGATGGATGAAAAGTTATTAGTTCGCAAAATTTCTGTAAAAGGCTTTTATATTTAATTATGGAAGTTAAGTAAGGGATTGGGCTTCCTTAATTTGATTGCATTGTAATTAATTTCAAAGTCTTATCTGCTGAAGTACCAAAAGACGAAAGAAGTTTCAATATAAGGTAAATTAAGCTGCCATACTGTGTTACTACGGTTCCATCCATTGTTTAATAAGCGTTTCATACTGTCTTCACGAACTCCTTCACCAATTTATATCTCAGATCGATATCTTGTTTTCAATTCATGTAATCATTATACAGTTTGCATCCGTTGATGGCTCTATTCATAATAACATTTAAATTGTGATTTGATCTACGTAATAGGAATCCAAAGGTAAGAATATGCATAATCCCACTACTGGCTTGAGTGGTGTTCCTAGTTCCGGTGTTATTGCCATTGAGACATCGAATTGAACACTCATGCCAACTTTTATAGTTAATCTTCCTTAAAAGCATTTCTGATTTTGGAATTTGAAAAATAGGATGCTTCAGATTAACGAATGCACTGGCTTATACTATGTATTTGTTTGAAGATATTGGTTGAATATCTAACACCGGGTTAATAGAAAATCTGAAACATAAAAAAGACACATTTGCTTCAGTAGTTATGTCTAGCTTTCTAAATTCATGACACTTACTTAAAATAATTGGATAATCAGGGTACATTTGGATTGCTGTGGGAAACTACACTTATAATAAAGATGACTGAATCTATGTTATAGAAAGAATATACAATGTTTCCCAAACTTTCAATAATTTTTAAATTGTTATAAAAACAAGGCATTTAAAACTTTCTATAGAAACTTTAAGGGGAGGTTGGAAACACAAAATAATACCATATTTACATAAAGATGCTTGCCCATAAGCGTGCCGTTTTTAGGCCATCAAAAGGTACTTAGGTACAACAGGTACTTAGGTACATAGCTGTACTTATCACTTATCAGTTTGAGTCCCGTTATAATCTCTTCAGCCAGTTTAAACAGCATTATACTTTCTACGAGTTAAGTAAAAGCAGCAAATCATCAGTTAAGTAAAAGCAGCAAATCATCAGTTAAGTAAAATTCTTTTTAACTTACGGACTTTACTGCCTATGTCTCAAAATAGTCACATTTGTTTTGTTTTGAATGTAAATAATTTTCTTAGATTTTGAAATCAATTGTACCAATGACGACAATATTTGTTAACGGTATAAGAGTATCTAAGAGTGCCACCTTAATCATCTGTTTATTGTAAACAAGGGTCAATAAAAAACGAAAGAAGTAGCTTTTTTGAAAGTGGCAACAGCTGGAAAAATGGAAAAGTTAGAAAATATTTTTTTTTCAATGCAAACATGCAGGGGAAGTGTAATGATGTCATATGGAAGTAATGCTTACAAAATAAACTGTTAAAAAATTAGGGGAACAAACAAAAAAGTGAAGAAAACCATGTGAGACAGCCATACATGGGCATAAAATGGGAAGTATACATATATTAATACGTGGTACCGAAAACGAGAGACCAAAAGATCATGTATGGGAATTTTAATTCTTTGAAATGATGTCAAGAACATGAAGAGACGCTCCAAGGCACTAATTTGAATACCTATAAATGACAAAAAAATGTTGTTTGAAGGTGGTGAAGGATTTTTAATATAGTGTGTGGTCCCCTCGAACTGGGGGGGGGGCTAAGACTGCTGTACACCTGTTTTCCATCGATGCGATAAGGTTATCGATAAGACTTTGGGGAATTCTGTTCCACTCTTCAAGAAGTACAATCTCCAAGCCCTGGACAGTCAACGGACGCATTGGTCTCGCTGCAATGCGTCGTTCGAGTGTGTCCTAGACATTCTCGATCGGATTTAAGTCAGGAGAGCATGATGGCCACTCCATATGCTGTATTGTTTCCGTTTCAAGCATGTTCTCCACAAGTCGAGATGTATAAGGTCTGGCATTATCATGCATTAAAAGAAAGGAATAGCTAATGGCTGCAGCGTAAGGTACGACATGAGGTCTCAGTATCTCGTTTCCATACCTTTGGCCCGTCAAAGTGCCATTCCGAATAAGGTGCAGGTCCGTACGTCCACCTATGCTGTTTCCGCCCCATACCATCAATCCACCTCGTCTGTACTGTGATCTTTCCTGTATGAACACGGGATTATTTCGAGCTGCCATTTCCCTCCATACCAGAACACGTCGGGTGTCACACTCTAGATTGAATCGGGACTCGTCAGTGAACAGCACCTAACTCCAATCACGTTGCGTCCAATCTCGATGTTCATTAGCCCAACTTCTTCGGATCGCAAGGTATCTTGAGGTCAAAGGAATACACACGATTGAACTACGTGCTCAGAGGCCACCCTGATGAAGCCTATTTCGGACTGTTTGGCTTGACACCCTCCGTCCTGTTGCCAAAAGAAACTCTCTTTGCAGCTCAGTAGCATTGCGTCTTCTGTTTCGACGAGTTGTTAACAATAGATATCGGTCATCAATTGCTGTGGTAGCACGTAGGCGACTTTGCTCTGTCCGACGTCTAACATTCCCTGTTTCTTGGAATCGATTCCACAGCCTTGAAATGACACTCCTTGCCACTCCAACGGATTCCGCTACAATTCTTTGTGTTTTTCCGGATTCCAGTCTCCCGATAATTTGCCAAGCCATGGATTCCGGTGAATCACGTTGTTGTGACATTTTCAAATCACCTTGTCTCAAAAAAAACTTTGAACAATTGCGTTTTACGAATGAGACGGTGAAAAAAGAATCTTCTGTGAAATCGCGATTTCAGCACTTATATCTTTTTTCGGGTATTTGACGTCATGAACGTTGATTTGCATATGAAGTTTTCTTCTGTTTTCTGCTACACTTTAGACTATGGCCGTTTTGTTTTACATTAGTTTTAAGTAGAATTATTTGCATAATTTCGTTAAAACATGTGCGCCCCTAAGTTTTTTGAGCAGTGTAGTACAAATAAGAAAGACTGAGGTGGGAAAATTGCCTTTCAAGTAATAAAGATAGTAATCCTGAAGCAATATTAAAATCCAAACACTGCCTTAATATGTAATATTTAAGCATATTAGAAAAAATAAACATTTTGGTTTACGATTAAATCTTATACATTTCCACCTTTTTACAAATGTGAAATATAAATCCGTAACAAGTCAAATTTGACACTTTTTTGGGTTCGAGGGAACAATATAGCTCTGAAGTTCTAAAAATCATTACTTTAAATATGTTTTCTTACTACTTATTTTTATTTCTTTTTCCTTTCAATTCTTTTTCTCTTAGCAGATTCCTACTTAACAAATGGATCATGAAGACAAAATGAAATGCTTTTACATCATGCAGTTTTCAACAGCAGGATTGCATTTTGGGTCTTAGCGGTACAGCAGATTTCGGTTCATTCAGTTTACTGGCCTGCTAAGTCCCACGGTGCGGTTCCTAATGCCTCGAAATATCATCTGTCCTTAAAAAATTCAAGAAAAGGTGAGTTAATACCAATTATTTTTTAATGATGGATTATTCTATCCCTCCTGGTGGTTGTCTCGACGAGGTATTTCGTCATTCGCAAAACTGACCAGATCGCTTGCACGAAATATCTCGTCATAATAAAAAAATTGACCAGTTCTTGGATATCGCCATTGTCAAAAAATCGGCAATATCTTGATGACGAGATATCTCGTCATTAGAAAAATTGATCAGATTTTGATATCTCGTCGAAATCACTTGAAGGGTTAAAAACTGAAACCAGGAATGATAGGAAAGGATGAAATTATACACGATATATCAGCATTTATTTCACCAGAAAGTATGGTAATTGTGATATGCCCAAGAAAGTTCTACATAAATAATTCTAATTTCTTAATAATACCGATTAATATAAAACAAAATAAATGTATATAAAGTTATCTTTTTAATGTAATAATATTAAACCCATCGCTATTCGTATGCATAAGTTTCTCAATTTAGTGAAATATTTTAACATATTAATGAAAAATACTTCAACTAGCTTCTTGTCCTGTTTTTCTTTCAAGCATTTACGTTAAATGATATATGAATATTCAAATGACATTTTTAATCAAAACTTACATTTTTACATTCACATTACAGCTTTCAAACAGATGTATGGGCTGAGTCTCAAAAGGCTTGTAATTAAACGCAAAGCAGAAACAGACATGTATGAGATTAAAAGTCTGTTTTAAACTATTGTTAAGATTTGAAACGGGGTGAAATGGACCCTCGCTTTTCAGAAATGCGATATAGTTAATCTACATATATAAATCAAAGTTGACGTCTGTCTGTGCTCTATAAAAATCTATACTGTTTCGAAAATCATCCCAAATTTGGTACACGTATTCCTTAAAACCACGGGGGAAACATATACTACATATTAATACCTGTTCGATTTGTCCAGGATGTACAGGATTGGCTGCAATCAGAACGAAACAAAAGAAATAGCATTGAGTATTATTACGATTTCACTTATTGAATAAGATTGCTGCACCAGTATTGCTAGAAAGCAATTTTTCCAAAAACGTTTTCATACAATTGAAATTTTAATACATATGATTGAAATTATTTTTTATTTTTTCCCAAAATAATAAATAATTCATGAATAATTGATTGATTATATAAATAGATTTAAAGTATTGAAATTTATATTTAATTCATGAAAGGTATTTTCTGTGTAAACAAACAAGACAGAATGCTAAGATTTTACCACCGTAACTCAATATTCTCGCATGGTGCATGTCGGGGTTGCCTTTAAATGTAGTTTAGCACCGTTTAGGTGACATTGGGCTTGGAATCTAATTGGTGTTAACCAATCAACTAACTTACATCAATTCGGAATTCATTCCTTGCAATTCTTATTGGCGAAGTGCTGAAATCGTATTCTAAAATCAAATCAAGTTACGCCATATTCGGAATACGTACAGGAAACACGTTCCCTTTAAAAATAGTACCTCTAAAATTTTGGGCGCAGCCCCTCCGCTCCGACTTGGTGTAGCCACTACGGATTAAATGGGACAGGCCCCGAAAATAAGTTGTAATTGGCGAGGACGAGACAGCTTCGATTGTGCCAAAAACTGTGTCTTGTAAAACTACTCGACGTTTTGTTAAGGGTGGTCCTCGTAAATTAGTGTTGAACTATCTGGAAAATATGCCTTCTGGCTCCATATAATTTTCAGCCTGTCAACTAGCCAATCCCCTAGGCACTGCGAGATGCATACCCTCACTTATTAGAAGTAGTACCACCACTTACGTTTAGCTTGGCAGAAAATGTTTCTCATATTTTGTACAGAATCGAGTCCATTTAATGCGAAAAGCGCATGTGAGAAACCCACAAATAATAAAAGTATTTTTTCTGCTCGGTAGGTATTTTAATTAATTAGAGCAACACAACGGGCTATTGGCGATGGTCAGGGATCAATTCCAAAGGGAAAGAACCTAGGACAACACCACGTAATTTTGAACCACGGTCAGATGACGAGGTCACACCTGAGCTGGCACCCAACTCTCCAAACTTCCACACTACGCCAACGTGAGGACATTTGAGGCCACGTCAGATTTAACGTGCACCAGCCCCTTTGTACACGACGATCTTTGATTGGATTCGAACTAGCAACCTTTTCTGCTCGGTATCTATCACAGCCGGAATTAATGTTTCATTTTTTATTCACGTACACGTGGTGTGGAAGTTTGGAAAGTGGGATGTCAACTCAGGTATTGACCTCGTCATCTGACTGTGGTTCAAAATTACGAGTTGTCCTCAGATCTTTCCCTTGAGAAATTGATCCCGGTCTGTCACCAATAGCCTGTTATGTTGCTCCGGTGTGAAATAATTCAACTACCTACCAGTTAACATTTTTAATTCAATTTTGAATTGTGAGTTTATGTACCCGAGTTAAGACAACAAAATGATATGTCCTGTTTCAGCTTAAGTGTTATGAATATGTGTTCTTTTGTTTGTAAATCATTCGTCGAAAATAAAAGCCTTTTTTCTCCACCAGGGAGTAAAATAATATTTATCCATATATTTATAAGTTAAAATAATATTTTTCCATAACAGGAAAAATATTATTTTAACTTATTCATTCATTTAAGGTCTTTAATGTACAAATATACTCTGAAATAAAAATTATGAGGATTATATTTGACTGTTTGCATAACATTAAAGTACACGATTTAGAGAATGCACATAACTTAATAGATAAGCACATGTATGTATTTATTAATGGTATCAAAGTGCAAATGAGTCATAATGCAGCAAATACCAACCTGTCACTCAACAGCAAGCAGGTTCGAACAGAAATTTCCTCAATCAATTTTATTCCCTGGGTAGGGCAAGAAGCATTTTCAGTATCACCCTAGAAGATGACTTGTGTGAATAATATTCTTGTTAGAGAAGATTATTTTGTGTAATTTAAAAATTCTGAACTTAATACCGAGTGTTGTGTAGTATTTTAATGTGGTAGAGAGCAAAATTAACTTTTAAAGGTTGTGTAAACTGTCCAAAAGTGTTTCATCCAGAAGCAGAGGAAGTACTTAACTGAATCTGTGAAAAATACTTACTACTCCTGTTTTCGTGTGAAACTCGGTGATCAAGAAAAACAGTGGGTTCCCCAAAAGTTTGCTCTGTTTGTGTTGAAGAACTGTAGCTTTTGGTACTTAAGAGATTTTAAAGAACCAAAGAAATACAGTATTGACTGTTATTTTAGTTTATGAAAAATACTCTAATGTAATAAAAGAGAGAAAGAATAACATTTTCTAACGCAATTCTTCAGTTTATATTAGAAACTAGAGGGAATTACCCGGCGATGCTCGGATTAAATTGGTTGAATGTTGATTTTATTTCATAGAAAAATGCAAGCATCATTTAAGTGTACAGAAAATATATTTTAACATCGTTTTAACTTTTTCATAGCTTCTACAATTTACTTCGGGCACAAATATGTATACATAATATATCCATCCATATAATCCATTTCATATTCATCACACCCTTGCTGTAAGACAAACTAGAAAAGATTTTTCTGAGATGACTTCATCAGAAGTCGATTTTGAGTTTTGGAGTGATTACGAATGCCAATTAAGTTCATTTTCAGTAAAAATGAGGAACTTTCAGCGTATAGTCTTGCACTCAGTTTACCAATCAATATTTATTATTTGTGGTACCCTTGCACCATGGATTCAATGTTTGCGAATTACATTATCGCTGTGAGAGGATGGCAAATTAAACTGTTACGGCATTTATGGTTAATTTATTTTGAAGCACACATTTTTTCTTGAAAATTCTATTCAGCCACACGTGGAATAACGGAGCCTGTTTAAAACAAATGTCATCAGTGTAGACAAAGCAAACTCAATCGATTACACTTTTTACGAAATCACTGCTTTCAATGAATGTTTCACAGGTACCTAAATTGTATACGAACAGTTTCCACTTCAAGTAAGCAACCTCGACCTTCTGCCACTTAAGACAAAAAAATTTCTATTTTCAATAGTCCTAGTTTATATACTTCCTTACTATGATATTATGCCAAGATCAGCAAAGTCTTATTTAAAATTAGCTTTCCTCCAACAGAAAAATTCAGTTTTAAATCGAATCCTTAAGGTACTTTTTCAATTGAGATACTCAGTTTCTATATTGAAACCAATATTTAGATAGCTGTAATTACTTGACTGGAGTACAGCTTTCAATAATACCAATGAAACATGAAAAACAAATGTAAATTAAATGGATTTTAATCGTCTGGTAATGGAAATATGTCAAAATTTAGAAGTATCTCTGAACTACAACGTATGGCTACCCATTTTGATTTTAACGTAACATATCCTATTTTAGAATAACTTTATTTTAACTTTGCCAGTAATTTTAAAATAAGTTATATACCTTACTTAAAAAGGTTTCCATTTATTTTTATGGAACAGAATTCTACAAACTATAACGTATTTAACCAAAGACTTAAGGAAAGTTCGTCGAAATATACATTTACCACCAAAAAATTACCCATGGCTAGTGGTATTTGGCAGAAAATAAAAATAATTCATTACAATTTAACTCTTTAATATATCTGTAATATGGAAAGTAATGGAACATATAAGTACAAACAGAAATGAAATTCTGGTCATTTAAAAATGTAGAATTCTGAAAAACGAAAGATCTGAGCAAGCGTGTCGAATTCCGACGTCATGAGAATATTCTGAAATAGAGAAAATCGAAAAAGACGCTTGAAAAATATTGATAGACAATAATGAATTATTTACAAAATGAACAGAAATTTACAAAACATAGAAATGCTCAAATATGACCGCAACATTTCTGTCTTAACTCAAAAATTTACATACACGGATTTCTACATCTAATTTATAAAATAAAACATTAATTCTGACGTTGCCAGATACCGAATTGCAAAATTACGCTTTTATGATCAATGAGTTTTTGTTTTGGCCTTTTGTGTTCCATTACAAAATGCAAGTTGTGTAAAATTAAGTATTTTAAATACCCATTTTTCATCCTTCGAATATTCCTAAATTATTTTTAATGTGGAAAGAAATAAAATATCAGTTCAAACATAATTATAATTTTAAATTGTTTAAATATAACGTTTCGGATATTTTTTTTTCGATCAATACTGGTAAAACAAACTGCTGCGTACCGCAATCGTTTATGCTCAATGTTTTTCCTATGGCAATTTCGAATTGATTTAGCCCCCTCTGCATACCTAGGTTAAAGAGAACGGGGTTAGTACGTAGCTTGCGTTACTCGCAGGGTTCCAAATTATAAGTGCACCAAATTTGGTGTGAATTGGTCAAACGGTGTAGATTTGTATTGAGAACATACACACATCCATTTATATATATATATATATATATATATATATATATATATATATATATATATATATATATATATATATATATATATATATATATGCCGCATGGATCTGATACTTCAATTCCTACAAATCTGTAATTCACTGTTTGCGCTTATAAGAGATTTCTGAAAGTAATGATGAAGAATTTACTAATGCGCAATCAAGTAAGTGAATTAAGAGTGATAAGAGTGAATTCAAAGCAACTTAAATTATTGTTAAGATATATTGGGCTTCTGAAAGATGTAGCACAGAGCTAATGTGTTCTCAATACAAAGTATCATGTAAGTGTACTTTGTATTGTAATACAAAGTATCATGTTACTCTGCAAGTGGGACAGCCGAGTAAATAATATAAATTGGTTTGAAACGAAGGGATACTCAGGCAAGCCTTACTTGGTACCACGCATGTAATACAGCCCGAGCTTGGTTAACCCAGTGAAAGTGTTATGCCCCTTTATATTTGCTTGGGCGGATGAAACAGTTTGTAAAGGCCTTGTCTAAGGATGAAAACTGCTTTTTGTACCTAATTAGTAAGTTTCCAGCCTTATTTGACGTGGGATTGAAGACAATATTTACTGAACCAAATTCTAGTAAACTTATACCTGATTCAGAGTTCGAAGCGGTAATAAATGTCAGGGAGCGTGACGCTTTTATTTCATTCAAGGAGGTGAGCTATGAGTGAGGATCAGGGCCATGGTTACTCCAAGATATTAATTAAGGGTATGGGAAGGAGGTACCAAGGACACTGGGATGATAGCATGATGGAGGATTAACAAAAAGGGAATCACAGAGATAGAGCTAAAGCTACAAATCTAGTGTCACAAAATGCTGTTTTGGATATAGAAAACTCAAGAAGCGAGAAAAAATAATACATTTTATGCGATATTAATTAATTCTAATATTCACCTTTGAGGCATGATAAAAGCAATAATGATATTGACAAAATTAATATAGAAATGATAATTTGAATTTTTCATTTTTCCAAATACATTAAATACATAACTTGGAACCTGTTTTGTGCGAAAATGTAACGTGATAGAAATATTTGAAAAACATTTTTTATTATGTTTATGCGTGCAAGTAAAAATATCGAAAAAATTTCAAAAAACTCTTCTGAAGTTAAATTTTACAGATCTGTGTAATCATTGATATTCCTATGGGATTACAAATTGATTTGAGCCCTGTGCAGATACTGGACAAGTAGAAGAGGTTTAGGATGTAGCCTATGTTACTCACAGAGTTCCTAAACATAAATGTACCAAATTTGGTTTGGATTGCTTACACGTGATCTGATAATAATCAATATTATTTCTACGGAGATTTCGAATTGATTTAAGACCCCTCTGAGCCCCAAGCATAAATTGTACGGTGGTCAATATGTATCCTACGTTTCCCTCAAGGCTCTTAGAATATGGACAGAATTCTGTGTAGATTGCGTTGAACAGTGTAGATTTGTACAGAGTACAGACACCAACTCTTACTTTATATATACGGATACTAGACCCATGGAAATTATACAGAAATAATTCTAATAGCTGAGAGAGAGATTAATATAAAAAATGAAGAAAGGTAACGTCGTGGCCTAAGGCGAATGAATATTTACCAAAATTTAGATGAATTTATTTCAAGGAAGTTATTTTTACGTGGTACGTACAGTATATTTCAGGTATACGAATGAAATCAAACGAGACGGGGCTTCTCGAATATCCCGTTCTGAAAATATCCTTACCTGTTGCTTATCTGTCTTTTACCATCTTGTGGAATACATTTTCTGTGTCACCCTTCTCTTTACAAAAAGGGTTCTAGACCCACCTCCTCCCAACTCACCGAAAGGTTTAGAGTTTTTCTTGGGAATTACAAAAAAAATTTTTGGAGGGAGAATTACTCGGAAAAATTTTCTTGGGAATTACAAAAAGGGTTGTATACAAGAGCGTCACGTGATCTTCGACCGTACATTCGGAGTCAAGTGTCAAGAAGTTCCCGAGATGTGACCTTTCCAGACTACGCTACAGATTACTAAGAAAAATTATGACTTACAAATATTCAATACGGCCTCGTAATTTTTTATTTGTATAACTGCAAGACCAGATATAAATAAACTTGACACAAACAGGAAGTTAAATAGGTAATTTATTATTCATCCACCCGTTAAGGAACTGGAATCATGAGTTATGATTATTTTGTTTAGAAAGTGACCAGTTCAGACAAAAAATTATACATTTCAAGTTTTAAAATGCATTTCTCGTTCTACTGATATATTTAGAATACACAGCGATTAGGATTTCAGAGGAATCCAGTGATTTTTTCGTATTTCGATCTAAACGTATGTATTTTTGAATATTTGTCGCAATATTTGTATTTTTTTACTTGATTCATTCTTTGAGGATAATGTACTTAGTCTAAGTTTTAATTTATTACATGGCAACCCATGTGTTTTATAACTAGATATATATCAACGCCAAGAACGAAAAAATTGAAGAAAAGATAAATATTTCTCCGAATGGGCGAAATGGCTGCCGCAAAGAAGGGGTTTCCAAAAGGCATTCACATGTTTATTTTAGAATGAAATGCCCTTGGAAACCCCCAAAGATGCACAGTCTCAGCATCATGGAAGTTGAAACTTGAAAATACTCAGCTACATCAAATAAGGATACTCATCATATATCATATAACGGTAAGGAATTAAAGTTCTTCAATTTATTCTGTAATTGACTATTGTGCTATAAAACCTTTGTCGTGTGTATATAAATATTAAAAAAATTTAATATGTATTTTATATATGTATTTTAAATATGTATTTTAAAACATATTTAAATACATGTATTTTAAAACATTTAGTTTGATGTGCTTAAAATGGACCCTAACTTAAATTACAAGGGGTAAGCATAATTTTTCACATTTGATAAGTTAACTTTTGTAGTTTTTTAAATACTTTATAAGTCACTAGAAGCCGTTTAAGAATTGACCAACTTAATGCTTAATAATACTATCGATAGAATATGAAATATTTAATCAACAAGTACCTCTTAAATTAGAAAAGTAAAATAAAGTATTTCTTAATATAAATTTAAGATATAGCTGCAAAAGGTGGTTTCAAAATATCAAAATCCTAGTTTGAGCTAGAATTTGAGGAAATACATACAATACGATCCATAAAACGGTGTGAGTCTTTATTATGTACGTAATCACTATTACAGCACATATTTCGTAATTGTGTGGGTTGATGAGATATGCATTTACACTGTTAACTGATCAGATGGATTTTATTCCATGCGCGAAAATTAGAGCATGATTTCACAAGATTTATTATTATGCTTTAAACTTCATTGCTATATAACACAAACTCAATTGCTTCTGTTGGAAAATAATTCCTTTTCGAATTATATTTTCCAGGTTGAGTTAATGTAGCTGTACTTCATAATTTCAGTCTATCGTTGGGATTTACAAATATAGATTCACTTTGTTATGAATCTAAAATATTTCTAACGCTACAGAAGAAACTACTGAAGGTTCTTGCCCGCAGATATGGGGTTTAGAAACAGATTAACTTTGTTATAAATCCTTAAAATATTTCTAACGCTATTGGAGGTTCTTGCGTGCATATTTTCCTTGTCAATAGAGCAGAAAAGCATGATAAAGCTATTAATTTTTGTTTAAATAAATTTATGTATTTAAACATTATTAATAGTCCAATAAAAAATTCTAAGAATCTTTTCGTAACAACAATTTTTTGTGGAACATATATCGATTAATGTTGTCATATCCTTTTTATTGCCACATAGCAAAAGAATATCAATACGATAAATACATAAATTTAATTCCAAAACTAGGAAAATTAAAACTTTAATAAAAATTGTTTGCAAAACGTATGTCAAATGTGTAGTTTTAAATGAATAATTAGAGTGCCTCCTAACTGGCATAGTGATCATAGCGCTTGTCTGTCACCCAGTAGGTCGCGGATTCGTATCCCGGTTTGTAAGTGCATGGATGTTAGTGACTGTCCTTGTTAGGAGTAGCGGCGGCTTGTCCACTGGGCGCTATTTCACAAATAGCCGTCATATCGCCCCTTGTAGTATCGAAGGCCGAGAGATCCGTGGTCGGGCTTGGAAAAATGAATAATTATCGTCTGGTAAATTAGAATTTTACCTTTCACTAAATACCGTTTGATAAAATATATTTTGTGTATTTTATTCACCCTACCTTCAGTTACAGAAGAATAAACTTGAATGACTTAAAAAAATTCTTCTCGACCCAAGATCACGGCACTATTTTTGTAATGTTAATCTTCCATCCTGTTTCATTCTGTTAATAAAAGTTTTATATCAAAAGCTTCCATGGCTTCCGAACATGTTCTACCAACCATGAATCAAAGAGTGTCTTTGACTTCCCTCTGCCACATTCCTACGATTATTAGATAAAAGTTCGGAGAAAATCGACAAAGAAAAAAGATTAAGTTTTAAGGACGACAGGAATTTCGTAAATTTACGATTGAAGATCACACACTTGCCTTTTAATAGATTATGCACAACTTGGAGAATTATTTTAGATTTGTTATGCAGAATTTAAAATATATCGAAGCAAGTCTGGTTAGTGGTACTCACCAGAGTGTGCTGCATAAATAAAACTAATCATCCAAGTTAGGACTGAAGCCAAATTCTGCCTGAAAAAACATTTGAGTCTTTAAAGACACTATTTGCATAGTATTTTTCTGGTAGGTGTTTTCTTGCGAATTTGAATAAGTAATTATAAAAGGACGGCAATTCTTTGTCAATTATTGTGTTATCTAATTTGCACGCAGCCACTACGTCGCTCAAACCCTTCTGTTGACAGGAAATTTATCAAGGAAATTAAATACTAATTCTCTGTGAATTTTTATCTTCTTTCACTAACATGTAATTAGTGAATAAATATGATTTAATTATGGAATAGTTAAAACCTTTTTAATAATTTAAACGCACCCTGTTCAACATCCTTTTGCATTGATTTACTGACAACCGGTTCCTGAATTTCTAAACAGGTTAACAAACGACAGTCACATGTTTGACAATATATTTTAATAATTTTTGTTACAAGCATTCAAAACGTTTATTTCCCTAAAAGAAAGATGGATTTTTCTTTATATGGGGTATTAAATACAGGGTACCATTTTTAAAGAGGAGGTGCATGAGCTCGATAGTAATCTGCTGAGCCACACTCAACTAAGTTTAGCGTAAATACAACCATGGAGTCTTGATTTCTAAAACATAATTTAGATTTTCGACATCAGATTAAAAATAGCGCTGTGATCATGTAAAAATGCAGATTTTTATGGGAAAAACAGGTGCATTATGAAAATTTCAGAAAGCAGATGCTATAGTTTTGCTGATAAGGTGAAGACAGAAAGAGTAGGCGTATATCAGATATGACTGATGTGATCGTGCTTTGCTTTATAAAGTTTGCTACACTTACATTAAGCGATCGGGATTTACTTTACTGGTAAAACTTTAGTACGAAAAAAATGGAATTGCTTCTTTAGGACGTCGGGAATATTGGAATTCAAAAGGCTTTATCACAAATTTGTGAGAAACGACTTCGGATATGAAAAATTAGGCAACTTTACAAGTGTCATCAGAACGAGGACGCAATCCTATAACGAATACAGAAATTGAAATGGCTTTTGAGAAGTCTGATGTGATTTAACCAGTTTCATCTGCATTCATCAAAAGAAATAATTTAGCCTGACTTTACTGTCTTTTTCATCATTGGTCTGTCGTACATTGTGTCTGAACATAAAGTAAACTTACTGAAAAGAAACAGATTTTCAACTAACAGTACGTTTAATATCAATTAGTAAATTAGTGAATTAAATGGTTAAAATTAGTAGATTAAATCATTAAAATTAGTAAATTAAATCATTAAAATTGGCAAATTAAATCATTATAATTAGCATTAAATCATTAAAATTACTAAATTATTAAATTTACTTAAAATTACTAAATTATTAAATTTACTTAAAATTACTAAATTAACATGCTTGTAAGTGGACATAATTTAAAAGAATGACGGAATTCGAAATGTTTGATCAAGTCTCGTTAATTTAAACTGTACATAACTACATAAAAGCCGTTCATTAATGTTTTCAGCCCCTTATTGCAATCTTTCTTACAATAAAATAATTTTTTTCGCACAACTATTTTATCCTTCTGTTCCTAGTTCCTAACACCTTCGTATTTTGCTCATGCCTTGCTATATAGAAACAAGTGTTGCACAAGTTTGTTAAAAGTACCTATAAATTATCTTAGAATCGTTATCAATTCAGCACGAACCATATTAGGAATATATATCAATTTCAAAAACCACATACATGAGAAATACCGCAATTTTTACTTCGGAAAATAAACCAGACGTCATTTATTTACATGAATATAAGATCTTCAGAATTCGCGAATATAGATCCTATTATCTCATTCATTTTTAATCCTATACACCTGAAGTGTATTTGATGACCCGATTATAGGTAACTTTTTCCTGCACGAGGCGTGAGATCTTAAAAAAGAAACCAATCTAAGGCCATTAAGAAAACAAGATCGATTAGGAAAATGAGATCTTTCCGCTTCCTTTATTTTTCTACTTTTGTGGACGGGGCGTGGCCAGGCGAAGTATTGGACAAGCCTTTGACCCTAAGATTGCGAAATCAAAGAGAGATTGATGACGATTGGCCTTGCTGATCTCAATTTCTTTCGGAGAGGATTTGGTTTTTTATTGGTAGAGGAAGGGAGAATTTGCGAATTGGTATGGGCTTTAAAGTGAAGGATAGCTAACTAAGTAATTTTTTTCTTTTCTCAATAAGAATCAGCATTTGATTTGAAAATGAAAAGAAATGCTCCTCTTAAATCGGTATCATTAGTCATTTTTTTCCAAAATAAGAGTTAAATTTATCTTTGTCTCAACTCTCGTCTTTGGTACAACAGGAAGGAATTTTTGTTGTTTAGACGTGTTCTGTAGATAAACGGAAAATAGTACAATTATTTGGTTTTTATACAAATAATGCTGAGTTTTTCGAACTGAATACGTTTTAAGTATATTATTTTATTAATGAAATCAGTTTTGCATTCGAGGGACTATTATTTAAATGTAGGGTCCACTCGCCGTTGCAACAAAGAGCTCGTCTCTGAACTTCCTTCGTGATGGTGGTCATGGCCAGAAATAATGTATTTTTACCGGACATGTTTACGGAGATGAGGGTGTAATCGAAGAAAACCTGAGAAAGTATTTGGGGTATGGATATATCGCGATCGGGGCTCATTTAGCAACGGAGAAGCGACAGCGATCACTTAGAGGGTTGAAATGGGGCTTAAGAAAGAGGAAATGAAAGGCAAAAATAGATAGCACTAAAGAATTTAAACTGCAAGAAAAGGTAAGGTTTTATGTACATACGTGTATTTCTATTTTAGATAAAACTGGAATGGCTTACCAGTAGGGGATACAAGTAAGGGCGTTTTTAATGCATACCAGTGTAAGCGTTAAAAACGAATCCATGTAAAAAATTTATCTATGAAAGAATCTTGGATTTTCATTGCACAAGATTAGGGAGAATTTCGGAAATAATTTGACTAAGGCAAAAAAATTTCGTTTTCTTTTTGGAATTGCTAAGACTAATTGCTAAGAACATAAAGAGGAAATCAAGATATTTTCGTATTCTGTTTGAATAAAAAGTGTGTACGAACACATATTCACAAACTGCTATATATATATATAAAACGCAAAGAAAAATAAAACACATTTTTATAAACAGAGTTCCTGAAACGAAAGACATTTCTTCCTGTAACTCATAATTCTGAATTAAAAATTAATGAACTCCCATCAAAGGAAAATGACAGCATGTTCTGAAACACGTATCACCCTTTTATCTAAACTTTAAAATAGTGTTTTTGAATTATTTTTTTCACTTATTCTAAACCTAACTGAAATTGACATCGATGTTGATTACCCTACCACTTTTGAGTGATTTTATCTTGTTACATTGCAAATATAATAAGATGAAATCATGATTAGGTCAGGTTAACAGCAAAATCACAAATCGCTATTTAAATGTCAAAACAATTCTAGGTAATGTATAAAAACAGTTTTTATGTAAAAAATATTATATGGATATTTTTTTAATATTATTATGCTCGCAAGATTCTTGAGGTATGTTAAACTTTCAATAGTTATACTCATTAGTAAACAGTACACGTCTTGCAAGAAAATTTACCAATAATTCAATAGGTGCATGATTTAGGTAAAAAAAGGAGAGGATAATTGTGGTCCAGCCTCTTATGTCATCAAAATAATTGTTAATAAGTTTATACAAGTATCTCGTAAAGTAGAAATGTACTCTCATTTGAATGCGAAATACCTGAAAAAAACATTGAGGGTCTTTGACTAGAAATTCGTTTGAAAAAGACTTACACACCATGCATTATAAAGGAAATACTTTCTTTTCTTAGCATTTCTTATTTTAATAGCATTATCTAGTGTTTGAAATAGTGCTACCTACTTAAATTTAATCCAGTGCAACACAGGGGATAGACCAGTACAAAGGAGACTACTTAAGTTCATTTAATTTCAATGATGTCAATTCGGGTATGGTTTCTATCAAACTGTAAGCAATAAAACGAATTCATGTGATCTATACATATAAAAATCAATTTATTGGAATAAAATTCATTCTGCCAAGCAACAATAAGATGCATTGTACTGATGCTATAGTCTATTAATGTGGAACCGAGAGAGATATTCTTTTTATATTTACTCTCATATAAGGCCTTACCAGCAAACCAACCCATAGAAGTCATATATATCAGCTTCTGACAGGAGTGTAATTTTCAGAATCACACAATACTGTACTTTTTACTGAAGATTCCAAACAATCGTTCCATAACTGTGTTCAGAATATTGTGAATAAATCTTAAGTTGTACACAAAATATACGAATAAAATTGATCTTTATTCTTTTAAACAGGAATTTTTAATAAACGTATTTTTTATGTTGTACTACAAGATGTAGTTTTAATTTTTGCTTTTAAGTATACTTTTTTTGTATGTAAACATACAGTTTATTGAATACTTTCCTTTCCATCAAAGCTGTCTGAAATAATTAAGGGTTCCATAAAACTTTGTACGTTGATAGTTTCAGAAGCAGGTTTTTAATTGAAGAAATTAAATCATGCATAGAAAAATTATGAACTTAAAAACCCTCTCAATCTGGATGCTTCCCATTAAACTAGTTTAGTATTTCCTTGACGTTAGTTTAAAGTTAAGTTCCTCACTGTACTGACATTAACGTTTCTCTAAAAGTGACGTTAGGAGTTTCTCATACATATTCAGCAAAAGTGAGAGACTAGTTTATCTAACTGTCTACTTGGTGACTGGATACTAACTGCAAATTACTTGTAGAAAGACTCAGTTAATTGCTTTCTGGTTCTTCGAATGTCGCATGCTAATGGGGGTTAGCTTTCAACTACAACTTTCACTTGAACAAAAAGCAATAAATTGTCTAAAACATGAATTAATTGCTTAATTGCTCTACACTATTAATCAAGTCCCGTTTTTTAACATTGTGACTAGTTATTAGTGTCATAAGTTTCGGAAAACGCATTACCAGTAAATAATATATGGGATTCTTTTACAGTAGCTTTCAATGTTTTGTTTTCCAATAAGCAAGTTCTGCATATTTGTTTAAAGTAGAGCTTAGTTCCTTTTTATAAACCTCGCAGCAGAAATTTAGGTTGCAACTTCAAAATTTTGTAGTTTAAACCATTTCATAATTAGTTCTTTTGCGACTCTTTTAATTGATTTTTCTGATTTCTCGAGTAACGTAGAGAGAACCTGCATAATTCGTTTTATTAAATTAAAATTATTTATAAAAATATAGATTTTTTTTACACATGATTTATTTTCAACTTTGAATTATATTACTTCTATTTCCACAGGATTAAAAAAAGGAATTGATAACTCCCCTGTAATTCGACACTTTCATGCATGTAGTAGAAGTAAATTATTTTTATTTTTCCAAAAGCAAATTGAGTCCTGTCAAATGAAACTATATAAAATGGAGAAATTTTCTTCTCAGAAATTTTAGAAATGTTTAGGATATTTATAAAACGGTAAGAATAAAACTCGACACATACATTACCTTTCACTACTTAAATTTCCTTTAGGAATGAAAATATTTTGGTCTGATAAATTTATATAAAATCATCTTTTCAGACCATCTGTACTGGAACAAAATCTAAAAAGCCTTATGGTAATGCGAAGATTTTGAGTTGCAAGGAAACATAAAAGAATTAATTTAAATTTCGTTTTAAGATGATTCGAGTGAAAAAATGCATCGTCCTTCATTATGCTTCAAATTTCATTACTTAAAAAACTTTTCTTAAATACCTCTCTATTGACAACAGCAATAAAATCATGCAAATGCTTCATGATAATGTGAATTAGAGCACAGAAAAAGCAGAAAGCACATATGAAAAATCACCCTTAATTTTAAAAACTTAAAGTTAACAAGCATGTTAAGTATTATTTATATTTTAACATACAAATTTAAAAAGACGTTTGAAATGTATTGAAATTTATAAAAAAAATTATATGAATATTTTTACTGTCCCTACCAATGCATATGGTGTATTAAAATAGCTAATTTATATGAGTATGTTTCCTACACCAGACTACAATAACTAAATAACTCATTTAGATGATTTCGGCATATTGACTGATGAAACTGCTTTCTTTGTGTCTGAAAATTGGTAAGAAATGTGTTGAAATGTACATATTAACTCATTTCTAATCTGTTACGTCTTTATTTTTGATAAATATTTACGATGAGACACAGTTTTTAAAATATTCTACGTTTCTTTAATCATAAAATAAATAAAGGGAGAGGTACCTCGTGATGCAATGAGTCTTGTATGGCATTGCTATGTTTGGGAGAGTTCTGTAGCTCCATTAAACAATGTGCGAAGTTTTCTTTAATATCCGATAACTCAAAACAAGGACAGTTCGAGTTGTCCGGGTCTTGCATTTAGGCAGTTATATCAAAGCTTCAAACACGAAGATTTATCACTGGATTAGTCACGAAAGAAAATTATAGAAACGAAAAATGTAAATAAAAGTTAATTCATGTCGAGTAAAAAGTACTTTCTTTCAAAAATGAAGTTCGCTTGGAAAAAAGTAATATTTGCTGAACTTAACAAAATTATTCCCTTTTTTAGGATTTTAAAATTCTGGAAATCATTATTTTTAATAACGTACAACATTTTTTAAATCAATTTCTTTTCATGCAGCTAAAGGCCACATTCCCAAGGTAAATATATAAAAAATTCTAAACATTAGTCGGTGATTTCCATCGCAAATTTCAATTAAGAAATCTTTACTTTAGGGTCAGTAGCTATTAAATGGTATAAAATTAAAATGCATTTGTAAATAAGTAATTCAGAATCACTCAGTCACACACCTGCGGAACTATTGGTTTTATGTGGAGCAATTAGTCATTGAAAACGCTCTGTTAGTCGTCATATTTATTTGTTCGTTTTATCTTTAATTTTTATTCTCAGGCAAAATCAAAATGATTTTTTCTTCATTCTGTTATTCTTTAAAATTGAATGGTATTTATCAAATGCCCAACTAAAAAGTCTTACTAAAATAAATACAGACATTGGCCTTATCATATAAAGTTTTCATAATAATCTATCGTCTATGCCGATCTAATTAAATTCCTTACATATATCATTGTACCTTTGATAATTCTTGTTGATTTAATCAGCGTTCACACACTTCCAGTTCCCCCACTTCTATTTAAAATTCTGCTACTTTAAAATATTGCATAATGGTTATTTTTAATGTTAATTTCATTAAAACTAGAATCTTTTACTTACAAGCTGCATTTTATACATACATTTGATTTCAAATAAGGAATGAGCTCATTAGAATATTTTTCTCAAGGGCCTATATAAGAAAAAAAATTCTTTGAAACATCATTACAAAATCGCTTTCAGATTCAAACGTATCATTGAAATTCTTTTGGCAGATCCTTTGAATAGGAAGGGAAAGTAGGAATTCTTTACTTTGCTTTTTATAACAAAGTTTATGTACATGAGAAAATATTAATATCCACTAAGAGTAATGCAACGTTATGTATGTAATACTCCTGGGACATGTTATAGGACTGCATCTAAAATTCAATCATTCCCTTATTATTTGAGCTGCCTAAAAGTTTTGTATACATTTTTCTGATAAAAAAGGGATAGTGGTATATATCAGAATAGATTTGATATCATATGTAGTTGCTAAAATATTCATTGCCATGTTTTATGTTTTGGGATGCTAAAATTAAAATATGTATAGTACGATTTATGAGTTACAATAGTTTAACATAGAGTGACTATTTAACACAGATTTTGTAAAAAAAAGGTATTAATTGCTAATTTCCTTCGGAGAGTTTCATAATAGAAATACATTTTTTCAAGTCAAGGAATAGTTATGAGAGTAATTTTATATATAGTTCATAAAGTGCGGCTAGATTGGTACACATAAGTAATACAATTTTATTGAAGTAAATTAAAGGGTTGGAATCAAAACTGCGTAAATATTTATTATCCATGTGTAGGAAGTAAACAGTTTTATTACACTCTTATGTACAACAATATATGGAAGACTATTTTTAGTTGATATATGATATGATATATAATAACAGAAAACGTATGAGACACTAAGAAAATTAACTCTTGATACATGGAATTGTCATCGTATCACAAAAGTAAAACTTTTTTATTTGTATACAAACACAATAAGAAAATAATAGAATCTTGAGTTGAACATCAGAGCAGCCTTATCTATTTTTACGTGATTGAATACACTGGTGAATGATGCTAGTGCTTCCCCACTTTTATCCGTGACCTGGAAAGGCTTAGTTAAGAAAGGTAGTTGTGGCAACACTATTCTAGAATAACATCTTTAAACTCGTATTTTTCTCTTGTGGCTCACTACTGTCCTGATGATAGTGGACATTTTGCTCCACCGAAATGGAATTCTATAACCTCTTTCATACGTTTGTAATCTTTATAAGTCACTTTTTGATATTTTGCATTTTTACTACTAAAACTTCACTTTCGCTATGAAGTGGTCACCGGCGCTATTGAGACCTGTGATTCCTAATGTTGACTACATTTTTGTTACCTGTTCCACTGTATATAGTATCCATTCGAGTGCACTTGCCTGATTCCCAATAAAGTGTTGTACTGTAAATTCTGGCAAGTATTTTAGTATTTAAATATGCCCGAAACCCATAGGCGGTAAAATAAAGGAGGGAGGCTGGAGAAGCAAACCTGAAAAAGTGAATTCAGAACCATCTTCTATAACCATGAACAGAATTTAAACATAAGGAAATTATTGCACTCCATCAAGATGTAATGCAAATTAAGATTTCCACAATCACGTACTTTGATTCTGTGCTAAGCATTTATTTCTTTGAATCCAAATCAAGTACCCAATCGGAATATTTGATGTATAATAATGATAAATTGATCAGCAGAGTAAAGCATAGCTTATAAAACGGATGGATCTGGGTAACCGAATGAGATCATTGCATTTACCCAGGCAGGAAAATAAATTGCTTTGGCTGCAGGCTCAGGATAATCACTTGATGGTCTGCCATATTGAATTTGATTTAAAGTTACAAGTACCCTTTGTCCTATCCAAAATGACATTTCCCGAGCTTTCTATACTGGATCAGAGATCTCCACTCTTATTAAGGCTGAGGGTCACAATAAGTAAAAAAATAAAAACGGTAACATATTCTGTCGACAGAAATCGACAGTCCTTATATTCGGTTGAGATGGGCCCGGAGACAGCAGTTACCTATACGCAATCTGAACTATTTTTTTAATAAATGGGTTAAACCTTAGCTGTTTATTTGGATTATTAAAGTTTTCCTGAAGTTACTCAAGCGGTTTTTATCCTTTGCTAGATCATAGCTTTTTTGCATAAGTCTGCCTGGCAAAACAGAAAAATCTTGACATAGAAATAAAATGCTGAATTATTAGTAGTATTGTTCACTGTGACGTCAGTAAGTTCAGGTCAAAACTATTGAGGTGAGTTCCTATCATGTCTGAAAGATCACTCAGAAGGCAAGTCGCTGAGTCTGACAAGCGAATTCATAGTTTATTTTGCAAATAGTTGTATCCAGTAAAAACACGAAAAACAAGCGACTCCTGTAGCTCTCCTATGACAACTGAGACCTCAACAAGGAGTTCCAGTCTCTCTCTCTTTTCAGTTATTATCTTTGTAAATATAAATCTTATCTTTATAATATTGTAAATATTAAAATAAATTTTTAAAAAAGTTAGCCTAGTTGCTTAAACGTTGTCAAATTTTAATTTTTTAAAAGTTGTATTTTCACTGGATCCCACAAAAATATTTGTGAGACCAAAAGTCTACTTCTAAATTCAAACATTTTGTCTAATATTAGTAAAGTGACTTGCGCTATACTTCTGGTTGTAAACCCCATCGTTAAAGCTCAGGTTTGATGGATTATTAATATATTTTCCTTAAGGTTAGCTAGTTTGTCGCTTCACGGCCACTTTTTTCACACGATATCTAATCAGCGTGCCCTTTTACTCAAGAAATGATGAACGATAAAGATTGATGTTGTGAACAAAAATCATAATTTAAGCTACCGGGACGCGGGGAAAGCTTTTTTAAAAGTAAACAATTATGTTTTTCAAAAACTAAAGAACTAAAAGGTCAAGAACTGAAATGATGATTGGGATTCGTTCTGAATAAAAAAAACTATGAGTCTGTCAGGGTGGAAATTACCGATAATTGCAGCGTTTTGAAAAGTTCGGTGAATACAAATAAAACAATTAAATACTTTTTTACGAAGAGAGAGCCCGGTCGTATAAATTACAAACTCCCGATCCTGTTCACGACGCAACACTGAGTCACGTGTATACTATTGGCAGTTTCGGTCACTCGCGCAGCTTCGATTAAAAATCCATTTTTTATCATTTCGATTCGTGCAATCAGTCTCTGCAGCCTATTGATGTTGCATTATCTCGATAAATATAATTGTAGTCTACATGAAACTAACACACAGTCGTGGTTGAAAATGCACGTTGACTGCGAATAATGGTAACCTTCTTTTCATTTATTTGCGATGAAAAATGATATTGGAATTGCTACGGACCACACAAGCATGCAAAGTGATTGTTAATTCCATTAGGTTATTTGTTACATTTGCCTCAAACTTATTTGCAACAGTATTTATTCCGGAGCAATTTTAACTTTAAATGAATACAAATAAATATTTAGAGAGATTCGCTTACATTAATTTTTGTTAGAATAGTAACAATATAAGGAAACGATAAAAAGATAGAAAAATATCCTAAAGAACTAACACACAGCCGTGACTGACAATCCTCGTTGTGGCTACGAATAATGGTAACCTTCTTTGTATTTAATTTCAATGAAAAATGATATTAATATTGTTACATTTTTAACTTTAAGTGTATACAAATAGAAGTTTGCCAAAATTCGTTTACATTTATTTTTTTACAATAGTGACAATAAGAATATTTTTCAATTTCTATATCAAGAGATTGAAAAATGACAGCGTTTTACTAATCTGGGTTCTATGTAATAGCGTTCAGATGTGCTACAGTTAAAGATGATAAGTTTAAATTTCTGTTCTCATTTACAGAAAGTAAGATGGGGAGCTGTCAAACCTTTATGAAAATAAGTACTACTGAAAGCAGTGTATATCATACCCTCTCCACAAATAGTAAATCTCCAGTTCATAATCCATATGACTGTGGCCTTGGAAACATTTGGACGTTGTAGTTGGTAGTACTGGAAGAAATATAGCGGATTTGAAGTCAAAAATTACTCGACACTTTCATAACATTTCACGAAAAACATGCTACTACATACTATTTTACATTTACAACATATTTCCGACAGTAAGAATAACATTAAAAACACGCTTTTATGCAAAAATAAAGTGTAAATTTAGTTTAACAATATGTGCATATAATTAAATTAAACAATTGAATAGTGATTGTAGTTTAATTTTTTTATTATATGTGATTCGCAGTTTTTCCTGTTTCTCACACTTTTTCACTTAAAACTGAAAGTAAAGTGCCAATTTTACACCTATAGGCAAATTTTATAGCCACAAAATTTCATGCCAAACATAATTTCTCGACATCAGAATCACTTATACGAAATGTTACTTTATTTCTACAAATTGTTCGATTTTTAAAGCCTTTCAAAAAATGATGACGCACTTAGAATCACTCGTCCCTCATTCATATAGCTAAGAAATGCTTTGACTTATAAAATAATGAATATACGTATAGTGTTTAGTTTGAGATAAATGAAGTTTAGTTATAACCATAATTATAACTATAGAAAACTATGTTAGTATTTCAGAAATAAGTTATTTGATACATTGGATAAATTTATAGAACTTATTGCATGGAAATTCAAAAATCAAATTATATTATTTAATCCAGCAGTCTTTTAATTTGAATTATAAATGCCAAAATCAGCTTAATTTTAAACTGATGTTTTGGAAAAACATTTAACCCAACCCATAACAACAAATAGATACCATCTTGAGATATCTGTAATTTTGCGTTTACTGTCTAGACTAGCTTCCTTTTTGCCAAAGGTAAGATAACGCATCAAAATGGAAATTACCAGCTAACACCATATTACTAAAGTAATTTCGTTGTGAGGTCTGGGAGGTAATTGTCCTAGCAACCATTTTTCAAGCTACACAGTTACCAGAGGGTATTGATTAGCGCCTTAATCAAACTCTACTTGTCCTTATTTATGTCAAAAGATGTGTAATTATACGTTACATTTGATTTCTAGTTCAGGTAGTTACATTACGATTTATGTTAAAACATGATAGGATGGACAAAGGAATTCTGAACTGATAGGAAAGTCAAACCAATTTTACGTGCTTACTAAAGATTATTTATCTTTGTATTTCTTTACTTATTAGATTTATAAAGGAGTATATAATCTATTATTACAGGAATTTGAGCTTTGAAAGGTAATGCTTGCTAATTGGGAATTACAATTGAGACTATTCCTGTAATTCGAAATAGCTCGTTGTGTTGCGCCAGTGTGTGTGTGTGACGTTAATTAAAATACCTACCTACCTGTAATTCGAAGTGTAAATAAAAATGAACATTTCTAAAAATATTTTTTACCCCTGTACTGATTTATATTAAAATATTTTATGTAATTCATATTTAGTTAATCCATTGTAAGAAGGGACATTTGTGCAAAGGTCTGTCATAACTATACACACATACTATAATATGATCAATGTTTTAAAAGATCACACTACTTACTATATATATATATATATATATATATATATATATATATATATATATATATATATATATATATATATATATATACATATATATATATATATATACATATGTATATATATATGTATATATATGTATACATATATATATATATATATACATATATATATATATATATATATATATATATATATATATATATATATATATATATATATATATAACAAACGATCAATCAATCAAACATACAGAACATCAAAACGCGAAGCAGCAGAAATGCAGACCAGCAAAATGCCAAAGGTAAAAAAGAGTCAAGTGGCTGGAAAGCCGAACACGTAAGACAGAACAGAAAGCAGAACTGTTCATGCATGCCCGCTGAAGCTGCAGACAAACATGGATAGCAATATAATTCAATATCACAAAACAGAAGATATCCAGGAATTTAAACACAAGAACACCAAGAAAACTTAATTATTATATATATATATTATATATATATAATATATAGATAGATAGATATTATATTATATATATATATAATATATCTATCTATCTATCTATCTATCTATCTATCTATCTATATATATATATATATATATATATATATATAATTCAAAATTACAAACCAAAACAAAGAAAAATCCAAAAATTTTAAAATTTGGTTTTTTGGCTTTTTACTTATCTGCTTTTTGATCTTTTGGCATTTTGCTGGTCTGCATTTCTAATATTTTGACTTTTTGATCTTTTGGCGTTTTGCTGGTCTGCATTTCTATTGTTTTACGTTTTGATGTTTTGTATATTCTGTAATTTGATTGTTTTTATTATATATATATATATCAGAACGTTTATTGTCAGAATATATATATATATATATATATATATATATATATATATATATATATATATATATATATATATATATATATATATATATATATATATATATTCTGACAATAAACGTTCTGACAAGGTGAGGCGTGTTATCGTTACGAGATAAAGCCTGTCACAGGCGAGCGTTATGCAGCGCTTTTACGAGACAGCACCATTCCCTCCTTGTAAGAGAGACAAGCACTCCATATTGAATATTCATGCAGGATGCAGCGCTCTTACACATAACAGATCTTGTCCAGCACCTGGTGCGATCGACATTTGTCGATGACCGTGTTCTCAGTCGCTCTTTCCCGCACGTATGGCCACCAAGGTCTCCAGACCTTACACCTTGCGACTTTTGGTTATGGGGCTACTTGAAGTCAGAGGTCGGCCGATATCATTGCCATGTTGAAAGAAGCTATTCGCTATCATAATAGAGTAATTACACCTGAAACCCTGTTTGATGATATGCAGAGTGTCGTGCTACGTCTGACGGCCATTCTCTTGAATGAAGGCCGTCACATTGAACATTTGTAATCCTAGGTGTCTTGCAAACTGTGCTGCCCCACTTTACAAACTACTGACACATCTGAAGTGCCACCTCTCGGTGGAAAATATAACTAATTGGCATTTGGATGCTTCCTTGCGTTCTCACAGACTCATGTTACTTATTGTTTACGAAACAAACGAGGAAACAGCAAATACAGGTTATTAAAATTCATTTAAGCTTAATTTTAGAAGGTATTCACTTAAAACCATTTTGACTGAATCCATTGCACCATAAGAACAAGAAAGCATATTTGACGTTAACATTACTTGACGTTAATATTACTTGACGTTAACACTACATTTGGCGTTAACATAACATTTGACTTGTAATCAATGTGATTGCACTTTATGTACTATGAGTATTGAAGTCAATTTTATTTTAAGATACACGAAATGTGAGCTTAGTGAAATCAAATAGTGAATTTGAAATAAAAATAATTTTGTATGTGATTGTGTGAAACAAGTTTTTAGATTTTTATAGAGTATTTAAAATATTTAGTTATGTTTTGTATTAAAACCATAACTCATATTTATGTTTTGCGAAATGTTTTTTCAGAAAAGTAAGAATGTGCCTGCCATCAATATATAAGATAATCTATGGAACCGTTGTAAAGAAATTTATCTACTCTACTGTTCCATTTAAGCATGATAGAGAGTTCTTGTGTTGTACTTTTCTTGTCAAAGTACTTCAAAGGTTTTGATGGACTAAGTCCAAACTTCGACTTGTCTATTATAGTATTTTTATAGAATGATTATTCTTTCTAAAACTGTCTAGTGAATTCGAAACACGTCCAAAAGATTGCTTAGATGTTGTGTGAATCACCTAAAAAGGATGAAAAAGTATCAAAAGTTCATCTACAACTTCTTGATAGCTTGAAGGATTCAATTCGCAGGATATTATAACGATATTACGCTTTTCTACTTAGGGAAGTATTGACCATAATAGAACTGATATATCATTCCTTTTTCTGCTAAAATGTTTTCTATTTTTACCATAAATTATGCTCTTGAAATTGATTAGGACTAAGACTTTTCTGTTAGAAAAGAATATTACTATTTCCCCTTTTATTCTTCCCACATAATATTTTTAGTTCAATTCAGTATTGTTAGGGATATGACTCATTTTGATTTTGATCAAATGATGCTGAACTGTATATTGAATTCAGATTTGCTTGAAGTTTTATTTATATTTGTTTAATCTACCTCCAACTTTATAAATTTCCAGTATACTTCCGCGCCTATTGTTTGTAAACTACGTTTATAGATACGTATTATCGATTTTTCAGATTAAATGTTTTTGAATGAGTACTTTTTTGATTGAAGCCACTAGAATGTTAAAACTTATTAGTGATCGTTTTGAAAACAAAACTAATTGATCAGTCTGAAAATGATTGTTTTTAAGATATTTTAAAATGTATTTTAGGTAGATGATTCTTGATAGATGCCCTTTCTTTCAATGATTAAACACAATATCGAAATTAATCCATATTAAGGTGTGTGTATACACTAGAAAGCACGAAATCAACCAGAATATTTTTTAACTCCTCCAACACCTCCGAGTTACAGGAATGAAATTAATTTGAGCAATGAAATGTGGTACAATGTATAAATGATTGAAATTACAGAACTATAAGTAGAAAGGAACATGTTAAAATCAGTAATTTGTGTGTTCATCTTTTGAAATTATAACTACTTGTACATGGCATGATACTGACTGAGAAGAATTCTGAATAATCGTCTGTAAAATGTCTTTGTTGACAATACCATCTACAATTCGTCAGTTTTGACTGCGGGTGATCAAATTTAGTAATTAGTTTTCTAGTAATCCGACGTGTTCGATGGGGACAAATCAGGAAACTGAGCAGGCTAGGGAAGAGGTGGCACTTGTTGATCACACTGCATGTGAAACAGTTTCCCTGTAGAATATATAAATAAATGAAAAGTATACAATAAATCAGAAGTGATAAAAAATAACAGTTTAGAACCAATCAATATCTGTTTAGCAGCCTATTTATCCCAACTGGATATGATTGATTTTTACATATTACAGTTACAAACTCAAGTGTTTGGTTGCAAACCCAATCCCACATTATAAAACACTTAGTAAGGGGACACTTAGTAAACACAAGTTAGTAAGGCGAAGAACGAATATGAACAATCGGCAAATTCTGCGAGATTCGCGTAATATTTCGATAACCCTGCACGAATAAAACATACTATTCGATTTCGAAAGGTTTCTTAATTTCATGTTTAGCTATACTAGAGGCATCTTTTCTGCCCTCTAGCGATTTGATTGTAGTTTATTTGGTACAAGCCAAATTTCCCCGCGTTGGCTCGGGTTTAATTGGTTAAACGTCGAATGATCCAAAAATAACTTTTCTGCCATAGTATGTATATATTTAATTAACATTACACTAGAGCAGCACAACTGGCTTTTATGTCATAGAAAATGCAAATATAGAGAAAAAATAAGCGAGCGCGAAATAATTTTTAAAACTGAGATTTTTATAGCTTCTACAATTTACTTTAGATACATTTCACATAATATAGATAAGACCAACCTACAAAAACTGATGCTGAGATGACTATATACAAAAGTGGATTTTGAGTTTTCGAGTGATTGTGAAGGACCTTTAAGTTCATTTTCTTAAAAAAATGATATATCGTATTATTGCAGTCAGTTTTTTTTCCTACCAATATTTTTTTATTTGTAGCATCTTGCACCAGGATTGCGAATTTCTGAATTCCACCATCATTATGAAAGGCTGACAAATTATATTGATGTCATGACAAATTATAAACGATGTCATGATCAACGTTTCAAGCAATTACACTTTATGCTTGAAAATTCCATCCCACATTTTACAGACAGGATACAAAAACGATATGATACTGAGCGATTTTTAGCGCAACCGGCCCATCTGCGATTGCATCATACTAAAAAACTCCAAGGTCCTCTAGATGCTAACTCTGATGTCATCTGCACAACAGACCGGGGGAGAGTGCCCCTAGCAATATTCAATGTTATTCCTATGGGGATTTCGAATTGTTTTTAGTCCTCTACTACAAATAGAAAGGGGTTAATTTGTTGCATACGTTACCCGCAGGGTTCCAAAGAATAAGTGTACCAAATTTGGAGTGGATTGGTCAAACGGTGCAGGTTTGTGTAGAGAACATACAGACCGACGCCAACTCTGCTTTATAATATATATCGATTTAGGAAAACATCAATAAAATTTTGAATATTTTGAAATTCTCATCAACTGATCTTGATTGGTGAACAGAAAATATTGTCTCATGAAACAGTTTTAGCATTTTCTTTAAATGTGCCATGCACAAGTTTTCCGCACTATGGCCATTCAATCAGAATTTTTTTTATTTTTTCGGCCCACTAAGGCATAGATATAAAAGAATAAGGGGTGACTTACGATCTAAGAGGGCTTAGAAAACGAGGAGTCTTCTAAGAATATTCATGTTCACTCTCAAAGAGCATTTTGTAGGTAGTAGAGTTGAATATACATAAAGATTTAGCGTCCCTTTACAATGACTGATAATTTGAGACTTTATTGTAGTAGATTGTAAGAAATTCAAATATATGTTTTGGTTGCATTGCTATTGTCTTAAGTAATGATCTACTTTGGTTATACGAGAGTTAGTTTCGGAAGTTAATGGGGGATATGGAATGTTGCGAAAGACACCAAAAAGTGTCATTGAGCATCGTTAATCTGCTGTGTTATATTTGAGCTGAAGCAAAGGAGTTGCGTTTCCATGTATTAATCAAATTGTCATAAAAACTCCTCAAAATGACATCGAGCATTATCGTGATCCCGGTTCCCAGTACCAAAAAGCTTTCTTCTGCTGAGTGCTAACACATTATCAATGTGGATGTAATATGGACCAACATTCCTTTTCAGACGAGACTGCTGTAGCACTTTTTATTAAAACGTATCTTGCAGTAATTTGAAAACCATTTATTTTATGTGTATGTAAGCTTAGCCGTTTAGAACGTTTGATATCCGATATAGGGTTGGTTGGATGGTTGAGTGTTATGGCATAAGGGCCATATTTGGCCCCGCTGCTTCGTACACAAGATAGACAATGTCAAGTAATGGACATGCACACACACAAAAAGTTTTACTGATACAGAAGAAAGAAATACATCCAGAGAGGAATCGAACCATCCTATATAGGGAATCCGTGAACATGGTTCCGTTCTGCAGTATGGCATAAAATTTGAGAATTAAAGAAATTCTTTTATAACCTCTCGTGATCTCATCCATTTGACGAAATTGATTACGACACCGCCTGAAAGGCACAAAGATAATAACACTCCTTATTCGTTCTCTAGACAACAGTAACAGCAAAAACATCACTTCTCGTAGCCGTGAAGACTTCTTGGATGACGACTTCAAATCCTATAGGGTTGATATCAGGTTGGCACGTGTGATAACAGGTTGTCTACTGATATCACACGTGCGGTTCGTATGATTGGCCAGAAATTTTAATAGTTTGCATAACTTGCACATGTGCATCCACTCTGCAAATTGCATCGTATTGCATTCCTATCTTCGTGGTGTCCTCTGTCAGGCAGTGTATATTCGTAAATTATATACGGTCAGTTCTTTATTACTGGCAGTACGTTTTTACGAAGGATAGTTAAATAGATAGTCATAGTATCATCCCTGCTGAAAATTACTCATATCCCTCAGCCGTCAAGCCTCTACAATATACTAAATGAGTGACTATATATTTATGTCAAATTCTTAAGTATCTGATGCGATGACTTGCTGTTCTTTCAAGAAATCTACACAAGAAAAAAACAAGAACAAATTGTCCATAGACGCCATCTATGTGTAAAAAATGAGAGAAAAAGCGCACTAAAAAAACTTTCAAAATAAATCTGTATGCAGCAAAGGTTTGAAGCCTGAGGGAGTTTAGTGTTCTGAGTGTAATGAAACATACCAATTCTTTCAGGTAGACTGGATTCAATGTCATTCATGCTTAGATAATTGAAATGAAGGGTACTCTTCAATTGAAGTGGTAAATTTTGCTTGTGATCGTAAAATAAATGAGAAAAATATTCATTCAGAAATACTCTTGAACGAGAGATACCAAAACTTAATTTGTGATATTTTTTGAATTAAAGGATAAGCATTACAATTTTTTTAGCTTTAACGAGTAGATTCTCTAATGCAATAATGTTTATAGCCTCCTTTATTTCATTTAAAAATTTGATTCCATTTGCTTAACCTTAGAACACTAGTACATAATACTTACATGTTATGTTTACTTTTATTTATGTAAAAAATAATAACGCTAGTGTAAGGTTAAGGGAAAAGAGATTAGAGTTGGAACTCAATATATCGATTGTAAAATTGTCGATTGTAAATTGTTAGAGATTTGCATAATTTATTTTATACTATTTTAAGTGATGCTTCATTTGGTTTCAACTCCTATTCCAAATTTTAAAATGTAAGTAAAACTGATGATAAATTTAAATTTCGAACTTTAAACTAGGTTTTTACAAATAACTCTAAACTAGGTTTTCAAAAAGCAACAATTTTTAAAATTGAGGTACCGTCTCTAACAATTACTTTCACCTTATAAGCAAAATTTGCCCGACATGTAAGGCAAGCATCAGATAATACTGAAACAACTGTGACATTATATACAACGTAATTACTTTTTACATGCTTTTAGGAACAAAAAACAAGAATTTTGTGATTTTCTTGTAAATTTTACATAAATATCTAGAAAATATGATAAAATCTAGTACTAGATCTTTACTTCGGTATACAAATAAATGTCCACTGAGCGCCACAAAAAGTTTCAAACCAGTATCTTCATTCTATTCTGAGAAAATACATAAAAATATAAATTAGCATTATGGGAATTGAATTTTCCAATTCCCCTAAAACGAAATTTTAATTTAACACCAGATTTTGATAAACATGTTAGTTAAACAGAAAAACTTTTTTTTAATCTTATATGGCCAGAAGATGGAAGATTTTCCATTTCTCTTCTTACTGTCCAGTATAGGCACAAGTTTAAAGCGCTTTTGGTAGCATAGAATATAACTTCTCAGTCTTTAAACTGACCAGTCTTCATAACTGTGTTGGAGTCAGAGCGGACATGATGCAGTGTTCTTTATTATGATTTTATTTAGAAGTGCCTGCAAATAGCAGTGAGATGTCATGAATCTAAAACTTGTTGTAAAGTCTCTTTTGTGATCCTCGTTGGAACTTCATATTCTCAGCTGCTCCTAAGCTATTTCAACAGAGTTTTTATCTGATGTTAACTCTATATTTAAATTAATTGCATTGAATAGTTCCACTTTTACTTGTTGATAAATTACAGGTTTCTAAACAGGAAAACAAAAAATGGTGGCATATTTTTAGTGATATTAGAAACAGAATTTGAGACGGGAACTTACATCCCATTGAAAGTCACTTCAGAAAAAACCAAGGATACATGGAAAAGTAGAGAGTGTCCTTTTATAAGGTAAAATTAAAGGTATGCTAATTTCCTTTGTATAAAGTATTAAAAATAAGTATTTGGTTAAAGAAATAAATCTGATATTATTTTGTGATTAGATAATATTTAATTCGGAAAATTACGTTCAATTAGAAAGACCATTATCCTCGGAAATAAAAGACAAATTCTAAGTGTACCATCATAAAATAAAGTAATGGATTCCAATTTTTATTTCCGCTCTTAAAACATATCATCATTCTATTCATACTCTTTTCCAAAGTTACGCGCGGAATGAAAATTCTCAAATATCGAGATCATGATTGAATTTTATTGGGTGAAATCGATTTTATGGGATATGTAAATACCAAGTCACCTGCCAAATATCAATTGGATGCACGTTAATATGCAAGTTGTACATATGATATAAATAGAGCATTCGTATCGAAGAGAGTTGCAATGCTCGGAGAAATTTTTTTCTAAACTTAAAGATTGTTTGGAATCATATTTTCTTTGTTGTGACTGAAAAAGCATTTAAGAATTCGGCGGACTGTTGGGAGGCTTCAAAACAATCCAATAGTGAGGAAGTAAATTTCTTTTTTGTGTATCACTCCGTTATTTTTCATTTGTGGAAACAATTCCAAACAAGTGAAACAGTCATCCAGAGACATGTTTTAGTATGTCCTAGAATAACAACATCGTCCGTAGATCAACAATTTTTGGCAAAAGGAGTCGCCGAGAGTCAACATAAGCTCTCCGTGAACTTGTAACCACATCTGTGTAAAGGTTGATATCCTTTCACAACTGTAAAGCTAAAAGTATACCAAAAAAGGTATCTAAGTACTGATAGCAAGAAGTTTTTGTCTATTTGATCCCTAAGGTCAAAGGAACTTAATTAAAGTGATGTCGTGAGAACTTGAATCGAACCCTAGCACAAGGTCCAAGGTTCTCTTCATAAGTGAACAAAGATTAGCCCTAGAGTCAGATAACAAATGCTTGAGGGCTTGGAGAGAACAAAAATACACAACCAGACCAGCTATATCGTTGAACATAACACCTTTAATTGAGATAGTGAGATGATATGGTCTGAATTTCTGTTGGGACTCCACACCGACTTGTACATGTTTACAGGTGGCATTTGGGGGATGAAAGGGACCGAGTCCCTAATCCTCTGAACATTACGAGATTTCCGAATATTGTAGAGTTGCTTTTATCCTACTAATATATCCTACTTTCTATCCACTTAATGATTAAATAACTGTTGGTTGAAATAATCATAGGAAATATTCTATTGGTCAAGAAGGTCAAAATTTTTACAAAGTGATTTAGGAAAGAATGCAGTTTCCTGAAAGAATATACCTGTTTGAACCCTCATAAGGTTAAACCCAATATGTGACTTTATGCGTCAGAAGTCGGTCCAGATTTAATTCGGATGAACGATAGCGCTCGGCCACACATAGCAAAAAGCACTGTGAAGAATATATTGAGATGGAAAGTATTGTTCGGATACAAGGTAGGAAGATTTTCCGGATCTCAATCCGATTGAAAATCTTTGGGGGTGCTCTAGGAAAAGTTGTCGCTGCCCGTCTGTCCCAATTACCCTTTAAGATCTTCAAACTGACTATTTGTGGGAATGAAAATTATTTCCCTTTGCTTCCTTGGATCACCTGGTTAAAGACTAAATCGTCGATACAAAGCTAGCATCAGTCAGGATGGGCAACATACTAGTATAACAAATCTCACTTTCTTATCTGTCTGTGAACAATAGAATTTTCTTTTCCCAAACGTATGACAAATGAAGTGATAATTTAAGGGTTAATACAAATTCTAAATGTATTGTTTTTAATTTAATTTTAGTTTAATGAATAGATAACTCAATTATCCACTTTCTTGTGAAATTTGGAGTCAATCGAAGAAGAATTTTAAGAATTATAACATATCTACTATTTCGTGCTTAACTTTCGAAATGCAGTGTAATTATCTGAAAGATTTAATGAAAATAATCGTATTTGTTAATAAAATGTGCAAACATTTAATCAAATCCTGCATGACAGCAGCTGACACGTCTTGGGTCTTCTCAGTTCTTTACGTTTCTCATGCGTATATAATCAGCCTGTTGCTTCTGTAACTTATTTCACTCATTGATCTATGATCTGAGAATGACAGGGTCACTGTGAACTTGAATGAGCTCATCAGTGTACTTCTTTATTTATGGAGTAGACAGTTTGTAAGTCAAAATAGATTAATAATCCTCATCAGATCGGTCTATCAGTTTCAACAGAATCGAAGCTTTGGTGCTAGTGTAAGGTATCTTCCGGACGAACAGAGACATCTACCAGTCATGTGAAAATTTAAGGTGTTATATCCAGCTCCACAAGTCAACAATGTTTTAAATACCAGATCTAATTCTTTTTACTTTTATTGGAGTACAAAGGAAGATTCCTTCCTTTTAAAACTGAATTACGAATTTGCTTGTTGTATACCATGTTGACAGCTGGATGGTTGGCAAAATATCTTCCACTGCAGCCTTTTTTTCAGTTTTTCTTACAGTTTCAGCTGAAACAAGATGCGAACTACTGTCTAACAGTGTTTTACTTCGATGTTGAACCAGCAGAGGTGGTATTCATCAAAGATATTTCACTTCTAGATATTAAATTCGGAAGGGTTTTGTCCTTTTGTTTTAGAATTCATAGACGAAACCCGTTGATGTGGTTAGCTATCTCGAATAGCTGCCTGGAAACAACTTAAAGATGTAATACATTTGTGGAGAGTTTTCCTGTTTTATGGTTTGTGTGATCCTGAATCTTTACAATTGATAAGTAGGCAGATCCTTTGTGGTATCATCACTCTATGAAATAAGATGATCTCCGATTGAGAGTTTAGTGAGTGGAAGATCAATTGCAAGCTCTGCACTAGTGTCTACTATCTTTCAAAAGCCCTCTGTCCAATAACTTGACAAGGTCATCCGTTCGAGTGCTGTAATTTAGTGTCTCATTGAGGAGAGCTAAAACCAACCAATTCAGCTTGACACCAAGTTTGATCTTCATACAATATATGGTATCACCTTATCAACTGTTTTATTGTTTGTAGAATCACCATCAATTGCTTGGATATTTTCATCAATGCTCTTTTACATGAAAGCTATAAGATTATCAATAAGTTCTGCTAAATTTCTCTCTTTGAACCATTATCTAGAGCTAAGTGGGAAAGATTTTACCCACTTAAATCTATCTGGATAGGCTGCATAGTTAGTAATGCTGTTCTTTAACGATGCTGGATAATATGAATGCTTATCTGAACAATGTGCTTTAAGTATTTTAACGGCCGTTGAAAACGAACGAATTAAATTTCACCCTTCTGACAAAAGATCAAATTCTTAATCTAGGACTGTCATAGCTTTTTCTTGGTCACTCTCTCTCTCTCTCTTTCTTGAATATGGTGATCAAATACGCTTTCTTGATAATTTTATTGATCAAATACGTCACGTTTCAGTGATCAGTGTCACTTTTTTCAGTGATCAATGCCACTTTTTTTAGTGGTCCGTGTCACTTCTTTATGGACCAGTGTCACTTCTCCAGGGATCAGTCTCACTCCAGTGATCAATTCAATATGAAAAGTGGAAACAATGGTAATGGCAGCTTTGACACGCAGGCCCACACCATATATGTATGACAATATTAGGTACTTATAATGGGTAGTGTTGTGGATTTTTAGGGGAGGTGGAAAGCTTAATTCATTTTTCTAGTGTCAATTCACGACTTTCATAATTTCCCTGTTGGTCATATTCTACTTGCTCTTCATTTTTATCTTCACAGAAAGATTTGATAAGCCAATGTGATGTGGTGGCATGTGTGTGTATGCATTGAACAAAAATATTTTTAAACCTATCTGAAATTATTTATTTACTTACAAAAATTTGCTCTATTGTCTTCTCCACAATTGCTATAACTATTGAAACCAGTAAAGCAAATATTCTGCCACTAACTCCCTGATACAATACAACTACTTTAAATAGTAAATAATTAAATTTAATGATTAATATTCAATTTTGGTTACATTTATTCATAAGTTTTAATGGAATAGTTAATAATACTTTTTAAAATGAGAAAAAGTAATTTTTTTAGTAATTTACCAAGCAAAACCAAAAATTGGGTTAAAATAATAAAAATATATCTTGAACCACTCCCTAATTTTCGAAACTCGAAATTTGACAAAAATCAACCTGCTATAATGGAAAAACTTTCTAGTCATTTACGTTATTCTACTACTGGCTCTTATTCATGGTGTTTGAAAATATGAACAGCGGCATTCTTGAAAAGACGTTTATACAAATAAATGTGTCAATTTCGCAATTGAAACACAGGTCTTTTGGCTGGTTAAAACATTTGTCTGAAATGGCGTGTTTGTAGATTTGAAATGAGATAATAATATTAATAAGTTTAATAAAATATCAAGTAAACAGTATTAATTATTGTTTTTCTAGAAAAGATCTTCATACTTCAGAAAAGTCTTTTGTAGCCATTCATATAATATAAAAATAGTGTATGCTAAAGTAAGCTCACAGGAAACAAAAATATTAAAGATCACAGGTATTGTATGACATATAATACCCTAGGATATGGATCGGATCCATATCTAGGGTACAATTACACTAGGGTATATACAATTACTTCTCTACAGCATCTCTTATATTAGTACCTAATACGTTTCGGATTTCATTCTCTATCGAAAGGAGATATAGTGACAGTTCCATTATGGCATTTGGTGCTTTTAGTATCAAGGAAGAATTGAATTTGACTTATATTCGAGGCAAGACAATTCTTACACTTAAATAGGTATGACTTTTAATCATCTGGGCTTATTTTAGATGATGATGCTCTTAAATAAGGTTCCTGTCAATTAAACCAGTTTCGCAATAAAGTCTCACTTTGGTATTTCTTCAGTTTTTAAATTATTCCTCCCAATTTTAGTGGCTTTTGTAGTTTATTACAGAATACATGAATGAAAATATTTCTAAAATTTTACTTGACACTAAACTAAATATGTGTCACATTCTTAACGAAGAAGAGATAAAAGATTATTGCTTGATTTTAATTTCTGAAAAACAAATTCTTTACGATTATAATCGGTTTCAAAATCTGATAAATTTGCATAATCCGGCGTAACATTCATAGCTGGGTCTGACGAGATTAAATTGAAAGCAAAAAACTTAATTCCATGCTTAGCTTTAGACAATTTTATAAATCAACTACATTCGCAGTTGTTTCGTTCCCACAAAACAATACAATTCTTATTATTTTACTTCAAAAGAATGGTTATTTATAATTTTTAGTTAATTATTTAGTTCAAAAGGAATTGAAATTGTCAAAATGGACAACTCTGTATGGGTGAGGAAATCGATGTTTTAAAGCTTGGGGCAGTCTTTTGCAACGGCTGGAAATAAATAAGGGATGTTAAACCATGCGCAAAAACCCACTGCGCATAGTATATCGATTGGATGCTAGCAAGCATGCATGGGGAAGAGAGGAACGGTCGGTGTTGTAGGTAAAAATTGAGCATGATAACACCATTAACCAATCATAGTAAGAAAAAACAAAAAGCTGAAATGATCGAGCGTCCACATTTTTGCCGTGAAAATCAATGGCGTATACTTCGTAATAAACCGTATATTTACTATACTTAGTAATAAACAATACTCAACATTTTAAAAATTATTACTTGAAGCTATTTGTGAACACACTTGTCAAATTTCTAAACTAAACTATTGAAATAAAATAAATCTTCCGCAATTTAAACCATTTCACCATCTTTAAGGCCCAATAAGGACATTCTTGAGGTACATCACTTTGTCTAGGCAAAATCGCTCCCATAGACACATCAAGCAGAATTATTACTATTCAATTTTATTAGATTATTGTAGGTCTTTTGAATATTAAAATTTGAGAACCAGTCCTCAGCATATTTTCATTTCTTATTCCTTGAAGAAGATTGATTCAGGGATCATACATCTGTCGGCAGGTAGAGACGTTTTCAAGCCATATTTTGACTAGACTCAACTATTTTAAATGTTCATATATAAAGTATTATTTTTAGTCTCTTTCGTATTGATTTTGTTGTAGTCTGCTTTCTAGTGAGTGGTTTCAAAAGATTCTGCGTCATCTTTTGTGCAACTGTTTCTTAAGTAAAGAACACAGTAAAAATAAATCTTTTTGTACTGACATGAATTAAAATCTCACTTCATAAAATTTTGTACAACTGTATATAAAAATTTCTGTTAGGTCTTACTAGTTTGTGTTTATTTGTTTGGAATATTACATAAGGACATAACAAGGAAATGCGCCCAATTTATGTTTAAAACATAAATTGGGTTGTTTGTTGTGTGCACAAGGTCCGTCTATTTTATTAGAGGATGGATGATTGTGTATATGTAATTTAGTATTTATTATGTGCGTGCAAAACTGCTACTATCGACCTTCTAATGAAATAGACGGAGTGTGTGTACAAAGCTTCATGTTATTTCTGCCGATCGCTTGGTTTGAAGATCTGTCGCTTGTTTGTGGTAGAAAGCATGAATCCTAAATTACATTGGTTGAAGTTATACACCATGATCACAGACACTAGTCTGCGCTTCTACAGCCAATCGGCTAAATCGATTCGTAAGTTCATGTGATTTACCCTTCAGATATCTTACAACATCGACTCCACCCACATGCTCTGTATATTTTATTAGAAGGTCGATGACTTTAAACGTTGTTGTCTTGATTTTAATAGTTATTATACACGCGCAATCTGTGGTATAAATTAATGTATTTTTTAATTATGTACCTGAAAACTTACCATATGGAATGTGATAGAACTTGGATTTCGAAAGAGGAAACATTGAGTGTGTGTAAAAAAGATGTTGGTCCGTATTTTTGTAATTTCTTTTATCCTTAGACTTATTAATGAATGTTTAAATTTTTGTAACGAGGGTCCGTCTTCATGTGATTAAATGAAAATTGGGACAATTATATCTATCCAAGGGAAGACTGGAAATACAGGTGTGACACTTATTTATCTAATTGAAAGTTGTTTTTCTCCTAATTCACGAACCAAAAAGAAAAAATCCTCCCCTGGTATACGAGGAAACTTTTTGGATGACTAGTGTTGTGAAACAACAATTAAAGGTGTTTAATTGAGTGCAGAAAAATATCTTATCGTGTCCACTTCAGAGAGATCACCGGTTTAATATTTGAAAAATCGCAGCCATGTGACACGAATTTTGTTTATCTTAGCATTCAAAAACGAATTTAACTTATTAACGGTGTCATAATATTTAAGAGAAGTGGTTTCATATTCAGGTGCTGAAAACAGCCTGAGTGTTCTTACCAGAAACTTTACAGCGTTGTGCTTACTTTCCTATCACTAACATAGCGATATTTCGATTAATGCAATACTATCGCAGACAGTACGACGGGGCTGGCCTTTTATTCCTTTCGACGTAACAGTAGGAATGTTATACAGCACCATTTTTCATAAATAAACGTGTCATTAACCCTCTGAGCGTCACGACATTTGCGAGTAGTGTCACAACACACTTAATGACTAAATAAACACGTCGTTCTACGGAATCCTCGGATTCTTTCATTTATTGTTCCTATTTTATTGTTTCTTTTTAGAATCATTTGAAAAGATTCTATTGGTCTTTTCCTCAGAATCGAATCCTTTGGAAAGATTCTATTGCTCTTTTCCTTAGAACAGAATATTTTCTAAAGATTTGATAATCTTTTTCCTTAGAATAGAATCCCTTGGAAAGATTCTATTCTCCTTTTCTCATAATAGAATCCTTTGGTAAGGTTCTCTTGTTCAAAAAGGTCAAAACTGGTTAAAAGTAATGCAGGGACTGCAATTGTAAGGTGGAATTATGCATGTAAACCACCCTTCAGAGAGTTAATGAAGAAGATTGATTTTAAAGCATTGTTTCTATTATATTTAGCAAATTAAAATATACTCAAAACTGATTATTCTATTTCATTATGTATGGCACTAAATAGCTGATAGAATCCTGGAAGGAAACACTGGCCTCAGGAAAATAAGGGAGGGTTAAAGATCAAGAATGAGGCAATGAGAAGATGCTAAAAAGGTGTGCCTAAATATGTTTTAAGCAAACATTTCCCACTTAACCACACAGACACAAACACAACAGCGACGCAATGTAGCAAGAATTATACGTTGTAAGTGCAAATTACAGCTCGGTCTAAAAACAAGACTACAGGCAAGTAACAAGCGAGTGTTGGCAGTATATGTATTTGAGCGCACTCCAACATACGCAGGTTCTTGCTAGTCCAAAGGGCAGAGGCAGAAATCTGCATGTTATGTCAAGTTTACTGTACAGTATTTTAAGTGTGGCAAACACTAAGCTCACCCTTTTCAAAAGCGATTATTTCTAATTTTATTGATATTAATTACTGATAATAGTGAACAATCTAAAATGTTTATACGTAATTTATTTTTTATAATTTCATTTTAATAAATAGCTTTATATTTTAGAGGTTCCAATTCATTTTATTTCCAGGTTAGTTTTTGAAGCTATAAATTATTCACACGGCTACATGAATATTTTGGAGATATTGCAAAATTGTAGGCCCAGCTACATGTGCAATTTATTATTAGTTAAGACAGTTTTCCTAAGGGGAGCTACGAAAAAACATCTTTGAAAAGAGGTCGTTGAGGCAAAAAAGTTTGGGAAACTACGTCTTAGAGATTCTTTTCTAATTTTCACAACCTCTTTTCTATAGAAATCTAGAAAATGTAAAGTAAATGAAAAAAATCTTGCTTACGTTTCTTGTTTTTATCTTACCCTTGTAATAACAATATTCCACTCCATTATCTCAAAGTTTGATCTCAGTTTGAATACTAATAAGTAATACTCAACTGAAAATGCATTTACTAATATTATGGCTTGCACGTACTTAATAAATATAATATTCAACACAAAAGCGTTTATACTAGTAGCAGTTTCAAACTCGCAATAAAAATTAAGTTCACAGAGCGCTTGTACGCGCTCACTATTTATCATCGGCTTAAAGCAGAAATTCATTTCTGACATTTTTCCAAGACAATAAATGCTTATTTTCGTGATAATGAGAAATACATTGTCATCTTGTAATCTGCTTAAAAGAGAAACAAACTCTCAAAATGATTATAATTTTAATTTTTTTCTCTATAAACTAAAAGTTAGTCTTTTTCAACTGTGTAACAAAAATATTTTTTTGGCTTACTGAAATTTTGCTCTAAGCCGACGTTATGTTTTATATTTATTGAGCTGCATGGCATGAAACCTCTTATTAGAAAAATATAAACAAATGTAAAAAATGCCATGTATTTTCTATACAAATACAGCGAAAAGAAGTCTAATTATGGTGTTTTTTATTTTTCTCCAAACAGCTCTTGTCAGAGGAGACAAGTCCATTTATTCTAAGATTAACACTATTCATTCCTTGCATAAACAACATAAGTCAATGACTCAAGCTGTTTTTGTAGTGATTATGAAAATGAATAGTCTGTTTTAGCGTTTATATTCAATTATATTTTTAAAATTTTTGCACATGAAAGACTAAAACAGCACAGTGATCGGCTTTTCGTAATAAATGTAACTCACTATGGCATTTCATTGGCCGATTCAATTACTGTGCTGATTCATGCAGATATTCCTACACTTTCAACTATTTTTAAGATTTGTCAATAGGAATCATAATGGTTATTTGTTTAGAAGCGGGAATCAGAAATTAAAATAACCACAGCATAAAAGCAGCAAATTTGCGCGCGTTAAGTTATTTTCTTCAGGAGATACTGTACACAAGCTGCGTGCTGTTTAAAACCGGATAGCAGGTCACGATTCAAATAGCGTTGGCAGATATCATCACAGATTAAGGAACTATCTAAATAAATTTGATTCGTCGGTTTGAGAGATGAATTAGTTTGCTCTAAAAGAGTGGTCGTGTCGCGGCCATTTAATAAAATGATTTGTCTTGGCTAAAGCAGCGCAAGGGAGATAAAATCTTGAAGACCATAACCGCTATTGGGAAGCCAAATTGAACACATTTATCACCAGGGGAACTACTTTTTTACTGATTCATTACGATTTATATCAAAACTGAAGTCCCGAACGTGCTGTGAGTGTGAGATTTAATGGTCTGTTATCGCTCCGACTTAACGGGTGGGTAATTGCGTATTGAATTGTGAGACGAGACCGATCGACGTTGTGATTATTATCACTAAAAGGTGATTAGTATTATTACATTTGACTTGTGTCTTACGTGAAGCCTTTGCATGTTATGTTTGTCAGATCTTCAAAATTTGACTCTCCTGTTTTCACGCTAATGAATTGGGTCAATTTGCTGTTTTTTTCTGATTACTGACACAAAAGTAGCACAATTTGCTGGGTATTTTTTTATTATTAACATCAACATTTATCATTAACATCATTTATTATTATCAGAATTGATGTAAAATTTACGAAAACTTAAATTATTCAATTGTTTAAATAAATATTACACTTTCACCAATTTTAATGACTCGCGGATTAGCAACCAGAGGGTTACAAGTTCGAAACGCGATCCAAAGAAAGATCGTCGTGTACATGGGGGCTGATTCACGTTAAATCTCTCGTGGCCCCAAATGTTCTCACGTTGTCTTGATGTGGAAGTTTGGAGAGTGCAGTGCTAGCTCAGGTGTTGAACTCATCATCTGATCGTGGTTCAAATTTCAAGTTGTTGTCCTTAATCTTTCCCTTTGGGATTGTGGGGATGCCAGCTCAGGTTGACCTCGTCATCTGAAAGTGGCTCAAAATTACGTGGTGTTGTCCTTGGATCTTTTCCTTCGGGGGTTGATCCCGGATCGTCGCCAATAGCCCATTGTGTTGCTTCAGTGCGACGTTAATTAAAATACCTACCTACCCTTTGGGATTGATCAAGGCCGGAAAATAGTTCACTGTGTTTCTTCAGTGTGACGTAAATTCAACTATCTACCTACCAATTCACTTTTTCGGAGATTGGCGTGATTCTCGAGTCGGCTCCTAATTTACCTTGGAGATGAAATTTATCTAGTCACTTTTCGGGTGATCAGAATGTCAGTAAGATCGCACTAAACCGTTGCAGATTAGCTTTTCGGTAGCACACATGGAGACGAACACTTGTTAGAAAAATGTAGATATTTTTTAACAGACTAAAGAAGATACAGAACTACAAAGAACACTGATGAACTCTTTGCACTTTCCAAACTTCCTAAATTAATTTTCCATCACATTCCACATCATAGTTACAGTTTGCACGTGCACAATTAAAAACACATTAACTGATATCATAGTTTACGCGAGTTTAATAAATATAATGTCAAGGCACATCATTTACGAGTACACTAGAATTACTAGTAGTACACTAATAAAATCAAACTCACTGAGCTCTTTTGCACACGTTCATGCATTTTTAATCAAAGTCCACTAATTTACAAGATAGTTTGGGTTCAGAATTTCCGAAAAGAACTGATCTAATCGTTTACTTCAATTTTTGTGTAATACCTAAAACTTAAAATTAAGGGCACTGGTAGACGAACAAAAAGTTCAAGGAAAAATAAATTTTTAAGGGACTAAATAGCGATAAAAGGATGACAAATAAGATTCAAATCGAGTGCCTATATCAATGCGAATATCCCATTAAGATGGTTGACTTATTGCTAGTACAACCTTCATCGTGATTTCTGTTTAAAGTACATACATGTGAAGGGTATGAAGGTTAACAGCTTATATGTAGTGTAACTAATTCAAAAAGTAAAGGTTCGTAACGTTTAAGATATGGTGTTATACCTCAAAAATTAATCACTTAACAGATGCATCAAAAGCACATTTTGTAATTTTATTTTTGATTATGATTTTAAGCCGTACGTGATTAATTTGTATTTTAATCGCATGGTTAGTGACTTATCAAAAATTTTAATAATGTGATTATAAGTGTATTTTCTATTATTTTAATTAGGCAAAAACTCAAACTTGTGATTAATATTCATTTTTATGCGAGCTCTTGCAGAGTTAACTCATGTTATTCATCGTAACATAAGACTATGTCAAGTTTGACATAGTCTTATGTTACGTGATCACGCATGGAACCAAAATGGTTATTGTTGTGTTTTCTATTTTACTCTTTGTAAGTTTAATTTGTTGCTTAGGAAAGTGTGGAACGGAAATGTGAAAGAAATGAATAAATTAGAGGGTTGTAGTGTATTTTTGTTACAGGTTCACGACTTCAGCAATTAACTAAGTAGTATTGCATTTAATATTTATTAACATTTATTCAATTAAATGTATATGTTCAATAATTATGTGCATTTTAATCAGATCGTATTTACTTTCGATACTTAATTATAAAGATGTCTTCAGTGATAACTTATCACCCTCTTTATTAACCTTAAAATTAATTTCATAATTTTTTCTGGTCATTAGATAACGATGCATTTTACATAAAACATCAAGAATGATTATCATCACTCATTTGTAACTTAAGAAATTGCTGGGTTAATGTATATGTTCAATAATTATAGGTCTATTAATTAGATCGTAAGTATTTAATTTCTACACTTAACTATAAAGATGTTCTCAGGGATAACTTATTTCCTCCTTTATAGCTTTAAAAATAATTTCATAACTTTTTCTGTTTATTAGATAACGATACATTTTGCATGAAACACCAGGAATGATTATTAGCAACACTTATCTGTAATTTAGGAAATTTCTGGGTTCACTTGAGCCAGTAAAAACTGTCTTTATTCTAACTACCAACGTGTTGATTTGTTCGCATTGAGAGTAATTAATCACAAGCCGACAACATGATAGAAGAAATTAATTTTCCTCTCCATTGAAACACCATCATTAATTCTCATTCTCAGCTTATCCTTTTAAAATCTCTTAACGATTTCATAATGCTGCTGTTGACGTACTACTTCGATCACTTCATACTAAAGATGATTTCAGAAGCTTAGACATTTCGATTGTTGCCGAAATTAAATTGCTGACGTTTTACTGTAAAGAGGTACATGTTATGTGTGAAACTAGAGATAATGTAACAGCAGTCTTAATTACATTAGCTATCATCTTAAAACTTTCTCATAACATGGGTGAAATAAAATTTTTCTGATTAATTTTAGGATGCTGAATTCAAATATGACGTGAAAAATTGTAATGGCGAACAACTAATTGCTTATCAATAATTTCAAAATATGTATAAACAATGCAAGTCTTGGAAGTGACTGTCATATTTTATTAAATTGCAAGTTAAAGTTCCTTTTTTCTTGTTCATCGTGACTGCTAATATGTTATCAGGAAAAATATCCAGATGAGAATCTTGGAAGTGGATTTTTAAGAACATTCTGCGCGGTAGGTTTTATAGTTCTTGAGAAAGTATTGAATGAGGTGTAGGTAGTTTTCTTCTTTGTAGTTTCCTAGAAATCCCTTGAGCACTGATGTGAATGATTGCCTACGACGATCTCCTTGCTGTTTAGCTTTTCTGAAAAAGAGAATCAACCAGTAGCTTTCTTATCTGAAGTCCAACGAAGATGATTTCTTTGTGTGTGTGTGAGTTTGCTTCAAATTTTGATAAAATGTTCTTCTAAGTCCAAGAAACTTGGACTATATTTGGACTTCATTAACCCCAATTTGATATGAAGTGAGGGAAAAGAGACATCAGAGGAATTAAATAGAGGCTTGTGACAAACGTTACTCTTTTCAATAGTCAAAACATTTCATTTAGGTCATTATTTTCTTTAAAAGAGTTCTGCTGTGACCCTTCTATTGGATGCTCAGTTGAGGGTTTGAAGAAGAGGTACTCCCAATGATGAGGCCTGGGAGTTGCAATATAACATAACACTTTATTATAACAGAAACTGTCATGACAGATACAAAGCGACCGTCGCTGACCTCGAACCTGGGAGATCTGTTGTGCGCAGAGGCAAGAGGTGACGTCACATAGATAGATACATAATACATACTATCCTACAAAGAAAACAACAAAAATTAGTGAATCTACTTTGAAGCTCGAGCAAGATTTTTACCACTTTCAGATCCCCAAATATTGCCAATTAAAAGTGGTCACAGTTTATTGCAGTGAGAAAATTTCCCATGCTTTCATAAGTCTCCACCATTCCTACAGCATGTGTTATTGGAACGGAAGACTTTTGATTTCCATTGTACAAAAGGACAGCTTTCAAACTAGCCTTAGATGAGTCGATAAATATACGCCGTCGTTTAGGATCAGGAGATATTCCTAAATCTGTCATCAGCCTTGGATTATCTGTACAAAGACAACATACCACCCTGCATTTCATAGAAAGAAGATAGAATCAAATTTCTATTTCTCAACACGGAAACACGTGTAATCTTAGTTGCAGGTTGCACCACTTCTCTTTCAATGAAATTCAATTCCATTCAATGAAAATACTTCAATGGCTGTTCGGATTCCTTCTTCCAACAATGTGCCACCACACAAGTTTAGACATGCCAAATTGTGGTTAGAGGAATACTCATTTGAGTGTAGTCTTGGCATTACCACCTAAGTCACCAGATATCCACGTTATCGAACACGTGTCTTGCAACGTTCTTGAAGGGAAGGTCTTGCAACCGCTGTGAAACACAGAGATCCTACACTTCGTAACACATCAGAATTTTGTGTACAGGAAGTATGGTGTTCAATGCCTACAGGATACTTCCTCAAGTTCGTGGAGTCCACGCCCCATCGTATTTCTGCAGTTCTACGCTCCCTTAGATAGCCTACCAAGTATTATACTGGTGTACCAGTTTTTCTGGCACTTCAGTGTACTTTTCTGTAAGTCATTGCTCATCATGGAGAAAAGTTTTTCTATTCTGTACTTAAGACTTTTTAAATTGTTTGAATTTGTCCTTCATTAATTCTATTTCCTAGTAATTTCCCAGTTTGTCGAGCTTTTAACACTAATTAGCTCCAGTTTATTTCGATTAAAAGTTTGTCGGATTGTTCGAGGCTATTGATAAAATTAAATGCATGGTGATTCACATGGGAAAAGGATGAAGTTAGTTTTTCAAAATAATTTAAGGATTTACTGTTTTGAAACTACTTTTATTTTACTATTTTTATTTTTAGGGACTGCTAACATTGAAAGAAAATTTCTCATAAAGATAAGAAGTACATAGTGAAATGAGTTTCCATTGTATATAAATATGTCTCTAAATAGGATCTTGCAAGATTGTTAAAGTTAGAACACACTTGTTTGGAAGAAAACCCAGTCCGAAAACTTATTGATTAAGACAAATATTAAAAATAAAGCAATATATGAAAGAAATAATTTTTCTTATTTCCAATGGCAGACAGAAAAAAATACGCAATACAAAGGTTAGAAATAAGAGTACCCACAGACAATACATAAATTTAATTTAAAAAAAGGTGAGACAAGGAAGGGAAAAAGAAAAATTAACTGCCCATCCGTCCTCTAGGCTCCCAATATCGGCCACACAGCTCCCACAACTAGAGAGCGCAATAAAAATTTGCAGGTGATGGATGCACATTTTGGGGGATTTAGTACAAGGGGGACAGCAGGAGCTCTAGAATTTTTCGGCGGTAGAGATATTTCGCCAAACAATAATGATCAGTCGGAAGTCAAGTTATTGCAACATCGGTCTTCTGCCCTTGGTGCATCTGGGATATATTTCGGTAAATAAACCAGGGCTTATTTGAATTTCTAGTTATTAATTCTAAGAAGAAAAACGTCTTTGATTTTCTCGCTGTATATTTTTATGAAAGGGTTTCGCTTAGGATGCTGACTAAAATCGTAGGTAATTTGCCTTTTAAAATGTAGCCCAGAAGCACCATGTGGAATCTACAATACTCACTATTATTAATCTAGTATACTATCATTAATCTAGTCTTTTATTAATCTAGAAAGAACGAAGCGTGCGTATGTGTCTGCCCTTCGCGATATAAAAAGAAAACTACTAAACCTAAAAACCTGAAATTTTGCATGAATGCAACTTACATATCGAGGATGCGCACCACGCTGGCTTAGATTTTTGAATTTTTGAGTTTTATATATTTTGAAAAGTGAGAAGTGAATATATGTTTGGGAGGAGGTTTGTATGTTCAGTTCAAGATTAACCCATCACCCCTTCATTTTTTAACCAATAACAACCAAATTTGGGGTAGTGGCATTCAGAACCCGATGAAAATATAGGCTACAAATTATTTGAATATCCGCCAGAGTATCAAATTAGTAATATTAACTCAATGATTTTAGTTTGGAATTTGACCAAACTTGGTAGAATCAGTTGTATTATCATAGTTTTATATTCTCAAGTTGTTGAGAGTTGGGCATCAAGCAAAATCTATGCATTTTAGCTTCACATGAGAGAACTCAACATTCTTCACCAAGAAATTGGTTTAATATCAATTTTTTTCTGCACTAATTTTACTATAATTAAAAAAGTATTGGGCCTATTTAACTTCAAGCTTAGTAATGATAACTTTCTACCCTATCCTTACGATTCACGAACAAATAATTCAACCATTTAAGATAGAATTACTTGCAGTTAGAAACACAAACTCAAATCTTTCAACGCATGTCAATTTTTGTGCTCGAATTTATTTATCTGCTCGATAAACATGAGTCGTCGACGAAGCTTGGCATTGAGTTCCGTTCTTCAGCTAAACAAAGTCTACACCAAAAAACAATGCCAATGTTTACATAGCGCCCGAATGTAATTCTAATAATGAAATCGTCACAACAATAATCACTTAGAATTACTCAATATAATGTAAATCTGATGAATTCCGAAATTAAAGAATTCGATTTATGAAGTGTTGATTATATTTTTCTTTCTTCTTATGGACTCTAAAAAGTTTATGCTACAAATTTTGATTAATCAAATTTATTTCATAGGTTGTCTTTCAAAAGTTTAAAATGTTAATTCTATCAACAAAGCGACGTGCTAAAAGTATTCAGTAATGCAACGCACCGGGGTAAAAGCTAATATTAAATAATGCGACCCGCACCTTTTAAATTGAGTTTATTCTTCCTTTATTACACTAATAGTTATTGTTACTAAATATCCTATTCCTTAACAAAGAAATGACTAGAACTTTATAATATCTGAAAATTTTTATTTAAACTATTACTTGAATCACTTGATTACTTACTATATACATATATTACCTATGATATTCATAACCCATTCAAGATCCAAAATCAAAGATTAAAAGAAAGTTGATATCACCGTAAGAAAAAATAAGGGAATGGCATTTAATAAATTATATATATTTCAGTATGTATTATAAGCATGTGCATAAGCATAATTAAAATTAAGTTTGTTTCTATTGCTTTTATTGCTTGTCTCCATTGCTTTCATTTGCAAATTCTCAATAAAGCAGTCCATTTCACCTTGTAAACATCTCTTCGTAGAATGAAAATCTGTTAGGGATGGTAAGAACTATTTTTACAGCCTGAGAATATGGAAAAAAATTTGGTATAAAGATTACCAAACCCACACTTTTTATTTAGAAATTTTTCACCATTACGTGAACTTTTAACAAAACTCAAGGAGAGAGAGAGCGATACATTAATAAATCATCAAATGCATATTTTTATCAAACTGATTAATTTTTAAGGGATTTTCTCTTGTGGTGTGCTAGGTAGAGCCACTTTAAAGTTACGTTTCGTCATTCCAAAAGGAATGATGGACTTGATATGTAAAGCATGTTTTTATGAGAGAATAAGATATGGACCGAAGAGGGGAACAACGCAAAGCGAACAATGATGGTCTCGAGCTATTATCCAGAAGACGCGTTCGTCGACATGCCTACATAGTTTCGAAATCTGTTCCATCAAAGCCAATAATTATACACTTGCAGCGCACGTGGACGTGTTCAACATACGACCAATTATTTTCTCTTAGTGATGCGTCATAAGCAAGATCGATTATCAACGGAGAAGAGTGCGTGTGGATCGATTGTTAAAAGGAGTGGTAATCGTTTTTTCAGACTTTGGCTTAATTTAATGGGAGTGAAGAAATCAGAATTCTTACTTTTTTAGACCATCTGTTGATCTGTGCTACGGAAAGAAAATTAGAATTTAGATGGGAATTGCTTTCAATTTTCAATTGTTATTTCAATTATAAGCTACTATGGTCTGTGAATGGAGAAGAGGGCATGTGAATTGATCTAGACCGAAGAAGGGACTGGCAGCGGGGAATGAGAGGGAACCGTTTTTTCACACTTTAGATTAATCAGGGCTCTTAATTTCTTTTGGTCGTCTGTTGAGGAGCTATGATAGTTCTCCAAGCTAAAGCAATGAAAACTTCTATTTAATTTTCATTGCAATCTCAAACAAGAAATGATCACAGAAGAAAATTTAAGTTCAGATGTGAATTGACTTAGCATTTCAATTGCCGTTTCAATTATAAGTTGTTAAGGACTGTGGAGTCATTCGCATTGCTGACTGTGCTTCAATACATTAGAAGTGTCTCAAGAGGAAAATTTCGATTTGGAGTAAAGTGCTTATAAAATTACGTTAATTGATCTGAGCCTTTCGAAGAACTGAGATTTTCACTTCTACTTTCAATTACCCTCTCCCCCGCCTTCGACGTGTTGAAATCATCTTTTTATAGACAGCTTCTGCTGATAACAACGGAAAGAAAGTAAAAATGAACATGCTGGAAACGAAGCTCGTTAATCGATCAAAGACCAATTGAAATAAAATTAAAGACTTGAAAATTCATTATCTCTTGACAAATTAGAAAAATCAAATGGCTCACCCAAAACAAGAACATTTGGCTGCTAAGTATGACAAGTGAAATAGAATAAATTAGAAAGTACTTGCATCATTTACTGTTAATAAGGGACTCAATTCGAAAATAAATTTATACTAAAAGTGGTCAGATACAATAAAAAATTCAATATAGCAATGCGTATGTTGAGTAAATGGGTAATAAAAAGGATTTTTACAAGCATGTGGGGGCGAGGTATACATGTACAATTGAAGGATCGAAGAGTACATGTATAAGGGTATGTATATAAAATCCGGAATAAAAATACCAAAAACAAAATTTTCAAGATTGTTTCAATGAGTGCGTAATGCTTGCCAGTTTAGATAATCTGGCCCCTTGAAGAGTGCATAAAGCACTATAAGTATGGAATTTTTTAAAGATTGAAAATTACTAACCTGGAAGTTTTGAAAGTGAGTTACCACATGGTTGTTCGAAACCGTTTAACTGAATCATACAACTTTTATTAATAAAAATGAAGGGCGGATGTCGTATATAACCAACTTTAGCTTAGTTTTTTATTTCCATATCAGTAGCAGTATAATTACTGAATTTACGTGTTTGTGTTGTATAATAATTTAACAAAATGATACTCTCAGAATACTAGTTTGAAATAGTCTCAATTAGACATTAAAGGATACGCTGTGCATTGTTATTAGAATAAATTTTGTGTTTTAAAGATTTCAAATAGAATAATGGTATTGTTAAATAATGTAACGGTGAATGGGTTGAACAGAATATGTCCGATCACCTAGACTAGCGGTTTCCAACCGGCCTTGCTGAGGATGGTAAAACAGTATAAATGATGGAAGATTTTTTTTCATTTCAAGGCATTAGCTTTGAACTTTCGACAAGTTTCTTCACAAATGATTTCCATACTTGTCTAAATAATTGAATGCATATTTTTATTACAAAGTATAAATATATTGTTTCAAAAAGATGTTTTGTAAACCCACTTTGGAGAAAAACGGGTAGGCAATTGCTATTAAAAGTAAGTATTAGTAAATCGGTCAAAGTTATACCTATTTTTTGTCAGATAGGCACGAAAATATAATTTTTGGTGCATCGCAGGTAGGTAGTCAATTAACGTTGCACTGGAGCAACACAGAGGTTTTTTGGCGACTGCCTGGGCTCGTAATTTTAAACCAGTCAAATGACGAGATTAACACCTGAGTTGGCACCCCACTCTCCAAACTTTCACACCACACCAACGTGAGGACAATTGGTCACGGCAGATTTAACGCGCACCAACCCCAGTGTGCATGATGGTCTTTGGTTGGACCGAGTTTCGAACTCGCAACCCTCTGGTTGCTAATCTGTCAACCTTCCAACTGGGCTACCACGGCCCGGTGTACCGCAGGAGTTAGTTATAAGTTTATGTACGGCATGGATGAAAAAGGTTGAAAATCGCTGTCCTAGACAACATAAGTTCTATAAACGTTCACTCAACTTGTCAACCGTCATTTGAAATGCAACCTTAAATTCATTACAAATTAAAGTGTACCTTGACACAACCTTTCAAAATAGGGCTGGAAATATCCTTCTAACTGAACACTGCACAAGTTATATTGCTCCAGAGCACAGATATGACAGTCTGTGAGACTTAACGAATTATTAGTTACAGGAAAGCTGCGCGGCACAGAAATTACGATGGGAATATCTACGAATTAAAAATGAAGTGACAGCTCCTTTACGTAGCCAATTTCATCGCACGTTGCATTTGGAAGATAAGTGATAGCCTTAAGCTGGGCCCCAAAGTACACATTTAATACTTAATGGAACGTTAACTCAATTAATAAGAATTAAATTATGCGAGTAATATATACTATGGATATCTGCTGTTAATCCTATTGATTAAGGAAAGCTCTTGAAGTGAATTGTGTCGCCGAAGCAGTTACAGATAAGCATCTATTTTTTATTCGGCGGCTTATCTGATAACGCAATGAACGATATTGCTTCCAAGCAGGCATTACTTTTGTTTCTCTACAGACGGTTAATTAGAAATTGTTAAATTATACGTTCGCTCTTATTATACACGATGTTATTTACGGAAGACGAGCTCCGGCACTATATTAAACTTTCAAAACAAACTCATTTCATGTAAACGGTGTGTGAAAAAGTTAATAGATTGATAATGATAAGGCAACATTAAGGCCGTTAAGGTGGTTAATAAAAGCGATATCGATCGTGGTAACTTTCATCAAAATGCAAATTTTTGCTCGTATGTGTTGCGCATATTTATTTACTAAGGTGATGTTAATTACACGCTTCGTGAAATGTTATTCGTGTTTTTCAGCTAACGAGGTTGTTCGATCTCGATTTCTTTTACGCACAACAAAAACATAATTCAATATTTAATGAAAGTAGAATAAAAACTACAGTATTTAATGAAATTAGAGACCAACCTAAAAGACGAAGTTGATTATAAAAATTTCGAAAAAGTGTGGACTATCGAGTGCATAGACAGGTGCCTCACTAATAATATTTTAGGAAGGATATCTATTCTTGCTTCAATGAATTCTGAAATCAGAAACAAACTTTTATTTTGATATGTAAGGAAATACATTTAAATGCATAAAAAAAACACATAAAATAATAATAAGTTTCTTTTCGAAAATTATACTTTCACCTTCATGACTAGTTAGTTTTGATGACATCAAGTTTCTTTCATCTTGATTAGAGGAGTATGATATGAAGATATGCTGGAGCAATGGTGCATATGTCACCGTTAAAGCTCGAAAGCCGTTAATATACACATTACCTAGGTATTCTGCAATTAGCTGATTTGTGCCGTTAAAGTGGAATCATCTACAAAATAAGAGTTTTCCTCACTTTACCTAGGTAATGTGCACATTAACGGCTTTCGAATCGTTAAAGTGCAAAAGTTTGTCTAATTTCCTGTTTAATTGATTCTTTGTATTATACTTTGTTCATTGATTGATTCTATCAACTATTCTGTTCATCGATTGATTCTATCAACTTGATTCTTTAGATATCTAAAAATAAATAAATAACATTGTTTCAACAATTGTCAGTATATTTTATTTACATCTGCTGATTATTATATGAGATTACTTATAACTTTATGGGATAAAAGTATAGCGTGTTCTTCAATTAGTAGTACCTAGTATTACTGAGTTGTTGGTCTGAGTATTAATTTAAGCGTACAAAAATAATTGTTCGAGCAAAGATCTTATTTTCACTTTAACGAGTGCCTAGTAGGTAATGTGCAGATTATCTAGGTGATCTGCAGATTACCTAGGTAATTTGAGAAATGAAACAATTTTCAGCACTTTAATGGATTGGCGTAGTTAATCTGTACATTACCTAGGTAATCTGCAGATTGCCTGATTTCCGTACTTTAGCGGGAACATATCCAATAGCAATCGTAATAGCCCGTTGTGTTGCTCCAGTGTGACGTTAATTAAAATACCTACCATATCTACCTACCAATAGCAATCATAAGAAACTAAATCCTCAAACTACCTTTGCGTAGATAAATAACATATGAAACAATTGAATACCTTTTTAAATTATCTTGGTTATAATTTTATTTTAGAATATTCTTTACTTTATCAGTACAAGTCATTAAAATTAAGTTCATAGTTTTACTGTTTGATTATATTTTACCTTTCCTTATCTATTATTAAAACTATCGAATGGCTAAACCTTTTACAACAATGTTAATTTGAATGAGAATAATATCTAAATATATCTTATTTGTCTCAATGTCATTTAAAAAAAGAATGAGTTTTTTGGTTGGGATCTGTTAAAAGTAGTTCATGAAAGGTTGGTTGTGAAACACCCAGTGGGTTTAGTCAGTGGTTTTTAAAATCAGAGCATTCCTAGATGTATCTAACTGATAAAATAGCTTTGCAATAGTGGAACACATCGGAGCAGGTTCTCTCTGATTTGTCAGTGATTAAAATAGGTAGGTCCGATTCAAAATCCATAATATCCAGATGTTACATTATGGTCCTTTAAAATAAAATTGAAAAACGGAACGCTGTATTCCGTGATTACCTGTAGTATTAAGGGACGACTTTTTCAGGCAGAATTTTTCAATGCATCTATGCAGCTCTTCGAATCGGTATATATACTGCGGGCCATCAAAAATGCAATACCATGAAGGACAAGAGCCATCAAAGCCATATTCATTACACAAACAACATAAGGCACAAGAATGAAATGATTGCAATTACAGCTCCGTTCTATTTTCTGAACGCGAAGAAATCAATATTTTGTGTAGGTGGTAATCAGTTTAGTGTAGGTCATGGGCGGCAATACGCCTTGGAATTGAAAGATAGAGGCTTTGGATGTGTCTGGGGTAGGTCTGTCCATGCTGTTTCCACACGTTTCAAAAGTTCAGTTGGTGTAACCTCGGGTGGTCTGTGATGTAACAACCGTTGGGCTATCATCGACCAGACGTGTTCGATTGAGGAAAGTTCTGGCGAACGGGCGGGCCATGGAAAAAGAGAAACCTGGTGAACATTGAGGAATTGTTGTATGCTACATACCACATGCGGTCACGCATTGTCCTGTTGAAAACTGGTCCCAGACGAGTCCTGAAGATGAGAAAGAACAGTAAGTTCCAAAACTTAGAGGAGGCTGTTGAGTGTACCGGAAATGCATACTAGGCTGGAGCAGAAGTAGAATCCAATGGCGCACAATACCGTAATGCCAGGTGACCGACCGGTATGGTGATGCATAATATAAAATGTCATACAGTCTGTCGCCGCTCTGCGCCAAACTCGAAAGCGACCATCGTGGTGCTGCAGGCAGAATAAAGATATGCCGATAAAGACGATGTCATGCCATTCTTTTGTCATACGCGGCGTTATAGGCCCTATTGAAGCAGAAGACTTGTGGTGTAGCTGACATAGGTTGTTGTGCACCCTAATTCTTGGGATAGGCCTCTTGACATTGCAGTACAATCCGCAATAGCCATGCACACAAAATGGTCCTCTCGTTTGTTGGTGTGCCAACGTTGCTGCAGTCGTTCACGTCAGTCAATTCGTTCTTCCTGCACTCACCGATTCTATATTCGCATCACTGTACTTTTATTTCGTCTAACTAGAGCACCGATTTCTCGGATAGATGATCTGCAGTCTCGAAAATTCCCAATTCTTTCTTTGTCAAATTCAGAAACGTGCTAGAATGACTGCCGTATTTTTCGATGAAGCATAATTAAGCTTCTTTTACACAGAAACAACGAGAAAACATAATTGCAAAACTTAAAACCGGTTCACCTTTTTCCCTTTCTATACTGTTTAGAGGAAGCGTTCCTAGCGCACATTATTTGTATATACGCTGTAGTGCTAATTATTTGCATATCCTTCCATGATCTAAGCATCATGTAAATTTCAAGGCTATTGGATGCTTCCTTCATGGTGTTTCACTTTCGATGGCTAGCAGTGGATTATAAACTTTTTGTCTGCAGGTGTGGCCATCTTTGTCAGTGCTAAAATAGCAGCATATATTTTAGAATGAAAACCTAACAACCATGAAATTTTCTTACAATGATTGCTGTTTCGAATACAGCCGTGTCATCAACGAGTGTAGCATTCTTTGATCAATCAGTAAAACAGCAAACGGAGATCAACAACTTTGTCTTGTCTATAAGAATAAAAAACTTGCAAATAAAGTCTGGTGGTGATGGCTTAGACATATGAATAAAACCATTAATGATGGGTAAATTCTTGTCCCTCGTAGGTGAAGGTTCGTTCTCTCTCGGAAATACCTCTGGGTTGTCAATATGAAGTGATTGTATGAGAAAAGTTAGTCTATGAACACATGTCAAGAACATATCTCTAAGAATATCGATACAAAACAAATAATTTCCATCCTGGATCTAGCAAATGTAAAAATAATGTAAAATTAAATACTTTATTCTCTTTTTATCATGTCCCTAATATTCGGAAATTATTTATATTTCATAAAGAAAAAATAAACTTATAGTAAGCAAAACGTTACAATTTAAATTCTTTAAAAAGTTTTGGAAAAATATTGCTTTTCCGGCAGTACTGGTAAAGCATCTGAGTTTCAACCGCAATGGCAGAGCTCAATTTACACATCTCAGCTTCTCCAGCACTGCCAGGGGCCACGGTAGCACAGTTGGAAGAGCAACGGATTAGCAATCAGAGGGTTCCGAGTTCGAAACTCGATCCAGCCAAAGACCAAAGGGGCTGGTACGCGTTAAAACTGCCGTGGTCTCAAATGTCTTCACGTTGGCGTAGTGTGGAAGTTAGGAGAATGGGGTGCCAGTTCAAGTGTTGTTCTCGTCACCTGACCGTGGTTAAAAATTACGAGACGTTGTCCTTGCATCTTTCCCTTCGGGATTAATCCCGGTTTGGGGATTTTATGGCGCAAGGCATTTGACCTTGCTGCGGCAGACACAAGACATACAATATCAAGTAATAGACACACACAATGGAAGTTTTACTGACACAGAAGAGAAAAATACACCCATGGAGGAATGCACCTGACAGAAATAGAGTCTGCGACGCCTACAATTCGAAGGTTGCTCGAGTTGACATACCACTAAGCCACTACGGCCCCGGGATTGATCCCGGACGGTCGCAAATAGCCCATTGTGTTGCTACAGTGCGACGTTGATTAACTATCTACCCGGCAGTGCTAGTTCAAGTTTGATTAATGTGTTTCAAGGGGTATAGATATTCCGCCGTTTTAATTCGAAACTTGCATAGCAATGCAGGCAGACTAATTTTAAAGAAATTATTCACTATTAGAGTGTTTTATAAAATATAAAACATTTTATGAAAATGCATTTAATTAATTTTAAGTAATACTTGCAGAAACAGACACACACAAAAAACATAAAACGGGAAGACAAATAGACTGACGCTGTCAAGATCAGTCACTAATTTTCTGTGTGCACGCAGCATGAAAAATTTCATGCAAATATATCAGTTTGGATGCAGTGCTAGCACACACACATGCAGACAGATAAACAGACACGAAACGTGGAAACAACTGATTTTGCATTTAAGTGACCCGAAATGGATAAAGACGAAATAGGACGAAAATATTCATTGTACGAACTAACATTTAATTTCATTAATATGGATTAAAGAAAGAGAAGAGCTTTATTAGTTTAATCAACGGTTATGCATAATTTGAAATACGGATTTTATTTGTGCAGCGAACATTCGATCACTGCATACAGTAGTGAGAACAAAAGCTAAAAATTCAACGAGCGCCCACTCGATTTCCACAAAAATGTTGAATGTTTGACCTGTACTTTTCCAAATTTGAAATGCACCAATGATCTTTCAACTTTTTCTAAACTGACGGTTGGAAAAGGCTGCTTGTAGATAATCCAACACCGAACACCATGCGAAACAAAAAAAAGCTGTGCTTATGATGGCCGGTTTTTAGTTCTCTGATTTAGTTTTAGGTCGAACGAAAAAAATATTAACTAAAAAAACCTCCACAGGTAACATTTTTAAACCTGTTCAAGGGGACCCGTGCTGCCATCTACTTCTAAACAAAGTAAACTTTTATTCGGAATGTCTGATGGAAACAATATTATTTTCGGTCGTATGTTTTCTTTTTTTTGTTTTTTCATGAAGTCATTAAAGGGTATATTTGTGAGATTTCTTACACTTTTGGAGCACTACTTACAGTTCTTGTCCTCACTATATTTAAGTTGTGGCGCAGTTATTTGAATGCAGTGACATATGCAGTGATATATTCGTCCATGCCTTCTATTTACGAAGGTTTAAATTGTTCAATTGTCAAATTAGAAAAATATTTAATTGAAAAAGTTTATTTTAGACACTTAAATGTTCTTAAAAATCTTTGTCACTTTTGTTTATTAATATATAGACTATGCTAAAATGTCAACTCAGATTGCACATGAAGACTCTTTTATAGAAAACATAATAGAAAACAGTTACTTTTCTAGCACCAATTATTGTACTCCATTAATTTTTTTCTAATTTTCTGTAAACATATTTGTATTTTCTATTTTTTGTTTCTCGTAAGACAAGATTTGTCAAAGAAAAATGTTTTACTTATTAATCCGGAAAAATACTTGTGACTAATACAACCCGGGGAGAAAAAATATTTAAAAAATTAAACTAATCTTCTAGAATCTATCTACTATTGTCTGTTTCTCGGGCAAGCCTTATAGGAGTAAGAGTACTGGTGATACTTTGTATCTGAAAAGACACGACACATATTACTTCAAACTCAATTTTCTAATCCACCCACTCTTCCAGCTTGATTTAAATGTACGAGTTATTTGTAGAAAGATAGTACACGAAATTCGTAATAAAAATTGATGCAGTAACTTGTTTGGGAAAATAGACAGCCGTAGAATGCAAATTTATAATGTCAAAGATTTCCTGAGAGGCTTTTTCTGTCAGCTAATATGTAAATGGCAATAATGTTTTTGAGCGGAACATGTTTTCTGTACGTATTTCGAAAGTGACATTGCTTCGCTTATTTTTTTAATACGATTTCAGCCAATAGTCATTGGAAACAGGTTTTAGCCAATAGAATTGCCAGAGAATGAATTCCGAATTGATACATGATAGTGGATTGATCAACGCCCATTAGTTTAAATCCAAACGTCGCCAAAACGGTTACAAACTACATTTTCAAATAACCCCGATGTGTACGATGTGAGGACATTTGTGTAATAGGAAGTAAAATCTCCCCTTTTCCATCTAGTTTGTTCAAACTGAGAATATCTCTCACACTAAAAAAAGAGATGGGCCATCACAAATGTTCTTCATATTCTATTTTCTGGACAGCGATACAAGGATACTATGGAAATTTTTAAATAATTATGAATATTATTATTTAAACAATTATAAACTGAAAGCGATTTGAAATTTACCATTAATGGGAATTGCGAGATAAAAAGTTGTTTTGAATTTAACATTGTGAGTGGGATAAATTATGAAGTATAATACTTACACACGGAACCTGTATCTAAATGATTTTTTTGGGCAGCGGTAGCTCAGTTGGAAGAGCAACGGATTAGCAACCGGAGGGTTGCGAATTCAAAACTCGGTCCAACCAGACCGTCGTGTACACAGGGGGCTAGGGGGCTGGTATACGTTAAATCTGTCGTGGTCTCAAATGTCCAAAGTTGGCTTGGTGTGGAAGTTTAGAGATTGAGGTGCCAACTCACCTCGTCATCTGACCGTGGTTCAAAAGTACGTGGTGCTGTCCTCGGACGTTTATCTTCGGAATGGATCCCAAACCGTCGCCAATAGCCCGTTGTGTTGCTCCAGTGCGACCTTATTTAACTACCTACCCAAATGACTTTTGACACAAAGATATTGCATGCAATTTCTATTATTTTTTCAGTTATGAAATGTCTCATTCAATTTCTGAATAAGAATAAATATTTAAGAACCCCGTAGAATATGCAAAGTTAATAAAACTTCCAGTTAAATCCGCCTTGCATATCTAAATTTGAAAATGTTATTTTATTTTTACATTTTATTATATTTCGCGTCATATAAGATCTGATTAACTTGTTAAAGAACAAAAAATTAGTGTTGAATATAACCAGAAGATAAGTTTAATAGTTTATTAAATGTGTTCCAGGCAGTTTGGAATAAATTCATATATTGCATAAATTATCTCCATTTGTTTTGCAAAACAACTAATTACTACACATTCAAAGAGTATCGTGAAAAAAATCTTTTAGAAAATTAGTCTCAGTTAAGATATACACAAATAAATATTGTATGAAGTTACGACCATACAACCTTATTTCAACTGCTTACCACCATGAAATAATTAACTTGTAAGCTCAACTGCCTCACCATATTTAAAAGATTGATTTGAAGTAGGTTTCTTTTCAATCTACAAAACTACAGTGGAACCTGGCTTTGTGAGAACCTCACTTTGGGAAAATCCTCTGTTCATGAGAAAAAAAATTCTGGCCCTTGACTTTCTGGCCAAAAACCTGGCTTCGGGAGAACGAAATTACCTCTACTCATGAGAATTAATGTTGAGCTCTCCCAAGCTCTTTTACCTCTGAAGATGAGAATTCACCACTTCATTACCTCTACTCGTGAGAAAGAATGTTTACATTACAATGAACTGTTTACTTTGAAAATGAACCTGTCTGAACACGTCTAATGTAGGTTTTTCTACTCAAGGCTTTTCAGTACGCAAACATGCCTCCTAAGAGAAGAAACGTGTCATGCCTCATGGCTAGTGCTAAATTGAAGTTAATTCGCGACATTGAGGATGGAAAGTCGTTCGCGGCCGTCTCTAAGGACTCGGAGTGCCGTTATCTACTGTTTATGGAATCGTTAATAAAGAAAAAACGAGAGTAGAATCCGATTGCACGGATTGGACACGGCAAACACAAACGATCACGAGTCGAAATTTTCCCGATCTAGAACGCTGCCTGGTCGAATGGATAAAAGAACGCCGAGCCAACAACAGAACGGTGAGTGGAGTTTTGATTAAACAAAAGCTCATAATTTTGCTGTGTATGAGCATCTAAACATCGCCAACTTATTTTTCTTCCTCACAACATCCCAATAAATTACAGCCAATGGACCAAGGGATTATTAAGAACTTTAAGCTCCTGTACAGGAAAGAGATAGTTCGACTCATAATTTCCTCCATCGAGCAGACTTCACAACAGCTCAACATAAGCCTACTTTGTGCAATGCGACTTGCTAAGAAAGCCTGGTGTGACGTCAAATCAACCACAATAGCGAATTGTTTCCGAAAGTGTGGTTCGTCACTTCGATCGGAGAAGCACCGCCTTTGGATGATGAAGTATTAGAAGTAATACCGGAGGAATGGGATACTGTTCTCCATCAACTTCCATCTTCTTCAGAATGCATTGAAACGCCTACATTTCAAGTGTAAGTGTCCGTTGATGATGAAGTAATGGTTAGTGGTCAGACAATGGAGTAGGACATTGTCGATCGCTGGCTCAGTCTCACCCGCAATGACAGCGAAGAAGTTGACGAAGAAACCGCCACTTTACCCACTGGTACTAATAGTAATGCTTTGATAATGCTGCAGCAGTTTTTTTAATCTATCGAGAGTGACTGAACATGTTTTGACCGTCTGCATGACCTGAAAAACATGATTACCCAATCCAATTCCGAAAAGCAGACAAAAATAAGATTTTTTAAACTGAAATTTAACTGAAAAATTGTAATTATTAGTAATTATAATGTAATTATATTGTAATATGTTTCTGCATACATATTGAGTTTTCAATGTTTTTGTATTATTCTATACCTTGACCTAGAAACTAGGTTGGTGAGAAACCTGGGTTAGTGAGAAAATTATGTTATCCCCGTCGGATTTTCACGAAACCAGGTTCCACTGTATTAGGAAACTCAATATTGACTAAGGGTTACTAAAGAAAAACATTAAGTTTGAACATTCATAGTATGTGTATTATTCATTGATTAATCTAATTTGTTAATGTCTTTATGGAAGTAATTATGTTGCAGATTTAGAAAATCAGTACGTTAAAACAAAAATATTTAAGATAAACCAAGTTAAGTTTATTTTTTAATTTTAAAATTTCAGTTCAGAAAATAGCGATATAAATAAACTCGATAACACTTCAGACGAAATTAGAATTTTCCTTTTATAATACGCTTTATTTAAATGACTGCTAGTGTCACACTAGCTTCGGATAACTCTGCTAGTGTCACACTAGCAGAGTTATCCGGAGTTGCTTGGGGTGAATTGGTTACCCCAAGATAGAAAAGGTAGGTGATAGAAAAGTGTAAAGACTAATCACTTCTCTTAGAAAAAAGTAAGCATCATTTAAGTGCACGGAAAATAATTTTTTAACAACGTTTCTACTTTTTAATAGCTTTTAAAATTTACTTCGGTCACATATATGTATACATGATTTACAAAAGTTTAAAGGTTACTACAGAAGTCGTTCTTGAGTTTTGAAGTGATTACTTGTAAGTTCATTTCGAGTAAAAATGACGAACTTCCGTCGTATAGTCTTGCACTGTTTTCTTATCGATATTATTTAAGTTCGGGCACTCTTATACCAGGAATGTAGTGTTTTTTAATTTTATCATCATTATGAGAGGATGGCAAATTAAATTGTTACGGTATTCGTTATAAATTGATTTCGAAGCAAATACATTTTTCTTTTTCCTTTTTTCGAAGCAAATACATCTTTCTTTCTACATTTCCAGTCAGCGTCACGTGAAATAACGAAGCTTGTTTTAGAAATAAATGCGATCAGTGTAGAAAAAGCAAAATCAATCGATTACAATTTTTCAGAAATCAGAAGGTCGATTTTACAGCGTTTTTAAAAAAGAAAATCTGCTTTTAACGAATGTTTCACAGGTACCTGAGTTGCATAAGAACAGCTTCAACTTGTAAAGTAAGCAACCTCGATCTTCTGCCACTGAAGACAAAACATTTCAATTTTTCAATAGTCCTAGTTCCAATTCTTCTCAACTGATATTATTCCAAGATCAACAAAGTCTTATTTATAATTTGTCAACAGTTCTAGTTCCAATTCTTCTCAACTGATATTATTTCAAAATTAAAAGTCTTATTTAAAATTCGCTCTACTTCAACAGGCATTCAGTTTTAAATCAAATCCTTATGGCGCTTTCTTCAATTCAGAGATTCAGTTTTTAAATAGAAACCACGTACCTTTTTATTTGGGGTACACATAAGGAAGTCGTTTTTGCGGGCATACACTTTTGGCGTGTTTCTTAGGGTTTCTCTTCAATTGTAATAGAATACAGCTCATTACAGTTTTGGTTATTAAAGTGTATACACGTTGTACTTTGAGCTGATATTTTTTAGAGTGTCAAATATATCCATTACTAAATGAGTAACGGTAAACCTGGAGAAGTTCATATTAGGCATTGTATGCTGTTTCAGTTTAATTGCTGTCATAACGCAACTACGACAACTGCGAAAATCAATGCAAGTTATGCAAATTGTTTAGATTTTAGAAAATGCCAACGATGATTCAATAGATTTTGTAGCAGCCATTTTGACCCTGAAGATGACCCAAGACGTGTTTGACAGTATCATAACGGGAGACGAGAAATGGGTTCTCTATGACCCAGTGATGAAAAAACAATGGCTTTCTACTGGAGAACCACCGAGAAGAATTCGAATGCCCAATATCCATGGAAGCAAGATTCTCCTGTGTTTGGTGGAACATTCATGGTTTAGTTCACTTTGAGCTGCTTAATATCGGAGAAACCGTTACTGCAGACGTTCATTGTGCTCAACTTAACCGATTGAAAGCAGTCAATGTAGAAAAACATCCTGATTTGATCAACAGGAAAGTGCAGGACTTCTAACATGATAACGCGAGATCACATGTTGCGAGGATCAATCAAGAGAAAATTAGGGAACTCGGATGGGAAGTTCTGTCCCATCCTCCACACTCACCAGACCTTTACCTATTTTATAATCATTTTTTCAGATCCTTAGAGCACATTTTGCTGGGAAAAAATTCAATTCTTATGAAGAGGTTAAAATCAATTGGCTGAGCATTTTGACTCCAGAACCTGATAATTTGTTTTAAAGCTGGGATAGAAAACGTGATAATCAGATGGGGGAAGATCAGAGAAAAATATGGTGACTACATACGTGATTAAAAGCTGCCTTTTAAAATAATATACTAAATTTACATCTTACGATAAAAAAACGACATTATTTATGGGTACTAATAGAATGATAAATGTAGTTACTTGACTATGAAGTGCAGCTTCAAATAATACCCATGAAACATGAAAAACAAATGTAAATTTAACATGACTATCTTATTCTAAAATAATTTTATTTCAAATTTACCAGTCATTTAAAAATAAGACCTTAATTAAAAATGTTTTGTTATGTATATTTTATTTAATGTCAGAGAATCCTCCAAGCCAATATTTATTCATCCAAAGACTTAAGGAAAGTTATCCAAATATACATATACCACCGAGAACTTGCCCATGCCCCATAATATTTTGCACAAAGTAAATAATTAATCAAAATTTAACTCATAAGTGAAAATCTGCAATATGTAAAATACTGGAACACATAAATACAAACGGAAACGAAATTCCGGTCATTGAATAAATGCAGAATTCTGAAAACGAAAGATATATGCAAGCGTGTTGAATTTCGACTTCCTGAATACATTCTGAAATAGAGCAATTCGTATAAAAACAAGTTTGAAAAATATCGATAAAGACAATAATGATTTATTTACAAAAGAACACTAATTTATTTACAATATTTAGAAATGCTGAAATCTGATTGCAACATTTCGCTGTCTTATCTCAAAAATACGCATAGAATTCTAAATCAAATTTATAAAATAAAACATTAATTCTGGCGTTGCCAAATTACGCTTTTATAATAAATGAGTTTTTCGCTTGGGCTTTTCGTGTTTCATTACAAAATGTAAATTTTGTTACTTGAGTTTTATTAATATCCTTATATCATCAATCAAATATTCATCAATTATTTGTAGAATGGAAAGAAATAAAAAATCAGTTCGAACATAAATATTTTAGAATTTAATTGAAATTGTTTAAAAAAATATTTTGGAAAAAATTGTTTTTCGACACTGGTAAAACAATTTTATTGGAAAGTTCTTTTTCCGTCAATACTGGTAAAAAAAAACTGAGTTACGTACTGCAATCGTTTTATACTCAATGTTATTCTCATGGGGACTTCTGCCCCTCTGTACACCTAGGATATGTAGCCTACGTTACATGCAGGGTTCTAAAGAATAAGTGTAACCCAATTTGGTGTGGATTGCCCAAACGGTGATATATATAATATACATGCTGTCAGCGTGCATAATCCGAGTTCGTTACGTACTGCAAAATATTGTCGAACAGCCAGGATCCCAATGTTTTATGTTTGTGTGTACTCAGGGAATACGAAATTCAGGATATTAAATGGTTATACAGTTTCTAAGCTATTTAATATTTGTAATTAAGTATATTGTATTATTGCTATCCTAATCAAGGCGATAATTCTATTTACAAGATTGTTTTTCAAGATATATAGTAGGCTATTATCATCGCCATGTAGTCACTATCTTAAAAATATTGGCCTACAGCCTCAATTAAAGTACGTAAAAGCAAATTAATGTTAAAAAATTAAAAGTCGAGCGCATTGCTTTTTATATATCCTAACATTCAAAGCCGTTCATTCTTATCGAAGTTCAACTCGGGTGTCTATTTTCTGTGTTGCAATCCTGGGAGAGTATGTTGAAGTCAAAAAAGTCATTAATCCAACTTCATTTTCCCCAGTGGCCAATACGAGTACCTTCTCACTGCCTCCTGATCTTCTAATGGTCTATTACTGGTAACGAATCTTCCGTACTACATCATTTATAAAAAAATTATTTTTATATCATTGTGTGATTTAGACTAGATGTAATTAAATTTGTTGTGATAAAGTTATTTATTTCATACCACGACTAAAGGGCACCAACTTGCTGTAAGTGATATCTCGTCACACCATTACACTAAGAGTTAAAGCAATGATCCTCTCGTCAGTAAACTGGGAATGGTAGTGCTGCTTTGATGTGTTGATAATGCGTCTCAAGGGAGTATCAGGATTCGTCACTAAACATGACACGCACAAATTCCATGTCTGTTCCCGATTCTCGGAAACGGTACACTCCGTCCAGATGCAACCGAAGAGGTTCGATAGCCGTTCTTAGTCTACTGTCGAGCGGTCAACCTTTGTAACTTTTAATACATCACCACGTCCATCAGATCCTACAACTTGTTGCCATGCCTTTCATATCACATGCCCAAGGTGATATTTACCAACATAATAACACCAGATTACTCTCGGCTCACTTCTACTAGAAGTGTCTTCATAATGTTGAAACCCTTCCTTGGCCATAGGCATGTCTGGGATATACTAGGTGGTCAATTTCACCACCCTCGGAATATAAAGGATCTGAGAAGTAGTTGCCGAATGCTTGGCATAATTTTATACAGGATGGCATTATGCTTATTTTTTACTGCATCTTTGAACAACAACGTATGGTTACCCGTTTTAATTTAATGTAACCTATCTTATTTTAGAATAAATTAATTTTAACTTTACTGGTCATTTTAAAATAAGAACTTACATACCTTACTTAAAACTGTTTCCATTTATTTTTATTAAACAGAATTCTACAAATCATAATGTATTTAACCCCAAAGACTCATAGAAAGTTGGTCGAAATATACATATACAACCAAGAAATTACCCATGTCTAGTGATATTATACAGAAAATAAAAACAGTTCATTAAAATTTAACTCCTAAATAATATCTGTAATATGGAAAGTACTGGACATATAAACAGAAACGAAATTCTGGTCATTGAAAAATGTAGAATTCTGAAAAACGAAAGATATGAGCAAGCGTGTAGAATTTTGACTTCTTAAGAATATTCTGAAATAAAGAAATTCGATAAAAGACGTTTGAAATATATTGATAGAAAATAATGAATTATTTACAAAAATAATAGACTAGACAGTTATTGACACCTTTAATTTAAAAAATAAGCTTTCATGTCAATGTTCAGTTTTAAATAAGGGCAGGAAAAATTCCTTGTGAATCATAGAAGTCAGCTGTGTTAAAAGATTTTCAAACTATAAACATAAAGAACGGTAATCAAGAAGTATACAAACACGGTACTAGTTAAGAAGATGATTTCTTCTGTTTTCGCTAAGAAAAGAGCGTGAGCATGTTTTATAAGATAGATTAGCCATAGTATCCTTTGCATAAATCCATTTATACTGCAAAAATAAATTAAATAAGAATGAAGGGATGTCAATATCTGTGGTGTCAATTACTCATCCATAAGGTGCCAATAACCGATTTTGCACTTTTTATTCTCAATATATTGCAAAATACCTTCCAGGGATAATTTTTTGTATGAAACCCTTTATTCAGCTTAAAGTACAGTAATTCAGCAAATGTTACATTGAATTTCAAATTGATTGAACTATTTTTTCCATGAATTTATAGCATAAATATTGTCTTAAGGGTGCCAATTACTGTCTTGTTTACCCTACAAATTTACAACTTAGAAATGGTCAAATATGACCTCAACATTTCGCTGTCTTAACTCAACTACACAAACGCGGAATTTAATTTATAAAATACAACTTTAATTCTGGCTTTGCCAGATACCGAATTGCAAAATTACGTTTTTCTGATCAATTAATTTTCGTTTGGGCTTTCCGTGTTCCATTACAAAATGTAAGTTGTATAAAATTAAATATTTTAACTTTCCACATTTTCCATCAATTATTTATATTATGGAAAGAAATAAAAGATCAGTTCAAACATAATTAGAATTTGAAATTCTTTAAACATACTTTTTTGTAAAAAAAATTGCTTTTCAGTTGCTGTTAAAACAATTTTATTGGAATATTTGATTTTCGATCAATACTGGTAAAACAAACTAAAATGCGTACCGCAATCGTTTTGTGCTCAATGTTATTCCTAAGGAAATTTCTAATTGTTTTTAGCCCCCTCTGCACGCCTAGGTTAAAGAGAACGTGGGTTAATATGTAGCCTACGTTACCCGCAGGGTTCAAAGTATGCATGTACCAAATTTGGCTTGGATTGGTCAAAAGGTGCAGATTTGTATAGAGAACAGACAGAAAAATAGACAACTCTGCTCTTTACATAGATGTATATTTATAACACTCTTAATAGTTTCTATATATTAATTTAAAGGATTCATTATCTTTTGTTGAACTTATCCTGTAAGTCAATAAATTCTCTGACGTGGTATGTATTTTAAAGATAAATTATTTTAGATCATCCGTTATATTCGAATTTCACTTTTCAGTTTACAACTTTGTGTAAAGTATTTAATGTATCTTGCAATGAATACTTATGAATACTTAATTCTGCATTTACGATTCCTCAAAAAACTTAAACTGCAGTACTCTGCTTAAATCTTTAAAACAAAAATTATCTCAGACAAGTAAGTGAAAAACACAATTCATCAAAATCCGTGATTATGTACATTTCACGTAAGATACGCTATTGGTCAAATATCTACTGATTTGCTAGTTGATATATTTAATAAACTTCAATCTTGAATCTCTATAATGATCAGACTCATATATCGTGTCTTAAAACTTTACAAATCTGCATAAAACTAGTTTAAAACACCTGCTTCTCTGACTTATTTGTTTAAAATATAAAATTAGTCAAAACTTGCTTTAGAGCAACTGAAATGCAACCGTGCACTTCAGACCAATCTGCAAAAACGAATGTATTTGACAGTTCTTGATATAAGATTCTTTTGATTGAAATGGCTTTAGTAAATCTCGGCTAACAGTGAATTTACATACTAGTACAACGAATACTTGTTCTTTCAATATATAGCTTTGTAAAGGAATTTCCAGAATATTGTTGTTGCATATATTAAACTTTGAAGTGTTCATAAAATCAGGAAGAATTGCACAATTCATTTTAAAGATATGTTTTTTCTAAAGGGGAAATTTCGTATTCTTAAAAAAATTATAATCAAAATAATGGAAAACAGCTTCAGTCTTTCTTATGGAATATTTCTATGTAGATTATATGAATTAGCCTACTCTTATTTCAATGAAATAATTGCCTAAATAAAAGGGGGATTTTATCCCAAACATCTGTTTTGAGTCTCAATATCTGATATTATACCCTCAGCCATACTTAACTTAAATTTCTTTCAGAACATGTTCACTCTCTATTTTCGTCATATAGTGTTTAATACGTATTTTCTTATTGTGGAATACATCTGTCATATTTGTTGAACGCTGCTGCTTGCAAATAAAGTTTTTTTTAATTTCAACACCGTTAGATGTTTTACTTCAACCTCAGGAAAAAATCTATGCCAACGGCCGATATTTCATTTAATGGAGAATATGTGTGTGTGTTCCTTTCTTGGAGCACTCCTTTTAATAAAATAATTTAATCTTTTAATTTAACAGGATTTTTGGTCATCATTATGTTAATTTTTGTGCTAAACATTTTCTTTCAATTGTTCAATCATTTCCGATACTTTAATCTTTTATCTTTTGATTTAATCATTGCGGATTATTATACCCTTTAATTATTATGTTTTAATCTTCACACTAATTATAATATGTCTACAACTAGTGAATGTATTTTTTTTAATTATTTCTTTACGTTAATGCCCTCGTACAGAAACGTCCATTTAATTGGTAGTAATTAAGCACAATATCCACTTTAATAGGTTTAATAAATTTTTAGTTAAATGAAATTAGTCAGAAATTAAAAATTCAGCAGTAATCGTGTAACACAAAAAAAATCGAAACACACCGAAGCCAGAGAATCAGAATGAAACTTAGAATTTGTAGTATACATAATGAGACAGAAAGATCGCAATATCCAGAGGACTTTTTATTATTGTACGAGTACAATTAATAAGGAATTTATACAGTAGCGGAAAAAAACCCCGAACAACCTCCTTTATTTCGAGCACCATTCATAGTAGAGCAAATTGAAAGGTACCATTCAAAAGGAAATAACGTCCTCTACAAATTCAATTGCAAAAAAATGCATAAGGGGCTGTCTTCACGCAACATTTTATGCATTTGAATTTATAGAAGACGTTAGTTGTTGTCAAACGCCATCTTTGAATTTACTCTACTGTTAAAATTGGTCGGATGAAAAGGGGTGGTTTTGTTTTTTCCGCGACTGTACATCCCCCTCTGGTGACGTTACATGCGGATATACGCAGTAAAGCATGCAGTAAATCAATAGAACAGCCAAAGGAATTACCTTACCGATTGTTGCCACCTTCTTTCCTAACAATTGGTAATAGTAATATTTTTTATTATTTTCCTTTCTGGTAGTACTTTGAGTTTTCGGTGGTTAACTTGTGTTGATCTCTTCGGCCCGACCTCACACAAGTACAGAAAAAACTCTAAGCATCCCTTTTAAGTGACTACTGGCTTTGCTCCCCTTGATAAAGTAAGCGGGCTCACTCAACATCTACATACTTTATTTTATCGTGTTTCTTACCGATATATATATATATTATATATATATATATATATATATATATATATATATACACTGCTGGCCACCGTAAATGCAACACCCTGAAGGAAGCATGCAAATAATATGAAATTTACAACATGCATTAGCGGAGATGAGATATGCAAATGATTAGAATTTCAGCGCAGACGCACATCACGCGCGCCTGTGGCGCCACTTCAAAGCGCTATTTAAGGCTTGGAGATTTCGACGATTTCAAGTACGGCAATTGTGTTTTTCTTGTGGTTTTTTCAAAAAAACGATCAATTATGCCTCGTAGAAAACAGCGATCATCTTTTGATCAAGTATCCGAGTTCGACAGAGGAAGGATAGTGGCCTACCGAGATTGTGGATTATCTTTCAGGGAAATCGGTAGTCGTGTTGGACGAAACCAAACAACTGTAATGCGGATATGTGATCGTTGGATGCAGGAGGGTACGACGGACCGACGTGTTCGATCACATCCACCTCAGTGCACCACTTCACGTGATGACAGGCATATTGTGCGTATGGCAGTGACGGATCGCTCAGCCACATCACGAACCATAGCACAGCACATTCAGTCTGTACCGCATCATCCAGTGTCTGCGCGTACCATTCGACGCCGTTTACAGCAGAGTGGTCTGTCCGCAAGACGTCCATTGCTTCGTCTACCCTTGACGCAGAACCACAGACGTTTCCGCCGCCAATGGTGCGATGAAAGAAGGATGTGGACGGCAGAATGGAATGAAATTGTCTTTACTGACGAGTCACGCTTCTGTCTGCAACACCACGATGGTCGGATTCGAGTCTGGAGACACCGTGGAGAGAGGATGCTGAACCAGTGTGGCGTTATGCACCGCCACACTGGTCCTGCACCGGGTATTATGGTATGGGGCGGTATTGGATATCACTCTTGCACTCCTCTAGTACGCATTGCCGGTACTTTAAACAGTAGCACAGTAGCTCGGAGATGTAGCCAGCGCTACATCTCCGAGGTGTTGGAGCCAGTTGTCCTTCCTTACCTTCAGGGCTTGCCCACAGCCATATTTCAACAGGATAATGCGCGACCACACGTGGCACGCATTGTCCAAGGGTTCTTCGTCAATCGCCAGATTGAATTGCTTCCCTGGCCAGCTCGCTCTCCGGATCTTTCGCCGATAGAAAACATGTGGTCCATGGTTGCTCAACGATTGACCCAGAATACATCCCCAGCTGCCACACCAGATCAACTTTGGCAACGTGTGGAAGCTGCTTGGTCTGCTGTACCCCAAGAACACATCCAAAGTCTCTTTGAATCAATGCCGAGGCGTGTGGCAGCGGTGATCTCCAACAATGGCGGCTACTCTGGCTACTGATTTTGGCAGGAACCACGCTTCACAGAAGTCTATAAATTTAATCATTTGATACTTGGTCAACATGTTATCTACAAAATAAATTTTGTTGGTATTGGTATTGGTATTTTCAATTAACGTCACACTGGAGCAACACAATGGGCTATTTAAATTTTGTTGTGATATCTCTTGTCTTTCTTGGTGTTGCAATTTGGGTGGCCAGCAGTGTATATATATATATATATATAGATATATATCTATATCTATATATCTATATCTATATATATATATATATATATATATATATATATATATATATATATATATATATATATATATATATATATATATATATATATATATATATATATATATATATCAACTGCTTCATCCTTTGCCCATTAAAATGTCAATATTTTCAAAAGTTTTAAATATCACACCACACTCGGTCGGTTGATTTTTAATTACAACAAATTCTGCAACTCCACCAATCTTTTCCGAGACTCCTCCATCTGTATCTGTGAAGGCAAAAAGTATTCTAATTTTATCGAACCCCACCACATAAACACATAATCATTGGTAACCTTGATATTGTCAAAAATGCATCACTTAGACAACTCATGTCAAAAGGCACTGAATTTAGACCTCTGCTTAAAACTAAAAAAATCCTTTCCACTCAAAACTTTTCTTAACGACATAGGCCTCTTCTGCCTCAAAATTTCAAACAAATTTTCTTTACCCCTGGATTTTTTCACTGAATGGAAATGGTGTCTTTACAATTTTTTTTTAAATTCATCTCTTCTACTTCTTTTAAAACTAGTACTTTCGATTTTGCAGAAATTGAAAATTCAATTAAAGACCTACAACTCTTTTTATTATTACTCGAATTGACAAAGCCAACTGCAATTTTGGTTTCTTCTGCAAAAAACTTTATTAACAAACAAAAAACTTAACCTACTAGATTCTGAACTTAAAAACTCCATCACTTACAAGAAAACACAGGCTACTCATAATATTATTGTTAAAAAAATAATTGCCTTCGACAAAACTCTTAGGCTTAAGAACTACAATATACGTTTCCCCTACATTACTATCACCCATCCAGCAGTTTTCTTTCAACGAGATAGCTGTAAGAATGATGTTTAAAAATTTTAAAAAAATTTGAGAACATATATATATACATTCTCAAAATCTTTTTAAAGTTTTAAAGATCATTCTTAAAGCTATCACGTTAAAAGAAAACTGTTGGATCATTAACAATAACACTTCAGTTCTTAATTTTCTTTCTTCTAATTACACTATCTCACAAATTGACTCCTTCTATTTTAAAGACCTCTTCACTAGCATCCCGCTCCATAATCTTATAGATGTTCTTAACTCCTACTACATTGAATTTAACCTTCTTAATATTTCTCAACAATATTAAAGTAGCCTTATGAATCTTTGTGTCCTCAATAATTTAATATTTAATGGTGAATATCTATTCCAACAAGTACAAGGAATACCACAAGGTTCTCCAGCATTCTAACTAACCTCTACCTCCACTTTTATGAAAGATCGCCCACGATTATAAAAGAACTCCTATCGATAGATAGATGATTTAATCCTTTTTAACTCACTAGAGTTCACTGACTTTTGGAAAAATATTTATCGCACTGAACTCATCCTAAAAAAAAACAAATAACTTACCTTTATCTACTAACTTCCTTGACATTCATATTGATGTCGGTTTTAAATCTACAACCGATATTTATGACAAAAGAAATGACTTTCAATTTAATATTAACAAGCTTGTTCCCTGGGACTCTAATATCTCTTTCAGTATCTACAGAAACTTAATTTATAATCAAATCCCTAGAATTCATCATATCTGCAGGGACCAAACTACTATTGATAATCAGCTCAAAACTCTTAAAACTACCCTCTTAAATAACTTCCCCAACAGTTTTCTTAAAAAGTTTTTTATATAATCCCTTTTTCAACTTCATTTACAAATAGTTTTTATCTTTATTTTCCTTCCTATATTTGCAACCAGGTGGAGCCCTTATACAATTTCATAATACTTTTTTTCACTTTTGCTCTCTTTTATTCTATCAATATCACTCCTGCCACAATCTTAATTTCTTAATTTCTCGTCACAATTTTAATTTCTCGTTAAAATTTACCTTTCCTCTGTCCCTTTCACTTGTACCAATCCTTCATGTTATCTCCAAGCCACCCTCTTGCTCTTTTTTAAATCCGCTATTCTAGATAGGACGGATTTGGCAGTGTTTTGCTCTCCTGGCTAGCGCGGTAACATTCGGTAAGGTTCTATTGATTTTTTCTTCCTAACCTTGGTAATAGGAAATTTTTTTATGATTTTTCTTTCTGGTAGTACTTTGAGTTTTCGGAGGCAACTTGTGTTGAAATCTTCGGCCCGGCCTCACACAAGTACAGAAAAAATTCTAGCATCCCTTTTTAAGTGAATTTCGGCTTTGCTCCCCTTGAAAAAGTAAGCGGGCTCACTCAACATTTACATTTTTATTTCATCTTGTTTCTCGGGGAAATCTATTCGTAGGGTAGCTTTACTTAATATTTCCCTTTATTTGTTCTCTGCGGCTTTCAGCGCTGTTCATCTAAAGGGTCAATATTATTGTTGTTATTTTGCTTCACCTTTTTGTGTTATTGTTATTACTAGCATTTTGTTTTTATTTGGGTTCTCTTATTTGATTTTGGTGATGGTCTATGTATATATACATAATAATAAACAATCAAACTTACAAATATTAAAAATCAAGCATACAAAACATTAAAATGAGAAGTAACAGAAATGCAGACAAGCAAAAAGCTAAATGGCTAAAAAGCCAAAATACTGGGCGTATAAAATAGTCAAACAGAAGCCATAAAGCAGATCTGTCCATGCATGCGCGCTGAAGCTGCAGACATAGCATGGATACAATATAATTCAATATTACAAAACAAATCAAAACAAAGAGAAATTTAGGAATTTAAACTTAATACGAAGAAAATTTCGAAAAGAAGTGTTGGTGGATCAGGGCGTCATCAGGGAGGAGCCTCACCCAGTCAACACAATATGGTGTTTTCTGCGTGTGGGTGGCAGTTCACCAAAAGTAGCCCACACACCCCTCCAAACACCATTAGCAGAAAGACAAAATTAGGAAATCAAAATTAGAAAATCAAAACCGGAGACATCTGACACACACCAAAGACAAGACAATATAAAACTGTAGAAAACAAACTTACCCACATTAATAAACCTAAGCTCGACAACAACCCGTCGCAACCTACATGAGGACCGCCAGCAAATGTCATTCATAGCGCCCAAAAATCACAGTTGAGAAATCGGAACTGTAATTCCGATTCCGACACGGAATTCCGAATCGGTTTATCGGAACTGGAAACCGAAAAGATAGTGTTCAAATCCAGTCTTTTAATAAATTAACAGACCTATTATAATTAGTATATCAAATAGAATTGATAGTCAACAGGAAAGTCTCCAAAATAAGCCATTATGGTAAATCATCAGTTGAATAATATTAGTGTTTTTAAATCTTTCAAAAATAATCTTATAAAAAGAGTGAGGGTATTTTTTATTAAGAAGTGTGTTAATGAGATTATTACATTGCAAAAGAAAGTTAGATTTAGAGTTGCAAATTTGATTGAAACGTACCAGTTGACTAGCAATTGTATTATAATATATTCTTTTAGAAATATTTGAATCTCAATATATTAATTTAAAATCCGGAAATTCAAAATCATATCTCTTATAAATATTAATATCAGTTTTAGTATTTGAAGTGGATATATTCAAGTCTAGAAAGACGGCTTTATTATTATCTGAATTAGTTTTTAATAAAAAATAAATAAAATTCATCTGGGTAAATCGATTTCCATAGGTTAGCAAAATTGCTATCATTATAAACAATTAAATAACAATATATCTAAAGGCAGAATTAATTTGTAGGCAAAAATCTTTTTCATAATAATGTAGAAATAAATTGACAAGAATGGATGAAAAATTGGAACCCTTAACTTGAATAAATAAATGCTCACCGTTAAAAATAAAATGATTAAAGATACAGAAGTTTACCAAAAATGCCGCACACACGCAGAAAACACCATATTGTGTATTTTATGGCACAAGAGCCATATTTAACCAAGCTGCGCCAAAAACATCGAGTAAATAGACATACACACATGCGGAAGCTTTACGAACACAGAAGAGAGAAACACTCTGGGGAAAACTCAAACCTAAGCCGCCTACAATTTGCAGGTTGCTAGATCAGAGAGCAAACCCAATGATCCACCTGGGTATTTAGAATAGCATGGTTATTTCGAATCAATATTTGTCAAATAAATATATTTACAATTGTTCTTTTTGTGATAGCCACAACACATTTTGCAACGTAATAAAATTTAACTTAAAAACTGGTATTTAAAGAAAAAGTAATTGCTTTAACGAAAGATACTATTTTACACTCTTTGTTAGAAACTGCGTCAGGTAAAAATTCAAACGTCACTACAATTGCAAAATTTGACTATTTTGAAATTTAATGTAGTTTTTAGGAAACTCAACGGTTTGAGGTTAAACACACTACAAGTTGTATGAATGAACCTTTTTACGACGTTAGTAAGATTCGAATTCCTTTGAGTTTTTTAAAAGAAGCAAAGATGCAGCACTTATGGTCCTACCAAGTTAGAACTAACTGCTATATTCGCCATGCAAGGAAATTATAATGACAATGCAAATTTAAAGAAAAATTTGATGAAAAGGTAATGAAAATTTTTAGTTGCTGTGCAGTTAGGTGGTTGTACGATACCCAAGTTTTAAGGAAATTGTTGGTCGGCCCAGATTTTCAGTTTGTTGTTACGCCTGATTCATGTTTGCATATACAAAACTTTTAAAGTGTTACTTAAGGATTCCACAAAACAAGGGACATGCAAGTGAAAAAAATATTTTATAAATTTACCTCTACTTTCCTTTGGTTCTTTCTAGATAGTTTAAAGCTTTTATACTATCTAGAAAGTATAAAAGCTTTGTAGTAGGTGTTGCCAAATTCACCTTTACGAATTTATTTTATCAGTAAATGGTCAATTGTTATAAAAACAGAGGTAAAAAGATTTTTACTGTGAACTTGGCTGTCTTTGCAGGCTATTTTTTCTACTGATATTGTGCATTTTTGTTTAATTTTCATGCGTAATAGAAAGAACTATTTAATTAGAGTAAATTATGTCTGATTTTGTAACAGATATCGATAATTATATTTGTGGAATGACTTCGAAAAGTACTTAAGTGAGTCACAAAAACTTAATTTTGTAAAATTCTTTTATAAAATTCTACTTTTAAAATTAAAACTTTCACTTTTCCTCTCGCTTAGTATGAAGCCTAAGAGTAACTGAAAAACTTCATTTAATTCATGCTTTTTCTTAAAAGATAGGACAGACTTAATTGTGTAACGTGAGTCATACATAACCTGCCGTTAGATTAAATATTGCACATAAGGTATCGACTTTCATTTTTCAATAAAATTTGAAGTGCAAACGATTTTATGATAGATTTATTTTTATTAAAACTTGCTCTTTTCTTTATACAATATAAAAATTATATTATGGCACCTACAGCAGATGCAGAAAGGCAAAGAAAGCTCAGAGAAAAATTAAAGCAAGAAGGAAATTATGACGATTCTAAAGAAAAGCACCATCTTACTATGAAATAATACCGATGCAGAAGGGAAAAATAATCAGTGAAAATGCCAGTAGCTGTTCAAAAGGAATTAAAATCAAAGGAAAGTAAAAAAGTTAAAAATAAAGTTTAAAAGTATCACGTTTTAAGGAACAAAGAAACTTCAAAGAAAAAAACACCTCAATAGTACAAAAATGCGAACACTTTTGACAAAGTCATGACCCGAACAAACTTCGTTTATATAGAACATCACGTCGTAAAGAATTTGTGGTGATGAAATTCTTTAGCAGCATTTGTAATGCAAGTTTAAATACCAGTTTCAATTCAGTTAGTAATCATTCGAAATCATCAACTTTGAGTAGAGATATAGTAGACAAAATTATATAATTTTGTGGACGAAATGATATTAGCCGAATGGCTCCTGGGCCTAAAGATGTCGCTACGAAGGAAGTATTTAGTAAATAAAGCGCACGAATTCGCGTAAGCTGCCAAAAAAGTAGAAGACAAATGTGCTTTAAATTCTAAGGGAAGAAATAACAGAGAGAAATTCAGATCTTCAATTACAGCATATGTGGTCCAAAGTACTTCCAATAATAGGAATAATGTTATCAAAGGGTATCTCTTATAGAGTAATATCTCCTGTACCACACCTATAAACTGTTATAAAATCGAAGCTGAACACTGAGTTGAAATAAAATAAGTGTAGGTATCCAACTGAAGATAATAAAATCATCTAATTTTGCAATAGTATTGAGTTAACCACCATTGCCGTAATGAAGTTGAAGTCATTGCTATGGCGCAAACTGGGAAATTTTTCATTGATTACTATTCATTACCATTTATAATTTGAAATGGCTTTAGTATATTCTTCGTTATTAAAAATATCACGATATATTAAACTGGGTTTTTCATAGATCTATACATTTTTTATTTAATTTTAAGACAATTTTGAATCAAAATAATTTACTTCGCGTTTTTAATGCACATAAATATGTTTATAGGGAATTATTTAATATTTAATATCAATTTCTTTCATTAATAAGCAATTATCCTTAAATACATAAAAAGTTGATTTTAGCCCAGATTAAAATTTCAAAAACGTTATCAATATAAGCATTCTGTCCTCGGAATTCATAAATCTTACTTAAGTCACAATAGTACATAACGTGAGTCATAAAAAAATCAACGTATTTTATTAATTAATTGAACAATTTCATTTTTCTTAGGTTTGACATGACCTAGTACTCTCAGTGAAGCATTCAAATTCTTTTTTCCTATTATCTTGTTTTAGAAGAGCAAAACTGCTTTTTTTTTTAAAGTTTAAAAAATTGATGTCCTTTTTATGGTAACGTGAGTCACAGTCCGAAATGTTGCCATTAGAGAAACTTAATTCACACTAAAGTTCTAAATTATGACACAGATGCTTTAGGGATATAACAGTGAGTTTATAAACCAAATTTTGTTTAATAATCTTAATCCATCCTTTATTTACATGAAATTTAATATTGAAAATTGATGTCTGATTGTAACATGAGTCACATGGAATTGCCCTTAAAATCTTTATATTGAAATTTTTCAGTAAAAAGGAAGAATCTACTATGAATGATTTATCATTGCGTACAAAAGAAGAAAAGAATGATTAATGAAATATCTCAAGTGTCGCTCCGAACAAAATTAAATGGGACAATGAAGAATAAAATAAATGAATTATGTTGCAGAAAATTTTTTAAAAGTCGATAGTGAACCATTCTGTTAGGGAGAAAACAATTTTGGCAATCTGTTTAATCTGGTTGTTTTAGTTTGAAATGTAAATATCTTGAGGACAGCTAATATGAGACTCACCGGTTTGATAGTTAAAATAGCAGAAAAAGTAATAGGAAGAATGAACAGGAATACGGGTTTCTTACAAAAGCATGCCATGTCAAAAGCTTGCTGAATCAGCTTTCTAAGTAATTGAAAACATCATCAATAAAATACATGTGTATCAGCTGAAGTTTTCTTAATCTGTAGTCAGTTTAAAATTTAATTTTTAGTTTGTGCTGCTAAATCGGTCCAATCATTGAAACAAGAAAGTATCTTTGTATGCTCTGTGGTTGTACCTTGTTGGAACTAAAAATGTAAGAGAATTCAATTCTAGGTCACATGAGTTAACCATCTTAAAACATGATGAGAGTTAATCTATTTCCTCTATGAGAATTAATCTATTTCAAATGCTTGCCAAGGATTATGTTCTTGAACCTGTATACAGAATTAAGATAACGAGAAAAGAATTCATCGTCTGAAAGATCAGAATAATATTCACATTGCAGAAGTGAAAATGCCCAGCAAATTATATTACCGTCCAAATGTGACTATTATTATAGTTATTGTAACAAGAGATGAGATGAACTAAAACAAAACATTATCACACTATAAAAGCTACATTTCAAGAACCATATGTAGCATAAATATTACATGGGACTACTGGCTAGTTAGTTAATCTACGTTCATTTCTTGCTATACGAGGGCAATTTAGACCATTTATGAGACGAACAAAGTGTGATTAAAGAAATCATAAATATTGTAGGGTAAAAGATTATCTCTTCATGTGTGAAATATGGGAAAGAGAGTTCGCTAAAAGTTGCATGATCAGGATTTAAGGGATTGTTCCTTGAAACTACCAAACCAAATTGTTTTAGAGCGAACATTTTATCTGCCAATGAAATCGAAAAAAGTAATTTGCTTTCCACTGAAATTGTTTAATTAGTAGTACTGTGTTTGCATTAATCGGAAATTCTTAAAATTGTATTTCAGGAAGCATGTTGATCTAAACCAAGTCGAAAAGACATGTTTTGAAATTTGCCCAGCGACTAATCCCTGTTCATCCAGGAGTTTGGTGTAAGCGTGTGGCCGTACTACATCTAAACGGTTGAATATATTTTCATGGAACTTTGCATATTGTGAATACTTACATTCATTTAGTGACTGAACTTGGTTGCGTTAGTCTGTCTATACGTCTTCTCGTTCTATGTTAGATTTTGTAGTTGTGTGTTTGTATAAGTATCCCATAAAATTTATTTAAAATATTTTAATGCAATGTTCTATATTTGATACACCATATTTCAATTTAATGAATACATTATATGAAATTTCTTTCCTTACATATTTAGGCAAGTTTCATGTTAAAACAGTAACTATCTATATATATAAAATAGGATGTGTGTGTGTGTGTATGTGGGTATATTTTCTATACAAATCTACACCGTTTGACCAATCCACACCAAATTTGGTACACTTATAATTTAGAACACTGCGGTCAGCATAGGCTAACTCTTAACCCCCGTTCTATTGGCCCTGGGGGGCTAAAAACTATTCGAAATCGCAATAGAAATAACATTGAGCATAGATTGATTGCTTTAGGCAGCGATGGTTGCTTTACCACTGTTGATCGAAAAACAATTTTTTCCGAAACAAATTAAATTACAGTATTTATGTTTGAACTGACTTTTTAGTTCTTCCCATGATGTAAATAAATTATAGATATTTTATTGATGAAGGGGGAAAGAATATTTTAAAATATTTATGTTTGCAAGGAAATTCAAGGAAAGGTTTTCAGGAGTTCAAGGATTATTTTCAAGGAAAGTTGGTGTATATTTCGACCAACTTTCCTTAAATAATTTATCGAATACGTAATGATTTGTAGAATTCTGTTTCACGAGGCTTTTTAGGTAAGGCGTGTAACTTATTTTAAAATGTCCGGAATAGATACATGTGAATCCTCCGTTGAAAGCAGTGATTTTCTTTCTGAAAAATTCTGTAAAATCGACCTTCTGCTTTTTGAAAAAATTTTATCTATTCAGTTTAATTTGTCTACACCGATTATATTTATTTCTAAACCAAGCACCGTTATTCCGAAAAGCACAAACGAAAAACTCATTGATCATAAAAGCGTAATTTTGCTACTCGGTATCTGGCAGCACCAGAATTAATGTTTACTTTTTTTATAAAACTTTCTAGAACTTTCTAGAAAGTTGGGGAAACGGAAACTTAATTGGACTCATGGTGGAGAACATTCCAGCACCCACTCGATTCTTAGCTGGTCGTATTTAAAGGAAGCTAACTCGGTAAGTCTTCCAGTTTATCATCTTTCAGTGAATCTGGCAGTTTTATTTCGCTCTTTTGATTGTATAAGTGTTTCCTACTTTATTCGACAGTGATAGCGTACATTTTGGATTTATATTTCTAAACGGATGTAAGTACTACATAATTTTAAATTCGTTTTTTCGTTAATTTTAGCTTTTCTTTGTATTCTATAATAGATTTCATTGCTCAGTGAGAGTGTGCCTTTTGCTTATTTTATGAAATAGCTTTTTGTATTCTTTTACAGATTTCTTTGCTGTAGCAATGCCTCCAAGGAAGCGGAAGGCAATCGGCCAAGTGCAGTCAACGGCTAAGATGATGAAAAATGAGCGTAGTCAAGAAACTTCCGAGGAGAGGAATAGAAGACTTGCGATTGCGAGAGAGAGAGCTACTACATCTAGAGCAACAAAGACGGCACAACAGCGTGAGACCCTACTACAGGATAAGAGAGATAGAGCAACTACATCTAGAGCAACAGAGACGGCACAGCAGCGTGAGGCCCGACTACAGGATATGAAAGAGACAGCTACTACATCTAGAGCAACAGAGACGGCACAGCAGCGTGAGGCCCGACTACAGGATAAGAGAGATAGAGCTACTACATCAAGAGCAACAGAGACTGCACAGCAGCGTGAGGCCCGACTACAGGATAAGAGAGATAGAGCTACTACATCTAGAGCAACAGAGACGGCACAGCAGCGAGAGGCCCGACTACAGGATAAGAGAGATAGAGCCAAACGATCACGGACTGCGAGCCATTTTAGCTTAGCACTGGAAGGATTTCACTACGATTCACATAAAGACTACTCGATGCATGCAAGTGTTACGATCGGGAAAATGGAAATGGTTTGTACTTACTGTCAAGCCAAAAAGTTTAAATCAGAGTCTACTGGTATTTGCTGCAAAAATGGAAAAGTTAAACTTTGCCAACTGGAACCACCACCACAAGACCTTTTGACTTACACATCAGGAGATACGTCAGAGTCGAAGCATTTTCTAAGTAACATCAGAAAATACAACTCATGTTTCCAAATGACATCATTCGGCGCCACATCAGTTGTTGGACAGCCCGGATTTCCGTCGACATTCAAGGTGCAAGGGCAGGTTTACCATAGAGCGGGATCGTTGCTTCCGCTGCCAGATCAACCACCAAAATTTCTACAACTATATTTTATTCAAAACGAACGAATGGAAACTGATCAGAGGTGCGCCTACATCTCGGGAACAAGACGTCAGATTGTGTTAAACTTACAGAGGATGTTTCATGAGCACAATAATCTTATTAAAACGTTTGAAACAGCATTGGAACATATGCCAACAGATGAATATAAAGTAGTCATAAGAGCAGACCGAAGACCAGCAGGCGAACACGAGCGGCGTTTTAACTCTCCTCAAGCAGATGAAGTCGCGGTGGTTATATCAGGAGATGAGTTTCATCAACGGGATATCGTTATTCAACGACGAGGTGAATCATTGCAGCGTATTTCGGAAACACATCGATCTTACGATGCTCTGCAGTACCCAGTAATATTCCCCCATGGTGAAGATGGATATCAATTTAATCTGAGGCAGATCAACCCAAGAACAGGTGAAACAACGAGCAAGAAAGTTTCAGCGATGGATTTCTATGCGTACAGATTAATGGTTCGAGATACTGGGCAGAACCACGTATTGAACTGCAGGCAATTGTTTCATCAGTTCATCGTCGATATGTACGCTAAAGTCGAGAGTGAACGTCTCCTTTACATTCGTCTAAATCAACGTAAACTGAGAGTTGACGAATATATTCACCTGAGAGATGCTGTGGCAAATGACGGGAACGTTGAAAACCTCGGTGCCTTAGTCATACTACCAGCTACATTTACAGGCAGTCCCAGACACATGCACGAATACACACAAGATGCTATGACGTACGTGAGGACGTACGGGAGACCAGACTTATTTATCACCTTCACCTGCAATCCCACTTGGACGGAGATCAAGGAGGTTCTTACCAATGGTCAATTACCCAGTGAGCGCCACGACCTGATTGCGAGAGTATTTAAACAGAAGCAGTTGAAACTGATTGACGTTATAACAAAGGGCCATGTATTTGGAGTGCCGAGATGCTGGATGTATACGATTGAATGGCAAAAAAGAGGGCTGCCACACTCGCACAATTTGATCTGGTTAGCGGACAAAATTCAGCCCACTCAAATCGATGACGTTATATCTGCCGAGTTGCCAGACCCGGAACAAGATCCCGAACTTTTTGAAGTGGTAACGAAAAACATGATCCACGGACCGTGTGGAAATCTCAATCCCATTTCTCCGTGTATGAAGGACGGAAAGTGTACCAAGAAATACCCTAGAAAATTGATTAAAGAGACACAAACTGGAAATGACGGCTATCCCCTGTACAGACGGCGGGCTCCGGAAGATGGAGGGTTCACGGCGAAACTAACGATACGCAGCAACACGGAAATAGAAATCGACAATAGGTGGGTTGTGCCCTTTTCGCCGCTGCTGTCGAAAATGTTTCGGGCACACATCAACGTGGAGTACTGCAACAGTGTGAAATCGATTAAATATGTGTGCAAGTATGTCAACAAAGGTAGTGATATGGCTGTTTTCGGTATCAGCGACGAGAGATCGAACGATGAAGTGACGCGGTATCAATTGGGAAGATACCTCAGCAGTAACGAGGCAGTTTGGCGAATACTGGGTTTTTCGATTCACGAAAGACACCCTACTGTTGTTCACCTCAGCGTCCATTTAGAAAATGGTCAGAGAGTTTATTTCACAACAGAGAGCGCCCCTAGAGTGATTGATCAGCCACCAAACACGACTTTGACGGCATTCTTTCAACTGTGTCAGCAGGATCCTTTTGCGAGGACTTTGTTGTATCCTGAGATACCTCGATATTACACGTGGAATGCGTCGAGGAAAATTTTCTGTAGGAGAAAAGTTGGCCAGCCCGTCCCTGGACATGATGCAGTCGCGAGTGACGCCTTGGGTCGAGTGTACACTGTTCACCCCAACAACGCCGAATGCTATTTCCTTAGGATGCTTCTTCACTCGGTACGAGGACCTAGATCTTTCGCAGAGATGAGAACGGTAAACGACGAAGTATGCCAGACATTTAGAGAGGCCTGTCAGAAGTTGGGTTTGCTGGAAGGAGACCAGCACTGGGATGACACGTTGCGAGAAGCCGAATTGATCTCCCTACCAGAGCAAATCAGAAACCTGTTTGCTATAATATTGACTACATGCAGTCCATCGAATCCAAACACTTTATGGGAAAAGTATAAGGAGGCCCTGAGTGAGGATATACTCGCCAAAGTCCGGAGGGAAACCCCGACATTAGAAATCGCGTTTGGTCCGGACATTTTCAACGAGGCTTTGGTTATTCTTGAGGACAAATGTGTGGCCATGACAAATAAAACATTACTGCAATTGGGCCTGCCTGCACCAGTAAGAGATCGACGAGACGTACTTCGCGCAGATTACGTGCGAGAAACGAACTACGACGTCGAAGAGCTGAGTGCATACGTCGCGGAAAAGAAGCCACTTCTGAATCGAGATCAGAAAAACGCATACCAAATTATCATGGATCAGGCAGCAAAACAACAAGGTGGTATCATTTTTCTTGATGCTTCTGGGGGCACAGGGAAAACATTCTTGATTAATATAATACTGGCCGAAATCAGTACTCGGGGAGAAGTTGCTCTTGCCATCGCCTCTTCGGGAATTGCGGCGACGTTAATGGAAGGAGGGAGGACGGCCCATTCTGCACTTAAGTTGCCACTTGACATCGCCAGGCAGGAAAATCCTACCTGCAACATAAGCAAGGCAAGTGGTCGGGCGCAGGTGCTCGAGACTTGCAAATTAATCGTGTGGGACGAATGCACCATGGCTCACAAGAAAGCTCTCGAGGCCCTCGACGTCACTCTGAGAGATCTGAGAGGAAACGACAACCTGATGGGAGGAGCTCTGGTACTCCTCTGTGGAGACTTTCGTCAAACTCTGCCCGTCATCCCGAAGTCGACGCCGGCCGATGAGATCCATGCATGTTTGAAACATTCGTTTTTGTGGAGACATGTGCGAAAGATAACTTTGAAGCAAAACATGAGAGTACATCTGGGGGATGAGAGTGCTCAAATTTTCTCAGACAAACTCCTGGAGATCGGAGAAGGCAGATTGGCAGTCGAGTCTTCTGGCAAGATTAAATTCCCATCCGATTTTTGTAATCTGGTGTCGTCCGTCTCAGAGCTGATAGATGCAGTCTATCCGTCTGTTTCCCAAAACTATCACGATTTGAACTGGTTGCGAGAGAGGGCCATTCTTTCTGCTAAAAATGAAGACGTCCACGACATAAACAATCAAATACTTGTCATGTTACCAGGCGTGGTCAGTGAATACAAGTCCATCGATACCGTAGTAGATGCCGATGAGGTCGTCAATTTCCCGCCAGAGTTCCTGAACTCGCTTGATCCGGCTGGATTGCCACCACATCGTCTTTTACTTAAAGTGGGATCTCCGGTTATTTTACTGCGGAACCTCGACCCGCCAAAACTTTGCAACGGCACGAGGCTGTGTGTCAAGAAGCTGCTGGGCAATGTAATGGAAGCGACTATCTTGACAGGAAAGGGAGAGGGTGCAACAGTTTTTATCCCACGGATACCACTCATTCCGACGGATCTCCCTTTCGACTTTAAGAGATTGCAGTTTCCAGTAAGACTTGCGTTCTCGATCACGATCAACAAGTCGCAGGGGCAGTCTATCAAGTACTGTGGAGTGGATTTGAGATCGCCGTGTTTCTCCCACGGACAACTTTATGTTGGTTGCTCGAGGGTGGGTTCACCCAAGAATTTATTTATTCTTGCTCCCGGAGGTGAAACTAAAAATGTTGTGTATAATCAAGTTTTGTGTTAAATTTATATTGCAGTGAATTTGTAAAATATTTTACTTTATAATGCGTGTACTGTACTTATACTTTTAGAACCTGTTAATATAATTACTTTGATTTTACACTATACATTGATTTCATTCCTTTTCCTGTCCAATAGAAGATTGGGATAAATACCCGGGCAAAGCTATGTTGCCGTTGTTTGAGCATTACTAAATCTAACTTTTAGTTGATTGTATAAGTATTTCCTACTTTATTTGACAGGTGTAATGTGCATTATTGAATTAAAGTTTATTATTTTATTTCTATATGAATTTTATATATTTACATGAATATTTGTTTGATAAAAAAAGGATATTTAAAATATTTCATTATTCATAATTTACATTTTGTAATGAAACACGATAAACTTCAACTCATTAATCATAAAAGCGTAATTTTGTTATTTTAGATTTGGGAAACCAGAATTAATTTTTATTATTTTATAAATTTGATTTAGCATCCCGTGTTTGTCTATTTGAGTTAACACAGCGAAATGTTGCAGTCATATTTGAGCATTACTAAATTTCATTATCGTCTTTATCAATATTTTCAAATATCTTTTTTCGAATTGCTCTGTTTCAGAATACACTCAGGCAGTCGAAATTTGACACTGCGCATCATTCGTTTTTTAGAATTCTGCATTTTTTCGTCGGAATTTCGTTTCTGTTCGTATTTATGTCTTAATCTTTTAGATATTGCAATATATTCAGGAATTAAATGCATATATTTGCGTCCGAAGTATATAGTAGAAGTTATGAAAAAGTTAAAACGTATTTTCCGTACAACTTAAATGATTGCATTTTTCTGTGAAAGAAAAGTGATTATTCTAATTCACTTTTCAAGCAACATTTAACCATTTCAACCCGAGCAACGCCGGGTAATTCAGCTAGTATTTAAATAAAACATAATTTGGTAGTTTTGGAGTAGCTAGAAGGTGTATTGAACATTTCAATTACTTGGATTGTTTTACCAGTGCTGTGAAAAATCAATTCTTCTCCAAAAAACTATTTTTATGGAATTTAAATTCTAAAACTATTTATTTTGAGCCTTATTTTTTTCTTTAGGTATAAAACTTTTGAATATATATTTAGGACAGTCGATAAAAAGAATGAAATATTATAAATAAAATATACAGAACAAGACCTTTTAAAATAGGACTGATAGCTAATATGGCAACCTTGGTATTTTTTTAGTCGTTTGCTTTTTTAAATTTGAGTCCATTATATTCCAAGGATCTATTTTGCAGTGAAAAAAACACATTCATTACTTTTCGCTCGAAAGTTTTAAAGATCTGTTTAAGATGTATTTCTGGATTTTCAATTTAGTGTTTTCGTTCAATAACTGTAAGCAAGGTAAGTAATCTTTTAATTGATTTTAAAAACATTTTTAATCGTATGATAATTTTGGGAAACGCTTTTATTTTTAAATGACATGCATTTGTATGCATACTCTGTACTATTCTATGCATTCTGGGTGACATTGGCACACTCTAGAGACTTTTCTTTCCTAATTAAAAACTTAGATTTCTTCAAAAATGTGAAATGTTAAATATGACATTTATTTACATTTGTGAAATTGTATATTTAACAATTGTGCACCTTTATTAGAGTGTGGTAGTTGTTACATGTGATGAATAGGAATTACAATTTATTAAAGAAAGGGGAAGTTAGTTAACCAATTCAACCTGAGTAACAGCGGGTAATTCTGCTAGTCTATATAAATAAGAATGGAGTGTTTGTTTGTACATTGAATATTTTCAACCCATTTCAAGTTTTCTATCTGTTTTGGGCCCTTCTGATGCAAAATCCATCACTTGCGCGTTTGGTGTCTGTCTATCTGTCTGTATGTGTGTGCCCGTACTACGTCCAAACGGTTGAATATATTTTCATGGAACTTTGCATACTGTGAGTACTTCCATTCATTTAGTGACTGAACTTGGTTGCGTTAGTCTGTTCGTCGGTCTTCCCGTTCTATGTTCGAATTTTGTGTTTGTGTATTTGTAGAAGTATCACATAAAATTTATTCAACATATTTTAATGCAATGTTCTATATTTGATACTCCATAGTTTAGTTTAATGAATACATTATTTGAAATTTCTTTTCTTACGTATTTAGGTGTTTCATATTAAAACAACTGAGTACCTATACTTAAATCAACTATAATTTGGTAGTTTGGGAGTAGCTGGAAGGTATATTGAGCATTGCAATTACTTGGATTGTTTTACCAGTGCTGTTGAAAAATCAATTATTTTTCCAAAAACTATTTTTATGGAATTTAAATTCTAATACTTTATTTATTTTGAGCCTTATTTTTATCTTTACGAATTATAAAATAATTCTGAATATTTGGAACAGATGACAAAGAGAATAAAACATTATAAATAAAATATGCAGAACAAGATTTTAAAATAGGACTGGTAGCTAATATGGCAACCTTGGTATTTTTTTAATCGTTTGCTCTTTTAAATTTGTGTTCGTTATATTACAAGAATCTATTTGTAGTGAAAAAAAAGATACATTCATTACTTTTCGTTCAAAGCTTTTAAAATCTGTTTTAAGATAGATTTCTGGATTTTCAATTTGGTATTTTTCGTTCAATAACTGTAAGCAAGGTAAGTTGTTTAATAAGTTTTAAAAACATTTTTATCACTGTATGATAATTTTGGGAAACGCTTTTGTTTTTAAATGAGATACAGGGTATTTAAACGCATACTCTGAACTATTCTATGCATTCTGGGTAACATTGGCACACACTAGATACTTTTCTTTCTCACTAAAAGTTTAAATTCTACTCAAATGTAAAATGTTAAATATGACATTTATTTACATTTGTGAAATACTGTATTTAACAATTATGTACTTATTAGAGTGGGGCAGTCGTTACATGTGATGAATAGGAATTTCAATTTATTAACGAAAGTGGAAGTCAGTTAACCATTCCAACCCGAGTAACGCCGGGTAATTCTATAGTTATAATAAATTCATATAACTATTTCTAAATACCAACAGGTAAACTTCTGAGGTTAAATCATACTTAAATCTTTATTGTACCTCAGTGAAATGAAGCTGCAACTTTCTTTTTCTCCCATGGACCATACATAGTAAGAGTACGACCACCGAATGAACCTTCTGTCTCAACTGAAAAAAATGAAAGAAATGGCGTGACTTCTGAAAAAGGAGAAAATTATCTATCATACGGTTCAGTATACTATCCTCTACTCTCTATAATGCTTTCCATTTATTTATTTTTTACGTGTTTATTATGTTTGGATCTTTCTCTTCGGGATTGACCCCGGACCGTTGCCAATAACCCACTGCGTTGCTCCAGTTAAACACAAATTCATCTACCTACCTACTTATTATGATGCTCTTCGATATGATAGATAAATATGGATATTTTTGCTAGGGAGAACTCACTGTTCTTCATCTGCTCAAATTATGAACTGTTTTTAAATACATATATAATGATGGAAACTCACCATAGCATCACGAATTAAAAATTGAAGAACAAAATATAAAACCAATAGACCATACTAAATGGAACTACATACGTCATTGTGGCCATAAGAAACTGGGAGAGGGCAAGAGAAACTTGGAATTTCTTGGGGTTTCCCAGAGGTCTTGGAACGCTGAGAATGTATGACCGGAGAAGAGGGAGCTCCTCAACAATCCGAGATATTAACCCTCAAAGTTATACGTAAAATCACCGTGACAGTAACATTCCCTGAATCAATGACAGGGCAAATACTATTCTCTTGAACTTCCCATCTAATCATATTTGATCCCTCCGCATATCTATCAGTCATGATGCTCACACGATAGCAATACAACATATAATAGGATCCATTTAGGGGCTTAGTGGTTTTATAATCGCAGTGTAGAACTTCGATATAACTAAATTTGCGTGCGGTATCTTTTCTTCAATCTGACGATCATTTTACTATATTTATATACATAATTTGCAATGAATGAATAAATTGACATTTAACTTTTACAACGCATGTACTCCTCTGTCAGAGAAACTTCGGTATTTCCTCATTTCTTCCACTTTATAGGAGCATAAAAATTAAATATTTAATGCTAAGATTTAAGTCTTTAGTTTTGTAATTTCCATATATGAATGAAAATAGAATAATAATTACATGAGAAAAAATATTATTAGATTCAGTTTCGAAAACAGTGCTCTGAATCTTACATATAAGGCAGATATCTGATTGTCTGAAGCATCAAAAACTCTAAAGTTCAGCTCTGATGTAATAAAATTTGAACAACTTATTTTGTCTGGAATTTATAGGTCAATGTAACTATATTCAACTCGCTACGGCTTTCAATTTGAATCTTAGAAGATAAGTTCAATACAGAACTTTACTCAAGGAATGTTCAATTTTTAATCAAACTCGAATCAACACAAAGCGTCGAAAGCTGTAAAGAGTCAAGCAATTGCAAGAGGGAAGAACACAAGCATGTGAAGCGGGCATAGCTCAAAAAGCTATTTGATGGCACAATGAAAGTGATGAAAAAAAAGAGGCTGATTTGATTTGTCTGAAGTAGTAAAAATTCTCGGGTACAGCCGGTTAGCAAAGTAAGTATAAATACAACTACTACATTGTTTTGAAACTACGTGTTTACCTTTACTTATATTTTCTTGTAGTTAAACGTCGCTGTATACTTGTTTTGTTTCATTTTAAATTAGGCACATCGGCTTCGTAAATATATCAGACTTAATTTTCTTAAGGAGTGAAAATAAAATATTTCGAAAACTTCTTCACAGTAACTTTTACTCTTTTACAAACCGTTGAAAATTCCGCTTTGTGCATAAACAAATCATTAGTGTAAGTTATAAGACCCTTTTGGAAACGCAGTCTGGAGATTCAAGATTATCACAAATTCTTTAAATACTCTCTATATTCACAATAAAATGCGAGTAACGACTATGTGCTATTAATAGATACACGTAATTTAGAAAATTTTGCGCAGATGCTATGCGCGGATTTGCTAGGTTTGTATACATTCAATGTTCAAAATTTTCTGCTTTGAAATTAAGTTTAACTGTTGTCATAAGCTTAATGTATGCCTGAAATTAAGTTTTAAGCACTTTTAAGGGACATAAATTGTACTTATTCATTAGTGTCAGGAAATGTTGTTTGAAGCAACACAATTGAAATAGTTGACCAATGAATATAGTTAAAATAGAACATTTTCCACCCACTTTGTAAGTTGAATGATAATTTTCTGTGAGTGGTTCGTAAAAATGGAGCTTGATTGTAGAATATTTGTAAACGAGAAATTGCCAGCTGTGTAGTTCTATTTAAGAATGCTTAATTTCACACGATCATTCTTCAGATTTTCAGTCTGTTGTAAATAATGGATCCCATCATAAAAAAAGGATAGAATAGAACCCTTTGATCCAGGATTTCAGAGATAATATATCATCTGGAATTAAAAACACTCTTCACTAGAAAGATACATTTATAACCCACCGATAAGATGAAAAATGTTAAAGATAAAGATGAATGGAAGAAAGTTCTGAAAATTTAGGTAATTAATTGATTAAAAGGAATTTCTTTATTTATCTAAATTCTAATGCAGATCTTTCTCAGTTTGAATAATGTAAAGAAATAATTTAGGCTTGAAATATTTAAGCAGAACGCTTTTAAAATCATAACACGTTTGAAGTCGAAACAGAGGAATTGCAATATTTTACTCCAATTCATTGATAAATAGCTTTCATTTGCAGATTTAATCTCGACGAAATATTTGCTTCTGTAATTTGATCAGTTTCAAGACGAAATGATGGATTAATATGCAGCAATTAATGAATTGAGGTAAAACTATCTGGTGAAAGCGTTACAGTTATTTTTGTAACCTTCTCTTATTTAAGTTACTGGAAAATTTAATTTCGCAGAAATTTTCTTGAATTTACGTAAAAGTAATTTTTTACGACAAAAACACTTCGAGTTTGGCATGTTAATATTAATGGTTAGAACAATGCAATTGTTCAAATGTTGACATATTAAGTCTTACTTTTATTCAAAATTAATACCGAAGTCTAATTACGGATCTGCATTGTAAGCTATTTGTTTATTTGATGTTTGAATATGTTCGTTTATGAGATTCTAAGAGTAATAAGGTTTTATTATTAACACACAAAGATTAACAAGATATTTGACACGATTAACAAGATCAAGAACGAAGATTAAAGATTAACAAATATTAATGTTTTCAAACAATTTGCTTAGCAAATTGTTTGAATTTTCAACATAATTGCTTAGCATTTACAAACTCATTTTATGGCATTCGCGATTCAACATTATTAATTTAATCATAATTAATTTACTTGAATAATAAAATTTCTATTGAATTCCAGAATTCTGACTACCTCAGATTTTTGACTGAGTTTGAAAGAATGAAACACATCATTACATCTTAATACTTGCAAGTTTTTAAATAAACCACAATAAACATTAAAATATATTTTATTAATGAAATTTGATAGTTAGGTGAAAACATGTTTCAAGGTATTCTGTTATAAATAGAGTTATAATGTCGGATTAGAATATTTTTAAAAACAAAAACATTTAAAGTAAATGGAGAAGAAGCTGTTTTGCAATATCTAAAAGCGGGAGTTTAAGAAAATCCCATTTTCTGAAGTGGGAATTTTATATTCTACATGACATTGCTCAGGATTATCAAAAATACTCGAACGAATCACTTTATGTTAAAGAAAATGCATTTGTACTAAATCCAGAAGCCTTTACATTTATCACCAGACTAAAAATATTCTTTTAAATGAATCTATTTTTTAAATATACATTTAAAGACAGTAATTAATTCCACTGTCTTTTTAAACATCTTTCTTAACGATATAAGTTTAAAACCATTACATTGAATTTCAAGATCTCGTAAGGAGCTTTTCAGCGCTTTACAAAATTCTCAATACCCATTAACCTACACTAGTTATTTTTTAAATAAAAAAAATTATAAAAATGTTTGGTCAGAAAACAAATTGCAGTACCATCAACAGAGATTTCAATGACCGAAAACTGAATTTTATCTTAATCAACTAGAGATGCAAATCAACTCTAACATGTTTTTTTAAATATTGAAACTCTACGAAATAAATTTATTTATTTATTTATTACTTTGATCAAATAAAAATATGTTTACTGCGTAGTTGAAAATCTACAGGAATAAATTAGGTTAATTTCACACATATTAAAATAAATATATTTTTTATGTAATAAAAACAATCTCGTCCCAACACACCATTGTGGTTTGTAAAGGAAGATATATTTTGTTTTTAAAGTATTCTCCAAGAGGGAAATATATGTTCCGTATACTTTGTCTAAAATTGAATAATCAGATAAATAATACTTACTACACACTAAAGAGATGACATTTCATAAATGTTAAAAGTATTAAAAATATCGAAATAATTAAAGATTATGCACTTCATTTTCTATCAAAATCAATTTTAAAAGAGATTCCATTTCGTTTATTTATTTCATAAATTTACTATTTTAAGATTTTGCAGCCGAATAAACTTGTATTTCAATAAAACATGTTAAAGGAAATGTGATTATATTAGCAATTGATTGTAAAAATTTTCAAACGAAAGCAAGCAATTTATGTCATATTCTCATAGAAAAAATTATCATATAGGAGCCAAATAACTGCATATACTTTCTGAAAGAACGAAAATGTTTCGTGACAAAATTTAGACAAGGTAATTTAATAAAAATATAATCTAGTTCCAAAATCACAATATATAAGATCTATTTTTCTGAAAAAGAGATGAAATCGACTGAAAAGAATCATCTACATATCATTGATGAAATTAATGTCTATAAAATTCACAAAAATATATTAAAGGTTGTAATAAATGTTAATGCCACTTAGGCATTTTAGTTAAATAGTTAAAACTTATAATTACTAAAACATTTTCCCCAAGATCTTTCCATGAAGTTAATTTTATAAAGCGGTAATTATTTACTTTTAAAATGATATTAAAGTATTATGATTAAAAATGTATTTTGTTGATATGGAATGCTGTACCAATTTGGCATTTAAGAGTTGAGAATTGTAATTAAATGAGGATGTTCATATTTTTATTATGTCAGTTGATCCCTAATAATATTAAATGCAACCTAAGTTTAAGATTCAAAATTTCTATAATTTACTATTCCACCAAATCGTTTCTTTCGGAAGCAGATGAATGCATACACCCTTTATTGCTAATCAATTCAAGTGCGACTAAAAATAACTTGAAAGGAATTATACAAATTCTATGCAATAATAACAGAAAATATCATCTATATATGCATTTACACATTAACTTCGCACATATTATGCTAGATGCTTTACCATAAGTTGAAATTAGGTAATTATCAACTCAACCAAAAATCTTAATAATTTACTTACACATTCACATAATTACAAAATTCCAATTACACTTATAGAAATAATCATATTTTAGAATAAATAATTTTTAAATTTTGTGTTCTAAAGGCTCTTTTAATTATACATCTCAAATGATGGATTTTGTTGTGTACATTTAAATTTCGGTTCCACTTTTTCGCCATTTTTATTTTTTAAAGATATTTTTCTCATACTTCCAAAAAATACGCTCCAAAAGTCAATTTATCTAGCGTAATAAATAAGTAGACTTTTGTGGTTTGTTCAAACTTAATTTCTTATTTATAATGGTATGCCCGTACTAATAAAAAATAAATATACTTCATGAAAAATATGCATTTTAAACCATTAAGGGACGAACCCAGATTACCAAATACTATCTGTGGATGCAGTCCAATACTAACTGAATTTTTTTGTGTACAATTGGAAAAAGTACTTGCACACTACTACAAATAATTTTTATAATGTAAGAAAATAGAACTCCAATTTGTTAGCACTTAAAACCAAATAAATCTAAAGAAGTTTCAACTTTCTTTCGAAGCATTTCTCTTATCCCATACCTTAAACTAAGACAGTGAGAAAATAAATGTTTTTCAAAGGTCTGGTTTATATATAACATTTATCAGAAGATAACAGTGATATACTTACGATATTTTCGACTTTTGGATTTGAAAACAAAATATTGCATTGATGTCCCTTGAAGCAGATAAACGGATATTTTGTATTTAGGATAAAATATATCATAAGAAAACAATGTGAATTGATAAATGAATCCCATGTTCATATAATATGAGATCAACAAAACACCTGGGATTTATACTTATATATATTGTTTTGTTATAACAGACTTAGCTTTTTACTTTAAATCGTCATCTCTATGGCTTTTCAATTCGTCCGAATTGAATGTTCCTGTCTATATTTTATATGCATATTTTTTTCATCTCGAGAAGTGGTAAAGGAGGAAATTTCGAGGAGTTACTTATCAAGCGGATTTGTACCATTAAACTTTCTTTCCTAATTTCAAACTTAATTTACTCGTGAGTTAGCACTCCCTTCTATAGAAACACATATTTTATAGCATTCAAAAATATGAACATGAATAGTGTCCCATCTCTATTAAAAAGAATCGTGTTCATTAGCATTCATTGACTAGTGTTAATAAAATTAAGCTCCAGAGACAGATTGAATATTTGCTTGTTAAATTTAAACTTCTAATTATAAAATTGGGTATAAACTGTTTTTAAAGATTGGTATAAATTATTGATACCTTTTACTTAACAGTCTGAGCGTCACGAGATTTCTTAGTGTAGCATTGCTTTTCCCCCACAACACACATAATGACTAAATAACCACATCTGTTTGTTGAAAGAGTCTTAGGAAAAGTATTCTATTGGTCAAGAAAGTCAAAACTGGTTGGAAGTCATGGAAGGAAGACTGCAAGTCGAAGAGCGGATATATGCGTGTGAACCCCTCAGAGGGTTAATTCAAGAATTTTCTTATTTCGAGCTCGAAATACGCAACAGTAATAGAACAAGTAAGTCTTATGTCTGGTACATCACTCTTATAGTACGTAAATTCAGAAGTCATACTCTCATTACTATAAAGCCGCATACTCAATACCAAATTAACATACAATGTTAATTTGTTCCACCACATCTAACATGTAATGTTACTAGAAATTAACACGAAATATTAATTACAGTAACATGCTATTTTAATTACGCCTAAAGCTGCTTAGCTTCAGGTGTGGTGGGCGATACATTCCTAATTCGCTTACAATACATGCTGCAGTTTGTTAACAAGTACATAGCTTAACTCACTAGGAAGAAATCCAGAGTTTTTCTTTCTTGTAGTGATTGGAATGGGTACTTGACGTACATTGTTTTACTACCGTTTTTTAGTGATAGGTGGCATTATTAAATTAATACTTGTTATAGCTATAGCGAGGACGGAAAATTACATTTTTTACTAAGAGAAATTCGTTCTTACATCAGGGACTAAACAGCAAGACTGCAAGGTAAGGAATCGTATTGTTTCAGCTGATCATTATATATTACTCATAGTGTGAAGTAAAAATCGTACTAAAAAATAACTTTATTTAGATTGATTTTAAAAATAATGCTTAGTTATATTTTTAGTACTTCCAAATTCGTGGTATATTACTTTTATAAAAAATTTTAAAAGAATAAAAATAAACATTTTATCTCCAATAAAAATCTTAAATTCCTGAACGAGTGAATTTAATGTAAATTTTTCTTTGAAAATTTACTTTGTTGTAGGAAATTAAAATTTAATTTATAAACAAATTTTCCTCTTTATATTTGTAATTTAATCAAAATTATTTATAGATTTGTTCTTAACTTAAGTATCCGATTTCTTACAGTGTGTAGATTATATCTTATGTGAGCGCTTTTTTATAATGAAAAATCAGTAACACCAATCAAAGTTCACATGTAAAAAATAATTCAGAACACCTAATTTACATAATTTAATATCCTCGAAATTGTGTAATTTTGTGAAAAAATACTTCAAATCTATTTGACTAATTAAATGAATTTTGCCATGAAGCTTAAACACAATTAATTTTAAACAAACTTTGATTTCACTTGAAAAGAATATTTTTACTTGTAAGGCATATTTATGTAAAAAATTTGAGGAAACTAAATTTTAATTCATTTATATTCCTAAATCATCACAACTATTATATCTTTAATCGTTAATTATTTGTTGAACAATGGCAAAGAAATCCTTTAATACAAACATCAAATGTTTTTAACTTTATTTGCTTTATTTAATTTTAATCTCAAGAAAGTAGTTCAGGTCTTAACAGATGTTGCCTGTTCCGTTTTTAAAACTCATTTCATTACCTAGAATAGCTTCAATCTTTGAAAAAAGATAAAAAAGACCGATATTTGATATTAATATCCAATTTTTTAACGCAAATTAAATGTGCTACAATGTTGAAACGATATACATAAATATTAAGAAGTCCGAATTCATTTTGAAAACTTAACTTTCAAGTTGACATTTTATAATTAGTTTCAGAGTACAAGGGAAAAACGAAAATTCTGAAATATTCTTAAGACATTTTTGACGTTTAGACGAACTTATTTAAATTTTTTGCAAGGTGGCATATGTGAAATATGTACAAGATTTAAACAATTTTAATAAGAGAGGATGAAAGTTTCTCCCAAGTGAAAAATAATCTAAAGACAAAAAATGCCACAAAGAAGAATTTCCTGAAAAGTGTTACCAAAATATCCAAATTTAAAAGCTAGCAATTCTTAACGAGCGAATAAAGGATTTACTTGGATACCAGTTACTATTTTTCAACCTAATACCTGGAAAATAGAGTATGAAATTTATGCTTATTTGACTTCCATGAATGTTATAAAACTTTCTCTTATAAAATAATGAGGTGAAATTTTATAAACTTTTATTATATTGCATTACTAGCTGAATTACCCGGCGTTCCGCGGGTTGAAATGGTTAAATGTTGCTTGAAAAGTGAATTAGAACAATCACTTTTCTTTCACAGAAAAATGCAATCATTTAAGTTGTACGGAAAATACGTTTTAACTTTTTCATAGCTTCAACTATATACTTCGGACGCAAATATATGCATTTAATTCCTGAATATATTGCAATATGTAAAAGATTGAGACATAAATACGAACAGAAACGAAATTCCGACGAAAAAATGCAGAATTCTAAAAAACGAATGATGTACAGTGTCGAATTTGGACTGCCTGAGTGTATTCTGAAATAGAGCAATTCGAAAAAAGAAATTTGAAAATATTGATAAAGACGATAATGATTTATGAAATTTAGTAATGCTCAAATATGACTGCAACATTTCGCTGTGTTAACTCAAACAGACAAACTCGGGATTCTAAATCAAATTTATAAAATAATAAAACATTAATTCTGGTTTGCCAAATCTAAAATAACAAAATTACCCTCTTATGATTAATGAGTTGAAGTTTTTCGTGTTCCATTACAAAATGTAAATTATGAATAATGAAATATTTTAAATATTCTTTTTTTATCAATCAAATATTCATAATATTCATGTAAAAATATAAAACTCCTCATAGAAATAAAATAATAATTAAATCGTATACATCCAGCATCTCGGTATTCCAAATACATGGCCCTTTGTTAAAACGTCAATCAGTTTCAATGCTTCTGTTTAAATACTCAAGCGATCAAGTCGTGGCGCTCACTGGGCAATTGACCATTAGTAAGAACCTCCTTGATCTCCGTCCAAGTCAGATTGCAGGTGAAGGTAATAAATAAGTCTGGTCTCCTGTACGTCCTCACGTACGTCATAGCATCTTGCGTGTATTCGCGCATATGTCTGGGACTCCTGTAAATGTAGCTGGTAGGATAACCAAGGCACCGAGGTTTTCAACGTTCCCGTCATTTCCCACAGCATCTCTCAGGTGAATATATTCGTCAACTCTCAGTTTATGTTGATTTAGACGAATGTAAAGGAGACGCTCACTCTCGACTTTGGTGTACATATCGACCATGAACTGATGAAACAATTGCCTGCAGTTCAATACGTGGTACTGCTCAGTATCTCGAACCATTAATCTGTACGCATATAAATCCATCACTGAAACTTTCTTGCTCGTTGTTTCACCTGTTCTTGGGTTGATCTGCCTCAGATTAAAATGATATCCATCTTCACCATGTGGGGGAATATCACTGGGTACTCCAGAGCATCATAAGATCGATGTGTTTCCGAAATGCGCTGCAATGATTCACCTCGTCGTTGAATAACGATATCCCGTTGATGGAACTCATCGCCTGATATAACCACCGCGACTTGATCTGCTTGAGGAGAGTTAAAGCGCCGCTCGTGTTCACCTGCTGGTCTTCGGTCTGCTCTTATGACTACTTTATATTCATCTGTTGGAATACGTTCCAATGCTGTTTCAAACGTTTTAATAAGATTATTGTGCTCATGAAATATCCCATGTAAGTTTAACACAATCTGACGTCTTGTTCCCGAGATGTAGGCGCACCTCTGATCAGTTTCCATTTGTTCGTTTTGAATAAAATATAGTTGTAGAAATTTTGGTGGTTGATCTGTCAGCGGAAGCAACGATCCCGCTCTATGGTAAATATGCCCTTGCACCTTGAATGTCGACGGAAATCTGGGCTGTCCAACAACTGATGTGGCACCGAATGATGTCATTTGGAAACATGAGTTGTATTTTCTGATGTTACTAAGAAAATGCTTCGACTCTGACGTATCTCCTGATGTGTATGTCAAAAGTTCTTGTGGTGGTGGTTCCAGTTGGCAGAGAATAATTTTTCCATTTTTGAAGCAAATACCAGTAGACTCTGATTTAAACTTTTTGGCTTGACAGTAACTACAAACCATTTCAATTTTCCCAATGGTAACTCTTGCATGCAGCGAGTAGTCTTTATGCGAATCGTGTGGAATCCTTCCAATGCTAAGCTAAAATGGTGTGCAGTCCGTGATCGTTTGACACTATCTCTCTTATCCTGTAGTCGGACTTCACGCTGCTGTGCAATGTCTGTTGCTCTAAATATAGTAGCTCTCTCTCTCGCAATCGCAAGTCTTCTATTCCTCTCCTCGGAAGTTTCTTGACTACGCTTATCTTTCATCATCTTAGCCGTTGACTGTACTTGGCCGATCGCCTTCCGCTTCCTTGGAGACATTGCTACAGCAAAGAAATCTGTAAATGAATACAAAAAGGTATTTCATAAATTAAGCAAAAGGCACACTCTCACTGAACAATGAAATCTATTATAGAATACAATAAAAAGCTAAAATTAACGAAGAAACAAATTCAAAATTATGAAGTACTTACATCAGTTTAGAAATATAAATCCAAAATGTACACTATCACTGTCGAATAAAGTAGGAAACACTTATACAATTAACTAAAAGAGCGAATTAAAACTGTCAAATTCACTGAAAGCTGATAAACTGGAAGACTTACCGAGTTAGCTTCCTTTAAATACGACCAGCTAAGAATCGAGTGGGTGCTGGAATGTTCTCCACCATGAGTCCAATTAAGTTTCCGTTCCCCAACTTTCTAGAAAGTTCTACAAAGTTTTATAAAAAAAAGTAAACATTAATTCTGGTGCTGCCAGATACCGAGTAACAAAATTACGCTTTTATGATCAATGAGTTTTTCGTTTGTGCTTTTCGGAATAACGGTGCTTGGTTTAGAAATAAATATAATCGGTGTAGACAAATTAAACTGAATAGATAAAATTTTTTCAAAAAGCAGAAGGTCGATTTTACAGAATTTTTCAGAAAGAAAATCACTGCTTTCAACGGAGGATTCACATGTATCTATTCCGGACATTTTAAAATAAGTTACACGCCTTACCTAAAAAGCCTCGTGAAACAGAATTCTACAAATCATTACGTATTCAATAAATTATTTAAGGGAAGTTGATCGAAATATACACCAACTTTCCTTGAAAATATTCCTTGAACTCCTGAGAATCTATCCTTGAATTTCCTTGCAAAAATAAATATTTTAAAATGTTCTTTCTTCATCAATAAAATATCTATAATTTATTTACATCATGGGAAGTACTAAAAAGTCAGTTCAAACATAAATACTGTAATTTAATTTGTTTCGGAAAAAATTGTTTTTCGATCAACAGTGGTAAAGCAACCATCGCTGCCTAAAGCAATCAATCTATGCTCAATGTTATTTCTATTGCGATTTCGAATAGTTTTTAGCCCCCCAGGACCAATATAACGGGGGTTAAGAGTTAGCCTATGCTGACCGCAGTGTTATAAAGTATAAGTGTACCAAATTTGGTGTGGATTGGTCAAACGGTGTAGATTTGTATAGAAAATATATACACACACACATCCTATTTTATATATATACTAGCTGAATTACCCGGCGTTGCTCGGGTTGAAATGGTTAAATGTTGCTTGAAAAAGTGAATTAGAATAAGCACTTTTCTTCAACAGAAAAATGCAATCATTTAAGTTGCACGGAAAATACGTTTAAACTTTTTCATAGCTCCTACAATATATTTCGGACGCAAATATATACATTTAATTCCTGAATATATTGCAATATGTAAAAGATTAAGACATAAAGACAAACAGAAACGAAATTCCGACGAAAAAATGCAGAATTCTAAAATCGAAAGATGCGCAAAGTGCAGTTTCAACTGCTTCTGTTTAAATACTCTCGCAATCAAGTCGTGGCGGTCACTGGGTAATTGACCATTGGTAAGAACCTCCTTGATCTCCGTCTAAGTCGGATTGCAGGTGAAGGTGATCAATAAGTCTGGTCTAACTTACGTCCTCACGTACGTCATAGCATTTTGCGTGTATTCGTGCATGTGTCTGGGACTGCCTGTAAATGTAGCTGGTAGTACGACTAAGGCACCGAGGTTTTCAACGTTCCCGTCATTTGACACAGCATCTCTCAGGTGAATATATCAACTTTCAGTTTACGTTGATTTAGACGAATGTAAAGGAGACACTCACTCTCGACTTTTGCGTACATATAGACGATGAACTGATGAAACAATTGCCTGCAGTTCAATACGTGGTTCTGCTCAGTATCTCGAACCATTAATCTGTACGCATAGAAATCCATCACTGAAACTTTCTTGCTAGTTGTTTCACCTGTTCTTGGGTTGATCTGCCTCAGATTAAAATGATATCCATCTTCACCATGGGGGAATATCACTGGGTATTGCAGAGCATCATAAGATCGATGTGTTTCCGAAATGCGCTGCAATGATTCACCTCGTCTTTCAATAACGATATCCCGTTGATGAAACTCATCGCCTGATATAACCACTGCGACTTCATCTGCTTGAGGAGAGTTAAAGCGCCGCTCGTGTTCACCTGCTGGTCTTCGGTCTGCTCTTATGACTACTTTACATTTATCTGTTGGCATACGTTCCAATGCTGTTTCAAACGTTTTAATAAGATTATTGTGCTCATGAAATATCCTCTGTAAGTTTAACACAATCTGACGTCTTGTTCCCGAGATGTAGGCGCACCTCTGATCAGTTTCCATTTGTTCGTTTTGAATAAAATATAGCTGTAGAAATTTTGGTGGTTGATCTGTCAGCGGAAGCAACGATCCCGCTCTATGGTAAATATGCCCTTGCACCTTGAATGTCGACGGAAATCTGGGCTGTCCAACAACTGATGTGGCACCGAATGATGTCATTTGGAAACATGAGTTGTATTTTCTGATGTTACTAAGAAAATGCTTCGACTCTGACGTATCTCCTGATGTGTATGTCAAAAGTTCTTGTGGTGGTGGTTCCAGTTGGCAGAGAATAATTTTTCCATTTTTGAAGCAAATACCAGTAGACTCTGATTTAAACTTTTTGGCTTGACAGTAACTACAAACCATTTCAATTTTCCCAATGGTAACTCTTGCATGCAGCGAGTAGTCTTTATGCGAATCGTGTGGAATCCTTCCAATGTTAAGCTAAAATGGTGTGCAGTCCGTGATCGTTTGACACTATCTCTCTTATCCTGTAGTTGGGGGGGGGGAATTTCAATTAACGTCACACTGGAGCAACACAATGGGCTATTGGTGACGGTCCGGGATCAATCCCAAAGGGAAAGATTCGAGGACAACACCACGTAATTTTGAACCACGGTCAGATGACGAGGCAACACCTGAGCTGGCACCCCACTCTCCAAACTTCCATACCACGCCAACGTGAGGACATTTGAGGCCACGACAGATTTAACGTGCACCAGCCCCCTTTGTACACGACGGTGTTTGGCTGGATTCGAACTCGCAACCCTTCGGTTGCAAGTCCGTTACTCTTCCAACCGGGCCACCGCGGCCCTCCTGTAGTTGGACTTCACGCTGCTGTGCCATCTCTGTTGCTCTAAATATAGTAGCTCTCTCTCTCGCAATCGCAAGTCTTCTATTCCTCTCCTCGGAAGTTTCTTGACTACGCTTATCTTTCATCATCTTAGCCGTTGACTGTACTTGGCCGATCGCCTTCCGCTTCCTTGGAGACATTGCTACAGCAAAGAAATCTGTAAATGAATACAAAAAGGTATTTCATTAATTAAGCATAAGGCACACTTTCACTGAACAATGAAATCTATTATAGAATACAATAAAAATCTAAAATTAACGAAGAAACAAATTCAAAATTATGAAGTACTTACATCAGTTTAGAAATATAAATCCAAAATGTACACTATCACTGTCGAATAAAGTAGGAAACACTTATACAATCAACTAAAAGAGCGAATTAAAACTGTCAAATTCACTGAAAGATGATAAACTGGAAGACTTACCGAGTTAGCTTCCTTTAAATACGACCAGCTAAGGATCGAGTGGGTGCTGGAATGTTCTCCACCATGAGTCCAATTAAGTTTCCGTTTCCCCAACTTTCTAGAAAGTTCTACAAAGTTTTATAAAAAAAAGTAAACATTAATTCTGGTGCTGCCAGATACCGAGTAGCAAAATTACGCTTTTATGATCAATGAGTTTTTCGTTTGTGCTTTTCGGAATAACGGTGCTTGGTTTAGAAATAAATATAATATGACTAATAAATATAATATGACTAATAATATAATATGAAATAATCGGTGTAGACAAATTAAACTGAATAGATAAAATTTTTTCAAAAAGCAGAAGGTCGATTTTACAGAATTTTTCAGAAAGAAAATCACTGCTTTCAACGGAGGATTCACATGTATCTATTCCGGACATTTTAAAATAAGTTACACGCCTTACCTAAAAAGCCTCGTGAAACAGAATTCTACAAATCATTACGTATTCAATAAATTATTTAAGGAAAGTTGGTCGAAATATACACCAACTTTCCTTGAAAATAATCCTTGAACTCCTGAAAACCTTTCCTTGAATTTCCTTGCAAACATAAATATTTTAAAATATTCTTCCCCCCTTCATCAATAAAATATCTATAATTTATTTACATCATGGGAAGAACTAAAAATTCAGTTCAAACATAAATACTGTAATTTAATTTGTTTCGGAAAAAATTGTTTTTCGATCAACACTGGTAAAGCAACCATCGCTGCCTAAAGCAATCAATCTATGCTCAATGTTATTTCTATTGCGATTTCGAATAGTTTTTAGCCCCCCAGGGCCAATAGAACGGGGGTTAAGAGTTAGCCTATGCTGACCGCAGTGTTCTAAAGTATAAGTGTACCAAATTTGGTGTGGATTGGTCAAACGGTGTAGATTTGTATAGAAAATATACCCACATACACACACACACACATCCTATTTTATATATATAGATAGATTTAATTAATATATTTTTGTTAGAAATGAATGTGAATTTTGAATATATTCACACGATTAACCAAACAATTTAAATTCTATAAAGTTCTGCATCTTGTGTAATGTTCTACTAATTTAAACAATAACTTATTTCATGTCCCTTATAACAATGATACCTTATAATTAAGATGAATGATCCTATTGACAGTTGAATGAAAAACCGAAAGTAGGGAAATCCCGATTATATTTTTCTGAAAACGCAAAGGAAACTAGATGAATCAGCCTTTTGGGGAGCAAATATTTCAAAACAATTTCAACAAGTGCCACCTGAAAGGCACATATGAACGATAGATGTCTCTTTAGTCTCTTAAAGATTGTTGGTGATTTTAGGAAATATTTTTAATATTAAACATTAAAACTTGTGATCATCTTTCTCCGATACACAACTAGGCTTGTTAAAATCTAGTTGACAGTACAATCTTCTTGAGTTTGGTGATTTATGGGTGATACACTCTTATTTTTGGTAAACTTTTGGATTTAATTTCTTGTGTCCGTTTGCTAGGCAGGTTAACAGGATGAAGTTGACGACAGTATTTTCCCACTTGTATTCGAAAAACTAACGCCAAACTCAAAGCAGCATCGTCAACTGAATTTTAACTCACCGGTTACCCAGAGGAGTCATAGTTTGAATTGATTTGTGGATAGTTTTGTGTCAGATCTGCAGAGTAGAACGATATGGTAACTGAATGTGTTATTGTAGACTAAACAGTATTTAACCCTCCAAGTGATTCGATGAGATATCTAGTCCACGATTTGGTCAATTTTGCTAAGGACGCGGTATCTCGTCCATCTAGATCTGGTCAGTTTTGCTAATGAGATACATAGTTAAGACAAAACTGCTATATTTTTTCAAGAGCGAATTTAGATCTAAGAAGGAAAAGCAAATTGTCACTTGCCCAGAACTGATGAAGGTTTGGAACAGGTTTTTGCACCATTGTCTGTCCACTACACACCAGGTTTCGAGTCGAAAGTAAACCACCACGAAGGGTAAAATCGTGCCTCGTACAGACTGCATCAATTGAGATTTGGACCAATGTCGTGGATCTGTTTTACGCTCTTGCCAGTAGATTAAGCTGACCATTTTGCAAAATGTTTTGCCGTCTTCCGTGACCATGTTTAATGGTTCCCGTGACCATCTTCAGCTAAGATTGTTCTTACTCTTTACACCTTTCACCCTCCGCTTCTGTGAATCGATCATGTGTTTTCGAGATATACCACAGCAACATGAGCACTTATCTCATGATTTGGAAACAGCTGAATGTCTCGCACCGAGATGTAGTTTTTAGAGTAACTGCTGATGCCTCTTGGTTTCCTCTTCCAGTTCTGGCACGAATGGATCCCGACACACTTTGTAAACTCAAGGAAGGTGGAACTGTTGCTCTGTTTTGCATGTTTCGGCCAGAAAGAAATAGCTAAATATGAAGTTATTGTAGCAGGCACTGTTTATGATGTACCTGGAACTACTGGACGTTGTGGTACATGAATTGATAGTTCAACTCGTATTTTCTGTGAAGAAAAGTTATAGTCTAGTATAGTGCTAAAAGTAGATACATTTTTTACGGAAACATATCAGTTTAAATGAAAAGCTGGATCAAGTAAAAAAAGTTGCATTAGTTATTATGAATTATTTTCTGAGTTTTATATAGTTATTATACAGTTACGACAACCTAGTAATTACGGACAAGAGAATTTCTCTCTCTAATTAAATCGTATTCATTAAACTAAACAATAACTATATATGGATAACTCCATGTCAAACTGCACAGAAAAAGGTAATTTTCGACCAGACCCCTTCCGATTGTTTTTTAAATTTCGCTAATTTGTTTCCCAGTCACATAAAAGGAATTCCGGAAATTTTAACTTCCTTCGTGCAATAGCTTTCATTTATGTTAATTCTAAGTTTGAAGAATTGAGGAATTTTGTGATCTTAGACTCACTAAATTTCATGTTTCCTTAAATTTAACTGTCCAATTAGATTGAATGAATGAGAGTGTTTTGTAGAAAATGTACCTTTCTAATTGATGTATCACAAGGACCTTTTAAACGACCTTTAAATTTCAAGGTCATTCAATTTGATCTGCAATTACAAAATAAAGTATATTTTTACTTTCTAAATATATTTTAAAGGTATATTATTTATATTTGCTATCTGAAAGTTTCATAGTGTTCATAGTTAAAAGGATACACACACATGTGTTCATAGTTAAAAGGATATTCTAAATAGCGTGATGGTAATCAGTACCCATAAACATCTGTATCTTTTGACCTCTCTGTCTAATCAAGATGAAAGGGGGCTTATTTTGTAGAAAAAAGAAAACTTTCTGATGATATATTACATGATAATATGAGTGACCTTTATGATTTTAAAGTCACTCGATTTCACCTTTGACCCAGATTTCCGACAAAGTATACTTATTTTGCTTCTAAAAACAATACAATCAAATTAAATACAATCAAGATGTTGATCGACAACTGCGCTTTCACTTAATTACAATTACTAAATAATGGTAAATTGAGATGTCTTATTTTCATCACTTATAATATTTACCCTTTGTATTATAAGATAAATATTAGCCTATTCAGGGCTATATCAATCTCCAGTTACACAAATCAGAAAAAGCATGGATCAAAGATAGAGGTGTTTATGAATACTGATTACATCATTCTATTGATTTAGAATATTTTTCAACTATGAAGCCATGCTTGTCCCAGCATTAAATTTTCATAAAGCAAAGATAGTGTACCTTTAACATACATTTTTTAGAAAAGAATGCTCTTTTTTTGCAGTTGTAGGTCAAAATTGAATGACCTTGAAATTTAAAAAATCATTTAAAAGGTCACATGATGCATCATTAGAAAGGTTGAAAATTTTTTTGAAAATAAGCACTCATTCAGTCTGATTGGCCAATTAGGTCTAGAGATACAGAAAATCATGAAAAACTGCCCAATTTTTTAAACTTAAAATTGATAAAAAAAACTATTGCAAGCAGGAAGCTAAAAAATTGCAGAATTTCTTTTTTTGTGGCTGGGGAACAAATTGAGTTTTAAAAAAATCGGAGAGGGTTGGGTTGCGGACTGTGCGGTTTGACATGGACCCATATACATTTTTATAATTAATATATGATCGAACTATGTTTTTAAATTCAATAATTTTTAATATAATAAATTACATCGAAGTGAAATGAAAAAGATTCCAAAGAAATTGTTGCATTACATTATAATTTAGTTAAAGGTAGTCCACAAAAAAAATTTCAGTTTTGTTTTCACAGTATTTACCAATTTAAACACTCTAAGGAAGGGTCACAAGCTTAAATCCGTTTTGCAACCTTCAGTCTTTCCACCATGACTTGGAACCAGTTTGGACCTCCTCGACCAATAGTCATCTCTACGATTCTTTCAACAACACGAATGTTCAAAATTAAGAGAATTTTCCCTTTTGGGCGATTATCTCCAGAACTACAACTGGACATATTTTAATGAAATTAGTTATGTACATGGGTTGAAATAATACAAAAAATAACCACACAATAATTATGGTACACACGCATGATCGTTCGTAAGACCCATCAGCGCAGGAAGGTCTAAAACGGAGGATACAATATCGATACAAAACATGAGTTATTAGGGGGTATGGTCTCCACTTACAGTTATGCAGCTCTCACAACGTGAATTCATACGGGAAATGAGGCAATTTATGAGCTTGTGTCAGTCGGTCCCATTCCTCCAGCAACGCTGTTTTCAGGTCCTGGGTGGTTCTGGGAGGGGGAAGGCGAGTTGCAATTTCCCTCCCAAGAGCGTCCGAGATATGCTCTATAGGGCTTAGATCTGGAGATCTGGCTGGCCATTCCATCCGGTGAAAACCCTCACTTTCCAGATATTCGTCAACGAAATGAGCCCTATGTGGACGAGCGTTGTCGTCCATAAAAATGAAATCAGAGTCAATTGCACGCCTGAGAAGGCGAACATAGGGCTCCAAGATCTCATCCCAATAACTCACATCAGTCACAGAGCCTCTGTCAAAGACATGGAGGTCTGTGCGCACAACCAACATGATGCCTGACTAGACCATTAAACCTTCGCTGCCATAGTGGTATCTTTCTCAGATGTTGGAGGACAGGTAGCGGGTCCCTGGTTCTCTCCAGATGAATGTACGTCGAGAATCAGTGGTTAGGCTGAACCGGGACTCGTCAGTGAATAGAACGGTCCCCCACTGATCCCTGGTTCAGAGTCGATGTTATCTGCACCATGCTAAACGGGCTCTTCTGTGCGCGGAAGTGAGCGGGACGCAAACAGCAGGTCTTCTTGCAAACAGACATTTCTCATGCAGCCTTCTGGAAACAGTAACTCTTGAAACTCGGTTTCCCGTGGTCACATGAAGGTCACGAGAGAGCTGAGAAGCTGTTGCACTCCTGTTATACCTCGCTTTAATGGACAAATATCGATCTTCATTGGCCGTCGTGACTCTTGGATGACTTTGCCCAGGCTTTCTCTCTACAGATCCGGTATCCTAAAACTTTTCCCATAAGTTGGACATGATGCTGAGCGTTACACTCAAGTCTCTAGCAATCTGCGCTTGAGGCTGGCCTGCTTCTAGTCCCCCAACGATTCTCCACCTCATTCCATCATCCAAACATTGGTGGTTACCAATTTTAATTGTTTGCTTTTGAATTTCACCGAATGTTGCAAAGAAACACCACGAAATTCACCGAGGTGTGTAAGCGAACGAAAGGCGGAAATTGTCACGTGCGTTTAGAAAGCCTGTTCCTCTAAATGCACCACCCACACTCAAGTGTACGCTTACGTATTCGACACTAAAGATTTGTATCTTTGTTCGGAAGTATTAGTTTTACCTTTCGTTCAGAACTTTTGGAGAAATTCGACAGAATATGCAAATTCTTTTAATTTTGAACACCAGTATAATAGATGTGGCTATTTGGTCATTATGTAAGTGTTGAGAAAAACAATAAGCCACTCGGAAATCTCGTGGCCCTCAGCAGATTAAAAATATTGATAATTAGTTTTACTCTAACAATCACATCACTTCTATTAATGACTTTCCATTTAATGTGAATAATTGAAACACATATTGACTAAGCCTTTTACTTTATTTAATTTTTAGAAAGTGGAGTCTCAATAGAAATTATAAGCTCTCAATATAGTGACACAATCGTTATATAAAATTATTACGATATTTTAAGTAACTTTTTAAATTGACCGATTTTTAAAGGGTACAGAAACCAAAAACTGAAAATATTTAACATCTTTCAGCTTATTATTGAGTAACAAATAATATAATTTCACAATTTGGTTGTTTCACTATTAGGTTTCCGAGGCCCTCTATCTCTTAAAGGACAAATACACTTTATGTCATCTTTTTTTCCAGTTTGGCTAATTAATGTTTTAATGAGTTTTTACATTTGTGAATTAAGAAATTCGATTTTTGTCAGACAGTGTAATTTAAAATGTTTGATCTGTTGCATTAGCAAAAAATTGTGAAAAAATTCTCTGTAGTCTTAAAAAAATTCTTTAACCGTTTTAATCCACTCTTCGACTTTTAAACAATTTTGGATATTACTTTTTTCTTGTTCGTTTTGTTTCTCTTTGAGATTTCGAAAATTCATTTTTCTTTCTCCTAAGCTGCTTTTTTCGTAAGCAAAACCATTACGATCACAATCTTTCAGTCTTACCCTTTGTTGAAAATCATTGCATAAGGAATAAAACAAATGTAATTTTTTTAATTGAAGGTTGTTTTTTAATAGAAATAAAACATACCAAATTCAATTTTGCAACATATACTTTTATCTTGCATTTATAGGCGGTGTTATTCGATACTTGGATTGAATGGAGTAATTAAAGCAAGAAGGATCTTTAAGAGTTTTTTAAAAATCGAAACAAAATAGAAAAGGTTACATACAAGAGATATTTTGTAATAAAAATAATCTTTTTTCCATACAGAGACTTAGAGAAAAAATCTACTGTACGTTTTATTGGTCAATCAAATCATTATCAAAACAGATTTGTGCGTAAGATTATCTTAAGCGTTTCAGAAAATCGGTTAACTATCAGTATAAAGTTGTGATCTTTCGAAAGTATCAATATATTTCTTTAGTGAAGAGAATGTTAATTCCTTGATTAAAACTGTAAAGAACTATCTACACTGCTGGCCACCGTAAATGCAACACCCTGAAGGAAGCATGCAAATAATATGAAATTTACAACATGCATTAGCGGAGGTGAGATATGCAAATGATTAGAATTTCAGCGCAGACGCACATCACGCGCGCCTGTGGCGCCACTTCAAAGCGCTATTTAAGGCTTGGAGATTTCGACGATTTCAAGTACGGCAATTGTGTTTTTCTGTGGTTTTTTTAAAAAAACCGATCAATTATGCCTCGTAGAAAACAGCGATCATCTTTTGATCAAGTATCCGAGTTCGACAGAGGAAGGATAGTGGCCTACCGAGATTGTGGATTATCTTTCAGGGAAATCGGTAGTCGTGTTGGACGAAACCAAACAACTGTAATGCGGATATGTGATCGTTGGATGCAGGAGGGTACGACGGACCGACGTGTTCGATCGCATCCACCTCAGTGCACCACTTCACGTGATGACAGGCATATTGTGCGTATGGCAGTGACGGATCGCTCAGCCACATCACGAACCATAGCACAGCACATTCAGTCTGTACCGCATCATCCAGTGTCTGCGCGTACCATTCGACGCCGTTTACAGCAGAGTGGTCTTCCGCAAGACGTCCATTGCTTCGTCTACCCTTGACGCAGAACCACAGACGTTTCCGCCGCCAATGGTGCAATGAAAGAAGGATGTGGACGGCAGAATGGAATGAAATTGTCTTTACTGACGAGTCACGCTTCTGTCTGCAACACCACGATGGTCGGATTCGAGTCTGGAGACACCGTGGAGAGAGGATGCTGAACAGCTGCGTTATGCACCGCCACACTGGTCCTGCACCGGGTATTATGGTATGGGGCGGTATTGGATATCACTCTCGCACTCCTCTAGTACGCATTGCCGGTACTTTAAACAGCCAGCGCTACATCTCCGCGGTGTTGGAGCCAGTTGTCCTTCCTTACCTTCAGGGCTTGCCCACAACCATATTTCAACAGGATAATGCGCGACCACACGTGGCACGCATTGTCCAAGGGTTCTTCGTCAATCGCCAGATTGAATTGCTTCCCTGGCCAGCTCGCTCTCCGGATCTTTCGCCGATAGAAAACATGTAGTCCATGGTTGCTCAACGATTGACCCAGAATACATCCCCAGCTGCCACACCAGATCAACTTTGGCAACGTGTGGAAGCTGCTTGGTCTGCTGTACCCCAAGAACACATCCAAAGTCTCTTTGAATCAATGCCGAGGCGTGTGGCAGCGGTGATCTCCAACAATGGCGGCTACTCTGGCTACTGATTTTGGCAGGAACCACACTTCACAGAAGTCTATAAATTTAATCATTTGATACTTGGTCAACATGTTATCTACAAAATAAATTTTGTTGTGATATCTCTTGTCTTTCTTGGTGTTGCAATTTGGGTGGCCAGCAGTGTATATCAAATCATACTTTAAGAAATAAATAAAAATCATTTCCCAATCCGACACTGTTTTTAGTCTACTGGATTCTGACAATTACTTCTTGGCAACTCTAATTTATATGTACATGAATAACTGCATTCTTTCTACATAACACTTACAACATATGACCAATATTTCTCCATGCACGTTGAGTTTAGTTTTTGTGTTAATGATAATTTAATTTTTATTAAAATGGTTGTTTGGTTAGATTTTAAGGCGGAAGGGGCCATATTTGTACAAGCTGCGCCAAACTACGAAATCGAAAATAGTGTTCACAATTACCAGTAGCAATGAACATTTTGAACATCATTTTCATTTATTTACATAAATTATATTTTTTACTTTCATTCTAAACAATTTTCATGAATTCTTTATGAATATATCCTTAAAAATAACTAAGCATAATCACAATTTAGTTGAGCTCATGGCAAAGTATCATTCTGGATTGTAAAGATAATTTCTTCTTTCACTGGACGTTCCTGACACAACACGTTCTTTTTATAGTATAGTACTATATCCATTTCTAAAATGTTTTTAAAATGCTGTATTAACATAACCATGTTAACAGAATTTAACATATGCATTTTACAATAATTTTTATTTAGTTATAGATGAATGTTAACCGACCACTTAATTTGAAATAAGAAGGCTGATTCTCGATTCGATGGATTATTTTTAATTATGCTAAATAATTCATTTTCAGTTTTATTTCTTGGAATTTGCTTCATTAGGTACTTGAAGCTATGCCCCCTTATCCAATAACGGAAATAATAATGAGCACAACACTGGAAACGAATTAAAAACAAATCAGATACACATTGATATATTTATACATTCAAAACTTTTCTATAACCTTCATTAATTGATACAACCAAAATAAATATAAATCATACGAAGTTAGAACACTGAAATCGTATATATATATGTAATCCCAGAAATAGGAGATTATTCTTTAGTAGTCATGACTATGAATTACCAAGTGATCCAACAGAAGAAAATTTATTAATACGATAACAGGATTGTGTACAACATACATGGGCAGATATATATATTCAGGGGCAAAATATCATAGCCAACAATCTCATGATATGCATTCGTATGGCAGATAATCGCAGCCTACAGTCAGATGCCCTTTTAAGAGATGAATCATTTGAATTAATGAGCTCCATAAGCATATTTCAAAAGGTTTCCAAGAATTCTCCGATTTATGTATCAATTATCTTGATAGAATTAAGTGGATCCTTTTGAATACGCTCAAACGATGCTATTCTAGTGAAAAGAACTTAGCATTTTCCTAATAACATGTCTCTCATTTAAAAGCTAATTAAGTCGGAATGCAAAAGTTGCTGACACAGAACACGTAAGTTTGGCGAATATGCTACTTCATTCCTTTTAAATATGTTGCTCATTACGGGAGGTTATTGAAATTCAAATGCTCTTAATTGCAACCCTCTCTGGGGTTCACACATATGCATTCATTTTGTAAACTGCGTTACTCCTTGTGTGACTTTTAACCAATTTTGACTTCCTTGACCAATAGAATCTTTCCTACGATTCTTTCAAGCAATAGATGTAAATACTTAGTGATTATCTGTGTTGATGAGTAAAAACATTATGACTATACTGGGAATTCTTGGGACACTCAGAAGGTTAAAGTGATAATTTAATGCGCTTATTTAATTGTTTTTAAATTCATACGCAACGAAGTGTCATAAATGTTCTAAAATTGTTTATAAAAGGTGGGTCATCAAATGATGTTTGGAATTTTAATTTTGTAAGTGTTTGTACCAAAATTTTTAATTTTCTTCTTTAACCCTCCTGGTGGTTGTCTCAATGAGATATCTCGTCGTTTGCAAAACTGACCAGATCTTGATGGATCAGATATTTCGTTCATCAAGTATGAAAAAATAGACCAGTTCTTGATCTCATCATCATCAAAAAATCGGAAAAATCTTGATAACGAGATATCTCGTCATATCAAAATTGGAAAAGATCTTGATAGACGAGATATCTTGTCGAAACCACTTAGAGGGTTAACTGATTTTGTACTGTTTTTATACTTTTTAATATTATCAGCACACAAAATGTCCATATTTAATAACTGCTACATGTGTTTCGAAGAAACTCTTAGAAATCTGATTTTTAAGTTTATAAAATAGGTATTTATATATTATGTGTTAAATAAATACATTTTTTGTTTTATTTTAGACAAGATATCTTTACGTGCAAAAACCGATGAAACTAGCTATGAAAACTGGTAAAATGCTTTGCTTGTTATGACGCTAAAGTTGAGATGATTTTAAAGGAACAATAAAAATCTAATAGAAAATGAAAAAATATGGAAAATATTCCTATGATAATAAGCAATATTTGTATACTTTTCGGAAAACAAGAGCATGAATACTACATATTTATCTTTTAAAACCTTTCTAAATATTATATTTGACTAAGCATATTTTAAAACACTAAATATTGTTAGTTTCCTAAAATCAAAAAATAGCAGAAAGATTTTAAGTGATTTTGAATATTGTTTCAACAATAATGCCAAAGATCCCAATTTAAATCATATTCAAACAATTGATGATAATGATAGTGCTTTTTTCTGAAGATAAAATTATTTCATACCAGAAAGAGTACAGCTGACTTAGATACAGGGTAGTGGATAATCCTACAAAATGAGACACTTAAAGGATTTGAAAATCCCCCATAATACCACCGCTCACTCGCCTAAGCAGGTGTTGACCTCGTAACAGTGGTTAAAAATTACGAGGTATTGTCCAGGGATCTTGTATCCTCGGATCCCTTTGGAATTGATACCGGTTCATCGCCCAAAGCCCGTTTGTTGCTTTAGTGCGACTAAAATTCAACTGCTACCAACCTCTCACCCAAAAGTATTCAACTTTCTACCTCTCACCCAAAAGTATAAAAAGTATTATCCAACAGATTCAACATGTAAAACTGAATTGGGGAGGTCATTTATCTAATGTGGAGCGTAATTTGATTTTAGGGTAAGTTAGTGCACATATGTAGCAATATCGTGTTGGAAATTATGTACTTATATTCAGGTTTAAATTAAACATAATTAGTAAGAAAATAAATGTGGCTATTACTTGTTGTCAGATAGAAGATATTCCTTTGAGGGGAGGTCTGGGTAAAGCTAGCATTATCATTCCGCTGTTATTCTCAGGTATGTCAGATCTCAAGCTAAGGTTTCATTAGAAATATTTTCGAATTATAAAAAACAACAAACAGCACCTATGATGTTTATTCTTGTTGAATTGATGTTATAGTATTCCACAATCGTTTCCAGGAATGCAATCTAAAGGATATTCAATTAAGATTATTTACTAATAATTTAATACTATGAGATACTCTTTCCCAAAAAACACGAAAAAAGAAACACATTCTTAGCAAGGGACGACAGTAATTAAATAAATAATTTCCTTAAAATAAAAGTACTAATTTCTCCATTTAGATCTGTTGTGTTAAAATCTACATGGAAATTCCTTTTTTCATCTCATGTTTGATAACAGATACTTTAACAGGCAGGTAACTCGTAATGTAGCTATAGTGTTTTAAAGGAATGTAATAGCTGCAATGTTTCTACAATAAGGAAAAGAAGGTTTATTTAGTTATTATGGTTAACTACATACATTACTGTTTGTGAAAATTGCAACACCATGAAGGAATCATGCAAATTAAACGAAACTTGTAGAAAATGCAAAACAGGTTAGGATATGCAAATGATTAGAATTACAAAGCCATCACGCATGTGTGGGCCGATAAACACCTTCTAAACTTCCAAGTGAGCCGCGTATAAAAAGCACTGTAAAGGTGCGTTAAAATGTGTGTATCGTCGTTTGACTGCTGTATATGATTGATTAGAAGACAATATGCCTCACAAAAAACGCAGAGTGTCAAACGAGCAACTAACGGAGATCGAACGGGGGAAGCATGAACGGCCTCCTTGAGGGTGGACTTTCGTATCGTGAAATTGCCATTCGCAGGGGCGTAATGCCACAACAGTCATGCGTGTGCGGAAGAGATGGACCATGGAGAACCGGACAAGTCAAAATCCCGGCAGTGAGCCACGCAATATGACGTCACCACGGGGCGACAGACACCTCATGCGCATGGCGGTGACGGTCCGACAGAGTCCTCTCGTGCGTTCGCACAACATTGGAGCACGTCTACAGGAGTGTAATTGTCTGCCACCACGGTTCGTCGACGTCTGATGCGCCAGGGTTCTCCTGAGCAGGATTCCCTTAACGCTGAACCACCAACGCCTCCGGCTACAATGGGCTCACCAACACAGCCAATGGCGTGCCGATTGGCAACGTCGTCTTTTCAGATGAGTCCCGCTACAATCTGGACTGTAAAGATGGACGCTAATAGTCAGACGCTACAGAGGTTAACGTCTTCTCCCAGAGTGCCTTATTTAGCGTCATACTGGACGAACGCCTGGCGTTATGGTCTGGGGCACTATTGGATATCATGGGCGATCCCGCCTACTCCAAATTGTGGGGACCCTGAACAGCGGGCGCTACATCAGGGAAGTTGTGGAGTTCGAGTCCTACCCCTCTGCAACCCATTCCCGGATCTGTATTTCTGCAAGACAATGCCCGTCCACATGGTGCTCAGAATGTACAAGCCTTCTTCAGTGCACGACAGGTTCCACTTTTTCCATGGCCTGCACGTTCCCCGGATATGTCGCCCATTGAGCATGTCTAGGATTACATCGGACAGCAACTCGCTCGTACCACTCGTCGGGCAGAGAGTACGGCTGAAATTTGCATCATATAGTGGCCATCTGGAATGCCAGTCCTCAGCATGACATTCAGAATCTGTATGATTCGATGTCACGACCTGCACAGGCTCTCATCGCTGTGCGTGGTGGCTGCAGAAGATATTATTTTTTTTCGGCATTTTTTTTGTTTTATTGCTCTGTAAATTTGTTCGTTTATTTAAACCACTATAAGTAATACGTGGAATAAATTTCATTTATTTCTGATGATTTTTTCAGTGTTGCAATTTTCACAGACAGTAGTGTATGTAGTTATATTATATTTAGGTACAGTTTAAAACATAAATAATTACATATAAATTTTAAAACAAACATAAATTTTAGTTCTGAGACAACCCATTTCAGGTATGTATATTTTTTAAACTGTCTTTTTTTTTTGCAAAAAAAGGGTTTTCTCAAAAATACAAATACACAAACGTAATTGATAGTATGCTGGGGATATACCTCGTTTGGTCTTCTCTAGAAATGAAGCAGTACAAGGTGAAAAACTCATAATAATTATATACAATAAAGTGAGTGTTGTAATTTACCTGGAGAGTAAATATGTCTAAAAATATGTCTTAAATACAATTTTAAAGAATATAATTTTTCACAATTCGTCAACATTATTAAAATTAATCATGCGAATATTTATTTTATTTCAATTCGTATAACTTAAATTACTTATTTAGAAATCAGATATACACTCCAAAATCCTACAATAATTAATTTTATTGCATGGCACACAAAAGTAGAAAATTGAATTTAGTGTTTTTGACTTGAAGATATACAAGTAAATAACCTTCAACTGAAAATATTTGTGGGCTATAGGTTTTTATGGTGGTTTAAAAGTAAACTGATAGTTCGACTTGAAGAGTTTTCTTCAACTTGTGAAAGTTACTCATTTTTTACACTTGTCCGATTATTGATTTTCAAATAAAAGAAAATTAAAAAAAAATAAAAGTAGTTTTTCTTCTAGGAAAAAGTGCCTGAAGCGATTCTTTTTCAGAAAATGTAGTTGTTCGTGTTTCGATCAGATATGATACTTTTGACAATACTTTTGACATGGGAACAATATTTAACACTCTATCAACATTAATGCGTTTAAACAAATTTAGATTTGTCAAAATGAGAAGCATTCCAAATTATTTACTTCTTTAATTATGGTTATTTCCAAAGTAATTAGAACAAATTATGGATTTATATTTTTAGAAAAATAATCGTATTTTTTCGTTTTGAATATTTGAAACATTTGAAAATATTACGAGCATGTTTTTACCCAAATCCTCATTTTATATTTAACTTGCATGTTAAAAGTTGTAATTTAGTTAAGCATTTGAGGTGTAACTTTAAACTTAAGTAAGGGGATTCACCTAAAGCAACGTTTTGAATTTTCATGTCGACAGTATGTGATGTATTTTTGAAGAAACTCTTAATAGAAATATTTAATTAAGATGCTCTTCAAATTCCTTTCATTCCCTCATACATTCACTTGCTCAGTGAAAGTATGATGGTACAAAAACAGTCACAATCAGTACAAAATAGTTATTCTGATCTCGGTAAAGCATGCTATGGGTTTCAATACCGTCTTGATCGTGAATATTCAAAGTAGTTCCTGATTCAGTGTGCACCTAGATATTATCTCAAAGTGTCTAATTGAAACCCAAACTCTCTATGACAGTTTAGTTATCCTAATGAGAATTTAAAGTTTAAGGAGTTACTAGATTACTAGATTGTTATTCATAATATTTATATTACAGTATTCTAACCCTTCTGATTTCAATTAGTTGATGATTGTATAATGTTGTTTTAAAGTTATTATCAATCGAAAAACGTTATGTATATTCCACAAATAAGTTCTAAAATATTTTTAAAAAATATAAAATTTTTTTATTCAATAAATGTTTCCTGTTTAAATATAGAGATCTCTTGTTCTTTCCATAGGTCACGCTTTGATTGCTTTCCAAAAGTATTATACATATCGTCGGTAATTGTAAAAGGGGCGAATCAAACTATTCCGCATTTCTCAGGAAATCAGTTTTAAATGTTCAACGTTATAAAAAAATTAAAAATACTTTTCAAAATTTATGGAACCTTTAATTTAGATTAACATCTTTTGAAAGTCTTCACCAAGTTTTAAATCTGTATGCAATGAAATGTAAAACATTTCAGACTGCTTTCCTGAAAAATGTTCGATTGCCCTGAAAATTGGTTGATTCACCCTTTTTACATAACACCAACGAAGTAGCAGTAAATATTTTATATCAAAGCACTAACCAAATTATTAGAATTTAGATATCTGTAAAAATAGCCCATTATACAGTTTTCAATTTCCTGAGACAATTGGCATTTTATAGTCAAAATTTTATGACGAAAAATAGATTAATTGTATAAACATTATGTAGTATGATTCTCACGAGATCTTACTTTCTACCTTTAAAAGATTCCGAATTTGCAAATAGAGTAAACATTGAATTTATTTCTCATTGTGACAGATAATGCTTATTGAATTAATGTTTTTATGAAGAGAAATTCATTATGATTATTTCAAGCTTATATGTCTCCTATATACGTTTGAACGCAGCTTAGAAAGGATAGAATTGAGAGGTAAATTAAAAATTTAAGCTTATGTTAAAAATTAACAAGTAATATTGTAATAATTTTTATTAAAATTTGAACACCGTATTTGATAAATGTATTTCACGAAAAAAATTAAGCTGGGGAAAAAATCGGATCTTCAGTTTAATTTTTTCCATTTACTGCCTTTTAACTTATTTTACTTTGAAATTTATCGTAAATTCACAGTATCGGAATACAAAATTAAAATTTAAACAAATAATAAATTTTAAAATAAATCAATTCATGCAGTTTTAGTGTTATTCTCTAAATTGACTGAATTCTTTTAGATTTCTGTGAGAATATTTAGAGTACGTAATATATAAAACGGCAACTGATTTTGTACCATAACCAAATGCATATATGATTAATATTCAAAACATTCTAGAAGTTGGCCAATTTTCAAATTTAGTTTTGCAAGTCAACCTACAAATATTAAAGTATTAATTTGCAAGTCATGTACAACAAAAGGACTAATTAATTCCACCTAGCAAAAGTTATTTTAATTTTTCAAACCAACCTTCTGGTCCTTTTAATTCCACTTCACATCAAAATGATCATTTCCAGTTTTTTCTATTATTAATTTCTAAATAAATTCAGTTTCCATCATTTAAGGAGTAAATCGATGAACTTCATATAATTAGAGTTTGTTATAACACTATATAAAAAATAGGCTTAAAATTAATGTTTCTCTATTTTATAAAAAAAGAGCATAAGCGTAAAATAACAAAAAAAAATTCCCTACTTTTGCAATGGCCTTAAATCGTTACATGTATAAATTGCTAACTCCTTTTCATTATTATTTTTATCTTAAATCACATAAGCATAAAATCTAACACAAAAATTTAGAACTTTAGATACAAAGTATTAAAGTAAAATTTATGATTCTACAGAGATTTGTATAGATTTCTTTGTTGTACCATAAATTAAACATAACTCCTCATTTTCAAACCAGGCACGTAGCTTTTTGAAATAGTTCAACAATTATTTGCCTAATAACGATCTCAATTTAATATCCGACTAGGTTCGGAGACAAATTTTTAAAAAAGCTTTATATGAATCATTATTAATATTTTTTTAGACAGGTATTGATGTACAAACATGTAATTAACAGAAAATTAAATTATATCATGATTCATTTACTTTATAATGAGGATTAATTGGAAAATTTCAGCAAAAATCATGCTTTGGGAAAAATGCTTTAAACGTAAAAAAAAAATCATAAATGCAAGAATTTTCTTTGATAAATGTGTTGTTTGTACTATTACCTATGTAATAGACGGCAGGCTAAGTGATATTTTAAAAAATTTGCAATTTATAGTGAATTTTGTGCATTGCCGTTCGATTTTTTCACAAAACGGCAAGTATTTTATAAGAAAAGTTGCCATAAAATAAAATTGAATAGCTCTATAGCAAAACCTGTGGTCTATTACACTCACAAAGGCTTGAGATGCATTTATGCCAAATTTCATTACATAATATTGAATACAATTTGAGAAATCATGTTTTTCGTTGATAATTTATGACGAAAATTTTATTTCTCAGAAAATGCATTTAAAGAATTAATTTGTATATTCACAAAGTAATTATCATGTAAACAGTTTAAAATTCCCCAGTTTTATAAGAAACTCCTTCCTTCTCTTCAACTTTAATCCATTTTTTCTTCCTGGATGCTCGTAATTTCCTTCTGGTGGCTTTTGCCGATAGCAAAGTGTCGTTTCGAGTCGACAATTCGGTCTCTATCAAAACCATTGTACCCTTGCACTGTATAACACCAAGGACTGATACCCAATTCTTTTAATATAGCTAACAACCATTAAACCCGTTGTTGTATTGAATTACAGCTATACATGTACCCAAAGGAAGAGTCTGGAGTTCAGCAAAGACTTCTTTAGGTAATATTTGCCACAAAACTCCATTGAATGACTCATTGGCATTCTGCTTCTTACAGTGCAAGCATTTTTTAGTAGTTTTTGATCACACAGCCATATATATGGGCTTTATAATGTAAATTGTGTTCTGGGGTAGTCCAGTGGATTCGTCTTGAAAAGGTTTGTTATGATGTCTTAAGATTTACTGAAAGTTCAGGTACTGGGTGTTTTGATTACCATAAAATTTTCGCTTTCGAGGTCGATGAGCTCTTACCTTACCCATGTTAAAGAGTAACAGGGGTCTTAAATTTCAATTTATAATATCATAAACTATTATTACGCTATAATTTTAGCACTAAAATTGAAAGCAAAAGCAGTAAAACAAAGGTAAACAAATTAGCAGATCGAAATGATGCAAAGCTGTATTGCCACAATTTTCTTACTAAATTGTTGTTAATATTATATACAAACTGTGGCTATTAATCTATAATACTTAAAAGAATATGTTTTAGCTTTAACAACTTAATTTTTCGAAAATTATGAAAGAAAATAGTAAATAAACTGCCAACTTCCGGTTTCGGTTTGACCACTTCCGGTATTTTTGACAGCTGTCGCTTGATACGAAAATTACCATAACTTCCGTTCTATTGCACGTAGATTAAAAAAATAAGTAGTTTTAGAATCCTCAGAAATATGACTCTAATATAAAATAATAAAATAAAAATGACCATTTTAGTCGAAAATGCCCATTTCAACCTAGTCGGATACCTTAAGGTTTTTATTCCTTAAACTCAAATTATCAGATTATTCTAAGTATTTGATTCTTGATGTACACTACTGTTTGTGAAAATTGCAACACTAATCATCAGAAATAAATGAAATTTATTCCACGTATTACTAATAGTGTTTTAAATAAACGATCAAATTTACAGAGCAATGAAACAAAAATAGTGCCGAAAATCAATATCTTGTGCAGCTGCACGCACCGCGATGAGAGCCTGTGCACGTCGTGGCATCGAATCATACAGATTCTGAATGTCATGCTGAGGACTGGCATTCCAGGTGGACTCTATCTGATGCCAAAGTTCAGCCGTACTTTCTGACCGATGAGCGGTACGAGCAAGTTGCCGTCCGATGTAATCATAGATATGCTCAATGGGCGACATATCCGGGGAACGTGCAGGCCATGGAAGAAGTGGAACCTGTCGTGCACTGAAGAAGGCTTGTACATTCCGAGCAACGTGTGGTCGGGTATTGTCTTGCTGAAATACCGCTCCGGGAATGCGTTGCAGGAGGGGTAGAACCTCAGGTCCCACAATTTCCCTGATGTAGTGCCCGCTGTTCATGGTCCCACAATTTCCCTGTAGTGCACGCTGTTCATGGTCCCACAATTTGTAGTAGGCGGGATAGCCCATGATATCCAATAGCGCCCTAGACAATAACACCAGGCGTTCGTCCAGTATAACGCTGAATAAGACACTCCGGGAGAAGGTGTTCACCTCTGTAGCGTCTGACGAGTACGCATCCATCTTTACAGTCCTGATTGTAGCGGGACTCATCTGAGAAGACGACTTGTTGCCAATCGGCCCGCCATTGGCTGAGTTGGGGAGCCCATTGTATCCGAAGGCGTCGGTGGTTCAGCGTCAAGGGAATCCTGCGCAGGGGAATCCTTGCACGTAGTCCATGGAGCAGCAGACGTCGACGAAACGTGGTGGCAGACAATGACACTCCTGTAGACGTGCTCCAGTGTTGTGCCAACGCACCAGAGAACACTGTACGGTCCGTCACCGCCATGCGGATGAGGTGCCTGTCGTACCATGGTGACCTCATATTGCGTGGCCCACTGCCGGGTTTCGACTTGTCCGGTTCTCCATGGTTCATCTCTTCCACACAAGCATCACTACTGTGGCATTACGCCCCGTGAGAATGGCGATTTCATGATACGAAAGTTCACCCTCATGGAGGCCGATCATGCGGCCCCGTTCGAACACCGTTAGTTGCTCGTATGGCACTCTTCGTTTTTGGTGAGGCATATTGACTTCTAATTAATCATATACAGCAGTCAAACGACGATACACACATTTTAAAGCACCTTTACTGTGCTTTCTATACACGGATCACTTGGAAGTTTAGAGGGTGTTTCTCGGCCCACACATGCGTGATCGCTTTGTAATTCTAATCATTTGTATATCCTAACCCGTTTTGCATTGTCTGCAAGTTTCGTTTAATTTGCATGATTCCTTCATGATGTTGCAATTTTCACAAACAGTAGTGTGCTCTTGAAATGTTTTATACCACACATTGAGCTTAACTCAATGAAATAAAATTATAAGAATTTTATGTCTTGGGAAATTCACGTCTACAAATTTAGCATTTTTTAAAGATGTTTAAGTTCAATTTATTGCAGAGAATTTACAGATATAACATAGCATTGAGTTTCCTCAGTCATTGTAATGAATTCTAAACTGAACTTTTAAAATATGTTGAGTAAAATACATAATTAGAAAACATAAACATTAAAAATATCAAATTATTCCAAGTACTTGTAAGAATATAATTTTTACTAAAAATAAGTTATTCTTTATTCATCTGAATATTTTAGCGTACATATGTTCAAAATATAGAAATACATTATGGTTGGTTGATTGGGTTAAATGGCACGAGCTCCATATTTGGCCAAGCTGTGCCAAACAACATTAAGTAAATATACACAAGGAAAACTTTACTAATATAAAAGGGAAAAAACATTGAGGAACTACATTCTCATTAATCTCGAAATTCTATATTCAATACTTTTATTAGAAGAATTAGATACCATGTTCCTTGCAATCGTTATCAAATAGCTATTTCTGAAGGTATAAGATAAATTACGTTTGCCTTTGATTTTCAGAATGTAATTCTTTGCTGTTATTTCGTCATTATGAAGATGAATTCCAATTTGTGTCGAAACAGATTTTTGTAGCCATTTGTGAGGACATAAAATAAATTACATTTGCTTGTGGCTTTCAGAATGTAATTTTAGAAAGTTTTATTTCGTGATCATGCCGACGATTTTGGAATTGTTTAACAACGTACTTTATAAGAGTTTACTCAATAGATATTAGAGCTAAAACTTCTGTACAAATAACGATTCTTTCTGAACTTTGTTTTTTATTACTGCTGATTTACTGTATATTTTTTCTTTTTTATAAGGAAATTGTTTCTTACTGACTAAATCAATGAATAACTCGTCAAAAGATTGGATGTCAAGCATTCACTTTTAAACCAATTGCATTCACTCAACACTAGAATTCTTATTGGTGGAAAGGTGAAGTGCATCGTAAAACATTATTCACGTGAACATTTATTTGACTAGCAGCACAGTAAGAACGAATTAAAGTGAGAGATGTATCAAAGAAAATTCGTAACAATTCTTCAGACAATGTAATTAAAAGGTTTAAAGGTCAATGAACATTGTTCTTATTCATGTTTCCTTTTGTTCCCTGAGATCTGAAGAGATTTCTTTGCAAGAAACTGAGAGTGATATCAGTGTTAAAAGAGGAAACACATTTACTTCAGAATCGATAAACCTGAGAGTTATTTTGACTGATTGAATTAGGTACATTATCTTGTAAAGCGATTCATTGTTTTCGCAAAAAGGGAACCCAGGAGCTTCCATGTAGGAGAAGAAATCCTTGTCTGAGATCTTGGAGCTTAGATGAAAGAGAGAGAGATTAATTCATATTTCCGTCTGCTGATGACTCAGATATTGAGTTTATGGAATGGTTATGTAGAATGAAGAGTGTTATTGTTTTCCTTTCTCGTGTAATAAACTATTCACCTAATAGTTGCAAATTAATTTAAGGTAAATTATGTGTATGCTAATCATTAACTTTATTAAATATAGCAACTCTTGCGTTATACAAACACAACGTAACAATTATATATCACTAAATCATAACTTCTAAAAAGTTATAATTTAATTTTGTCGATCAAATGAAATTATGATAAAGTAAAATAATATTCAATTTAACTTATTTCTTTGCGAACTTAAGGAGATATCTTACTTGTAGCTCGTGGAATTGATATAAACTTTGCGTAATTAAGTGTCGTACATTTGAAATATTAATGATAGTTTCCTTTCATTACATGAGGTTGAAAGATTTTGAGAATTCCATTCTGAACAAAAGACATTTATCCTAAGCAATATTGACTAGTAAAACTCAACTCAACATCATCATGAGATACTCGGTAGCTCGCGGTAGCTCAGATGGAAGAGCAACGGATTAGCAATCGGAGGGTTGCTAGTTCGAAACTAGTCAAAGACCGTCGTGTACACGGGGGTTGGTGCACTTTAAATCTATCGTGGCCTTCAATGTCCTCATGTTGGCATGGTATGGAAATTTGGAATGGGGCTCAGGCGTTGTTCTCGTCATCTGACCGTGATTCAAAATGACGAGGTGTTACCTTTGGATCTTTCCCTTCAGGATTGATCTTGGACAATCACCAATAGTCCATTTATTGCTCCAGTGCGACATTAATTAACTACCTACCATCACGGGATACCGACCTTACTAAGTTTGCGGCTAAAAACTAATTCCACAACGCTTAAGACTAGAAATGGGCGAGGAATAACTTGTTTAAATATTTAAGACTAAATTTTCAAACTGTTAAATGCACACTTAGTACTACTGCTCCTTAAAATAATTTGGTGGCAAAATAATGAGAATTTTTAGGATCGTTATTGTGAGATTGTCATAAATGAATACTAGAAATTTTTAGAGAACTAGATATTTATTACTATTTCAGAAATACACAGGTATAGGATAGGGACGAAACAAAATAACGCGGCATTCTTCATCGTCAAAATTTACCGGAAAAAAGGTGTATTTAAAGCACATAACATAAAAGTAACTGCAACCACAGATAGCATCAGCGCTATCTCTTATCAGTGCATGAAATTCTATATTATTTTCTTAAGTGAAAATAATTATTTAAGCGTAAAAAAAAATTTGCGTATTAACCCTGCTGGTGGTTGTCGCGACGAGGTATCTCGTCATTAGCAAAATTGGTCAAATCTTGATACATAACTCGTCGAAATCACTTAGAGGGTTAAAGATGTCTGAACTGAAACCGGTTGTTTCAGTTCAAAATCTCTAGAAGTAGCAAATTGTATAATTTTACGTTGCAATAAGGGTTTAACCACCAGTGATGGGACAGGTGGTACTATGACTATCCGGGCCCACTTCCATGCCACAGATGAAAAGATCACTACCATGGATTCGAAATAGATATTTCAAGAACATTCCGTGACTCAAATAATCGTGGATGAGCTCTGGTGCGTAGATGAAGCGCTTCACGCATGAAGAACAAAGCGCGAAAAACATTTTATGTTTGAAAAATTAAAAATAACGACCAATGCCTTGACAGATAAGGGGAACAATACGAAATTCATTAAAAAATCTCAAATAGGAGATAATCTACGTTGAAAGATTGTCAGCTGCTTCCTTCAGAAATGTCCAGACACGGGTTAAATCTTTGATGTTTTCCAAAATTGACTGCCGTTAAACAAAATATACTGAAGCTAAGCTCGTACAATTTTTTATAAATGCATAATGTTTTGAAGGGAGCTATTTCTTAAATTTTATATGAATTTATAAATACTAGTGGTTGCCCAGTGGTCGAAATTCGACCATAATTCATTTAATTTTTAAGTTTGAACGTTAATAAGGTTCTTTTGTATCTCTTTTCCTCTATAATCATTGCATATAATTTTTTTGAATTTTGTTCTACTACGTAAGCTGTGAGCATTTACAAATACGTCATAGGAAAAATGCGGTATAGCTTGGTTAAGCCATATCTAATAAACAATAACGCGTTGTTTGACATTTTCTTGGATTTTTTATTGCTATACTGGCCACAGGTTTCGCCAAGGCTACACAGTTAATTTGCCTATCTTTATCAAATTATATAAAATTTAAATAAAAAATAAATCCAAAAAATGAAATAAGGAATACTTGCTTCGTATTTTTTATTGAAACAAAAAAAACCGGGTGGTTAAAAAAATAAATGTTGTCCATTGAATTTGAAATAGTTCGACAATGAATTTAATGATTCAAAACTTCTGTGTAGACGATGTTTTTTGTAAAAACTTTCATCGTTTGCTAAATGCCCTTGACCGTTATATTCTGAAATATAAAATCTCAAACCATCGAATAATCGAACTCTACTTGCTGCGACGTACAATTGACCATGTGTAAAAACTGGCTGCCTCAATAAAATTTCAATTTTTTCGAATGTTTGTCCTTGAGACTTATTTATTGTCATCGCAAATGCAGGTATAATTAGAAATTGAGTTCTTTGAAAGTTAAATGGTAAAATAGTTCCGGAATATGTTAAATTTATACGTGGAATCAAAATTCTCTTATGGCGTGCGGTTCCAGTTAAAACTTCGCAATCAATAGTATTACAAAGCATAAATTTGATGCGCATTCTTGTTCCATTGACTAATGCTTCCTTTGTATTTAAGTTTCTGATCAGCAAAACGATGCAATTAACTTTCAATACTAACTTATGTGGTGGCAAATTTTGCCAAATCTCATACTCCTCCGTTCGCGCAATGTGCTTAAAAAGGGGTACAAAGTTTTTTCTTCACGTATTAATATATAGATTACAGTATATGAACGTAAACAATGAATGTTTTATTTCGTCAAATTTAATATATTTGTACCGCATATTATACATCAATTTTATTTTTCTGCACTCCTTCTCCATATGAACTTTAATTATGCCAAATCTCATACTCCTCCGTTCGCGCAATGTGCTTAAAAAGGGGTACAAAGTTTTTTCTTCACGTATTAATATATAGATTACAGTATATGACCGTAAACAATGAATGTTTTATTTTGTCAAATTTAATATATTTGTAACGCATATTATACATCAATTTTATTTTTGTGCACTCCTTCTCCATATGAACTTTAATTATGCCAAATCTCATACTCCTCCGTTCGCGCAATGTGCTTAAAAAGGGGTACAAAGTTTTTTCTTCCCGTATTAATATATAGATACTAGGTGTGAAGCGGTTGAGATAAGAATACAGCGAGCTCTAAAAATCACTTATTGCTATTCACGTGCTTAATATCTTTTGTAATTGCAAGTAAGGAGTACGAATTGGATCACATACTTGATGGTTCATTGTCTATGTATATTAACAACTCAAAGTACTCACAATAGTAAGTTAATTAATAAATCTCATAACTTAAAAATACATCTGTCTCAGTAATAATCTCACAAAAACTCATTAATACAAAATTGAATTAAGTCCACAGCTTAAAACTACATTTAAATTAATGATTCTAAATTAAAAGAAAAAATTAAACATATTACTGGCGTTGCCAGGAGAAGAAAATTACATACTAACTATTCGATTGTACAATCTCATGAGCGTTTCTACTAAGTTTCTGTATAAATATCGCTTGCACTTCTGCTATTTTATGATAAAAATTGTCGCTTGCATTACTCGTTTCTTTGCGTCTATATCACGATTTAATATTTGTTTACTGTGCTCGAAAAATTTCTCATAAAGTATTTAAATATAACTTTAACCAATGGGAGAGAGAGGATAATTCAAATATAACTTTAATCAATGAGAGGGCGAGTATAAAAAGTGATCCACGTACGTCAGGACCAATTTTGTCTTTTATATATTACTTTAAGATAGAATGGAAAATAAGGGGTACGATGAGGAAATGTTCTAAACTACATCCAAATTTAACTAACAATCGGGGGGGGGTATTTGGGTATTTCAATTAACGTCACACTGGAGCAACACAATGGGCTATTGGTGACGGTCCGGGATCAATCCCAAAGGGAAAGATCCGAGGACAACACCACGTAATTTTGAACCACGGTCAGATGACGAGGCAACACCTGAGCTGGCACCCCACTCTCCAAACTTCCACACCACGCCAACGTGAGGACATTTGAGGCCACGACAGATTTAACGTGCACCAGCCCCCTTTGTACACGACGGTGTTTGGCTGGATTCGAACTCGCAACCCTTCGGTTGCTAGTTCGTTACTCTTCCAACCGGGCCACCGCGGCCCTACTAACAATCGGGATTGTTTGGATGTTGAGGTTTTATGGCGCAAGGTCCAAACACGGACAAGCTGCGCCAAAACGAACAATTGGGATAGCGCCCGGAAAATTGAAACAAGTGGGATGAAGAAATATTAGGGGAACTGATGAAAGAAGCAAACTGGCGCATAAGGGACACTTGATCCCAAATCTTAAATAGCGCTTAAACTATTATTCGTGTCGTTCTAAAAACTTTACAAGTTAATAAACTTGACAAGCACAATCGATTGATAATTTAAGATAGGGTACATGGATTATTACCGCGATTAATTATATGAATTGGCTAATGAAGTTGACACATTTTTCTGACTGACCCGCTTAAAATGATCAGTAAACCACACAACTATACATTTGATAGACGGCGTTTAAAGATTGAGGTTTTAGGAAATACTATTAATCGCTTAAGCTTCTTTCAGAATCATTCACTAAACAACATACAAATTAAATTTAAAAATAACTACCAAATATTAATTTCCATGAGTGTTTTTAATAAAATAACTTTTTTAATCAATCTATTGAATTGTGCTGTTAGCGAAAGAAGTGTATTCATAGGGAAATAATTTTTCTTTATTCAAAACTTGGTAAATATATTAGTAAAAAATCATTGTTTCATTCGGCATCTCGTCTTCCAATATCGCCTCTCCAATGAAGACCCACGGAGAGTTCTATACGTAAGAGCGTGATAGCCGTCCATAATGCAATCTCTTCAGCAGAGGGTGCAATTGGGGCTAGGCAAAGCACTAGTACGAAATAGATGTACCAATTAGACATCTTTTAGCCGTCAAAAATGTTGCCAACTAATATAGATATACAGTCGCAGCATAAAATAATTCCAAATAGAGTTATCTATATAGATGCTGAATATGACGATTAATCTTACACAAAAATATTACAATAATACTTTAATAGAATATATTTATACGTATGACTGAAGCAGTGATATATGTGATATTAGTGATATCATTCACAAATAAAATTTAGATATTACTTACTTGTACCATGTTTAGTAAAGTCAAATTATATCCGGTAGTAAAATGTCTATATCTAACTGCTATTTGCGAGTTGTAAGGGGTACATGCTTGATTCTTCCCTCAGTATATTTCTCTCTTCTGTGTCATTAAAACGTTCCTTGTGTGTGCATGATAATTTACTTGACTTTACAAACATGGCTCTTTCGCCCTAAAAACCAATAATTATAATTTATTACGGTGAAAATCAAGTTTAGTTATTCAATCTCTGATTTTAGTCTAATATTTACAATACGAATTAAGTAGTAAGTAAATTAATGACAAAGTGTTTACTACTTTCTAAAAGTGATGTTCCTCCTTTTCTTCTGATTTTAATTTAATTTCACCTGTGTGATTAAAGATGCTTCTCATTCCATACACTTGTAAGCACTCTTTGAGGCAAGGGAGCGTACATGCATAAAAACATCTCGTTTTCAACGTTTACCTGTTTGTATACAGTTTTTCTCTTAGAACTCAAATCTCGTTGTGGGTTTTTAGCGAAAAGAATTGCGTAAAGTTCTAACTTTTATTATTTAAAAGCTGAAAGCTTAGCAGAAACACTTTCCTTTGACTAAAGAGAAAATCGATAGCTGAGATTTTCCGGAGAGCCTCACAACCCAAGCATGTTTGAAATTCTTTTCTGTTAGGAATCACGAATTTCTCTTTGGTAAAGTTAAACTTTAATTCCGATTAACTATCCCTGCCATATACTGAGGTACTTACACACACATACTTACTGTACTTATACATACTGCGATTGGGTTTGTGGCATGATGTTGCCAGCTATACTCTCTTTTCCATGGAATACATTGAAACAATTTCATTTCTGTTTACGGGACTATTCTTTTCTGAAGTAAATCCTTAAGTTCTTAGTAGACTTGATATTACGCATGTATACTTATGCATATACGAGCATGATCTGGAAAAGTAGTCAAATATTGCAGGTATAGTTAACCTCTCTGAAAATATAACATTTAAATGATCTAGTATTTCTTCAAACGTAGTCAGAACATTCCATTCTGAATCAACATAATAGAAGAATCGATTTACTTTCGATAGCATAATATATTCCTCATCTTAATTATAATAGATGTTAAAAGGTCATTGATTTCCCTTGTTAAGTTTTGAAAATGCAGAAGAGGATTAGTGAAATCTTATTGAGAGAAGTATGAATCCTTTAAGCTTTAGACACAATGCTCTTGTCATTCATGTCAATTTCCATGCTCGAAAGGAAATTGTTCATATAATTGGGAGATATTTAGGTCAAAGAGAGAGAGAGAGAGAGAGATTAAATAGGAATATTCCTTACATGCACAGTGTGACGACAAAATTTATGTAGTGATTATGCGGCAAGTATAAGTCTACTTTATAGTATTCAAAGTTTAATAATTTGGTAGCTAAATACCAATCGTTTTCTTATAATCTGGTTCAACTATTTATTTAGAGAAGTATCAGATAATTTGATAAAATATATAGTTTACTTGACTAAGCACAATTTATTGAATTAAGCAATGTATTAAATTATCCTTATGAACAAACCATTGTTTTAGAGTAATATTTTACTTCAATTTTCTGTTTTCTTGATCAACTTTCACAGATATTAAGGCTTTTGCTTTTATATTCAGAATCTAAGAGTATATTGACTCTACGGATGTACGTTAGAAATATTTAACCTGAACAACCCAATAAATAAAAATATTATAGTGTTTCTAGTTTTATGAATAGATAGGAAAGAGTGAAAATTAATCGATTAATTGATAGATAGGTTTATGGCTCATTTAAAAAAATGAAAATAAATTTATTAATTCCCTTCTGGTGGTTGTCTAGTCGAGATATAAAGATGAACTATAAAGATGAGATATATCGAGATATATCTCACCATTAGAAGAAAACTGGCCAGATCATGATCTCGTCATCATAAGAAATTCGGCAATATCTTGATGACAAGATATTTTGTCATTAGCAAAATTGGACAGATCTTGATAGACGAGATATCTCGTTGTATCCCCTTACAGGGTTAATTGATTGATATTTTAAGGTTAAGCTTGGAGATCTGCATAGCTAACTCTTATGTGAGAATTGTTGAGCATTTTAAATAACTTCTTTCAGAAACGTCGTAATCACTTTAAAGATTTTTCCATTAAATGAATATTTCAAAAGGCTGAGAAAAATTGTACGAAATTTAGGAAAAGAAAAATAGTTTACTATTTTTTTGTATTTTTGAACGAGGATCAATGGTTGCAGTCTTAATTTATTTGTGATAATTATTTCGTTTCCAAACAGTTAGGCTCATATTAGCAATATTTAATCATTCAATTTTTCAGGCATTAAGTAAAAGTAAGTCATTAAAATGCATGTATCCCATACTTTAGAATGTCAAATTTCTCCTTTAATAACCTTAATGAACATTGAATTGCAATGTCTGCTCAAGAATTTCAAGTAGAAAAACTAAATAACGGGGTAGATCATTAATCATTACTGGATACGAACAAGTTTAGTACAAATAAACATATATTTGTGTGTGGGCTTGCAAAATTTGGATGTTTGTCGCATTTAATCTTTCAAAATCTATAATTACAGTATTTTTCATGCATCATTTGTTTAAAAGTGAATATGTTTGATTAGTTACATAAAGTGAAAGGATCCTTTTTAAATCAGCTAACGAAACAATATTTCTAGGAAATACGCTATATACATGACCAAAATAATATTTCTCGAGCTATCTATATACTTTTAGTCAATAAAATTTTTATTTGAAAGAAACAAATAAATTTCATCTATAAATTCACATAATTTGGACTTTCACTAATTTCATCACATAGTGAGTAAGTTGAAAAGTTTTGATTCATATGAGGAAATATAAGGGGAGGGGGTACTTTATTCAACATCGCACTGAAGCAACACAACAGGCTATTGGCAACGGTCCAGAATTAATCCCGAAGAGAAGGATCTGAGGACAACACCTAGTAATTTTGAATCACGGTCAGATGACGAGGTCAACACATGATCTGGCATCTCACTCAGGAAATATAAAGGAAAGCTTTCTTACGTCGAACACTGGAATAAAAGAGTGTATATAATCCTTATGATATTTTGAATTACTTTTCTTCCTCTTAAAATATAAATGGCTCAATGTAACAATTTTAGGAAATTCATAAAATTAAAAAAAATATGTTTTGAAATAATTCCTGTGTGAACATTTGCTACGCAATCAGAAATTGTATCTCATAAAATGAGCATTGGGATTAAAAAATATACCAATATCCTTATGAGTGTTCTTTGGTATAGAGTAATTTTTATGGGATACAAAACCAAAGGTTCCCCTTAAAATCAGTCTTCTTGTTTCCATAGCATCTATCAATTTTTTTAGTTCGCAAGTGGAAAATAAATTTCGACAAATAAGACTTCGATGCTTTGTGACTTGACATTTCTTCTGTCTGTCAAGATATTTCCCCGTATTTTAGTTCTTAACACAGTTGTAATAATACGGGTCTGCAGACGTTTGATGTTTACATCTTAGGCTTACCTCTCTCCATCCTCTCTTGCTTTTTGAGTCAAACGTACCACGAGCTAACTTGTAATGCACGTGTGTATGGATGTGTAGCCTAACTGCAGAACTGGTTTTAAGTTTTCTCTTTCCTAAAATAAAATTTTACTGGATGCAATTTTTTCAAGCAGTAATGCTTTTGATTCGTCTTGTGTAAAAATAAGTTTTTCTCAAATATTTTATTACTCAAACTGGATATTTCTTTACGACAGTTAAATTTCTCATCCAAACCATTGTATATGAATTTTGCATAGGATATATGTATGTTCGTATTGGAAAGACATAAACATGAAACCATTCAATTAAAAAAAAAGCAAATGATAGTGTCTGAGTAGTACATCGATTAAGGTGTCGAGTTGTAAGATCGGCCGCAACTTAGTAGAGCTTTCACATTGCCTTTTTCGAACGTACAATTTAGCAAAGCAATCTGAGTCTATGAGAGCCATTTTCTGTAAAACTAAATGTAGGTGACTGTAGTGTTTCTGTGGTGATATGTGTTTCATGTAAGTATACCGGACTTGATGTTACTTGGCTTGTTTTTCGAATACGATTTAAGCACTAGACTTATAAAAAATTTCCAAAATAGGGAATGTGAATTGATTTTTAATGCATGATTGGTCAACATCAAAAGATTAAACGCCAAAGGTTATATTAAAACGTTGATAAACTATATTTTAAGGTAGACCCGATAAGTATCATGCGAAAACATTTGGATAACGGAATAAAATCTCTACTTTCCGTCTGGTTTGTTTTTATACTGAAAATGGCTCTCATATTATCCGCATTTTAAATCCAGATAAATTTAATTTCTATATTAAATTTTAATAAACCTTTTAACCATAGTAGCTTTCAGTGTTTAGTAAGTTTTTCTTATGAATATCTTGTGCACATAAATATATTTCTGAGATAAACATAAAAAGCTTACATTATTCATATACCAGATAAAATATTAACTTTTTCAAGGCACATCCCTTTTGCAAAAACGATGCCATTTGCGTGTACCCTAGTTATCGTCACAGCTTTAATCACTCTCAAAAGAATAAATTAATTAGAAAAACAAGATAAGCCCTCGTCTGTACTGTTTCACTAATTTCATAAAGGAAGTTCCCGTGATCATCATTTACTACAACAAAAGCTTGAAGCTATCAGGGTCTAGGGAGTCGTTGATTGGTTGAAGCAAAGTCATTCTGAGCGGTTCCGGTCTCTGGATACTATACAGAGTTCCTGTCAATACTAATGGACATTTTTGGTTTTCTCCTTTGGCATACATTTCGTGAAGTTCATCATTGTACAATGCCGAAAACAGACCAGGTTCTGTTTCAGTGATGTATTTTCAGATTTCAAGTCAAACAATGGTCAATTGGTCCATTGTCTGACTTGAGATTTGAAGCTTTTACATAAACTATATTGGTCCAAAATATAGTTAATATAAAGCTTGGTATTACGTACATGCATGTGAAGTGAATTTTCCAACCTGTTTTTATGTGCAGTTTCAGACACTTTCACTTTACAATCTGCAGTGTCCCTGCTTGACTTCAAACCCCGTTTGACCTACTTGACCAGTAGAATCTTTTGTAGGATTCTTTCTACCAATAAATGTGTGATTATTGAGTCCTCGTGTGTGTTGCGATGAAAAGGCATCCTACACTAATAAATCTCGTAAAGCTCAGAGGGCTAATGATTTAGATTGCTCAATCGACAACGCAATATATTTAATTTCTTGTTTTTCTTAGTTGTAGTAATAAATGTTACACAAGCATGCCCACTTCCAGCAATTTGCATTAAATAATCACGGACATGGTTTGCTTTTAACAATTGTATACACGTTTAACTACACACAAATAAACAAATTTACTGGATCTATGATAATCTAAAATTTAACTATAAATTTCATCTCAGCAACCTTTCCAAATTTTCATGATAATGTGAGGTTATTAGAAGATTATGTGTTAAATTTAACCGATTATATTCAATCACCTTCCTCCATGGCGAATTTATCGTAACAACGTCTCTTAGTTATTAAATTATAATGTTTTACCTACTTGTTTATCCTTAGAAATGATTTTACGGTTGACTCAATACTTAAAGATAATTATACTGTATTGGAAACATTAATGTATTGTCAGGGAATTTTGTCTTGAAATATTTTCTCCGAATTCTTATTTGTTTACTTTAGCGATAAAACTAGAATTTTCTGTTTACAATGAACTTTTCTTTAGTACAGACTATAAGAATAAATAAAGCATGAAAAAGTAAACAAAATAGTTGCTGTAACTAATAATTGGTGTTCGCAAAATATATGTTTGAAAGTTTTTCAATTACAGATATTGAAATAATTAAGAGTCGAGAAGATGTAATGTTTTGAAAACGACTTAGCTTTATTAATCAGTAGGGTATAGAAATATATTAATTCTTTGGGATATCTTTTAATTTTATTTTTAGAGATAAAACCAAAATTAAATATTCTGAATAAAATAAGAAAACTATAGTTTGTACTACTGTGAGTTATGTTAAGAGCATGGGATTTTAGTTGCTGAACATCTTTCTAACAAAAGTGTAGAAGTCAAAAAGCTAGCGAATTTTAAATTCACGCTATTCACAGGTTATGTTTTCAGCATAATCAACTGCACTCTATTTTCCCGATAATTTATATTATGCTTTAAACGTATGAACCTTTCAATTTCATTCATCTGTCATTGATCAACGCATTAAAATTATTCCCAGCTGGCACATATTTGAAAAAATAAAAAACTATTGTCGGCTTAGAGCGAAATACACCAAGACCAGAATGTACTGACTCACGTGGTATAAGTGATATTTTCATTGCATGAAGGTTAGATTTCTTAGGGAATAGAAGTTTTCTTCCATTTTCTAAGAAATGTTTAGCGTGTTTTACTTGTAAGCCAAAGATACAGAATTTTGTTCCGTAAACGAATATCTTTCATAAATAGAAGTCTGCTTTCATGGAATACAAACGAAAAAATATTATTAATTTGTTTGATCAGAACTTTTCTACCCTTATTAAGGAGGCTAACAGAACGGGTTATAACTATTTCCTTATGTTTACCGGAAGGGGCAAAAATTAATAATATGTCATGTGTTAAATATTTGTTCTCAGCCCAGATACATTGCGGAGCGAAATCTTGACTTATAGCATACTGTTTACTTTTACGGCCAACTTTCTCACCTCTTAATGAGAATTGCTGGACTTTTTAGCTACCGCTTCGGACAATATAAGTCTTGCGCAAATAATAAAGTCTGGTGCACGTGGAATGGTACTTAGCCTTAATTACGAAAGTGTCTCTTGTGAAATATTCATCAGTAATAAATTTATTATTTTCATAAACAATAACCGAAGGATTTTGCACCAAACATCTAGAAGCATTCAAGCTGCTAAAGAATCACTCACTACAAATAAGGCTCGTACATTGTTAAAGTTGGTTTAGAATTGAAAGCAAATACTTTTGAAAATTTGAACTTTTTAGTCGAAAAATAAACATGATACGAATGCTCCAAAAAGTCTATACGTTTGAAAATCGATAACCTTATTCTTTATAATTCATATGATATAAAATCGAGTGGTAAAGACTGTCCATTTTAGGCAGACTGGATTGATTCCATGAAAGTTGTATTTTAAGAAACAAAATATGCCAGGTGTTGGGGATAGTCTTAGCATAAAACGAAAATCAGTGGATACGTTTTATATAAATCGTTTAAAGCTTCACCGTTTGCTTGTACAGAAAATTACGAACACAAAATATCAGTTTATCAAATTAGTTTAGCCATGTAAGAACTTCCATTACTTTCTTTAAAGGGGAATGTATAAAAATAAAGAAAGTAATTTGAGTGGGTGAATTATTATGAATTTAATAAAAACCTCGAACCATATAATTCTCAATAACGCTATTAAAAAAATTCAGTAAATTTAAATTTCAGAGTTATCTTTCAATTTTCTCATAGGTTAATTTGAGCGAAACATGATTCAAATTCATTTACTAGATATAAATACTCTCAGCTATCCTAAGCATCGTATGTTTTTAAATTAAACAGCTTATATGAATGTTTTATAGGTCCCAAGGTTCAGAAATAGTTTTGATCAGATTATCTGAAAATTGTTATTTTATTAGGGTTCAGTTTAGCTGTGAAGTTAGTTTCATTTAAGTGAAAATATATTATTTGACATTGATATTTTCTATAAAGCGCTTCTTCACTTATATTATCTAGTCACAATTTCATTTCATATGTGATGGTTTTTCTGTGAAGCTAAATATAAAGGGCGTTAATGATTTTCTGCTCACATTTTCTCTTTTATTTCAGAAGTGAACTTGGTATGTTACTCGAATGTAATTTTGCAAATCGCTTACAGAAGTAATCATAAAATAGATAGTTTTTAGTTTCCTATTTCATTACAGAAACATATCCAATACACGAGTTACAAGTGGTAGCTCCATGCAATCTGGGTCTAATTATCCCACACGAATAATTTAGTATCAGAGAGGGAATTAAACGCTAAAGTCGTTAAAACGGTGAAAAGTTCAAAGTTATATCCATTGTAAACAGTTATAATATTTCATCAAAACTATATTTCCTTCATCTAGTATAGTCGTTCTCAACAGTTACATTTGAGTCACGTAGTTTTAAACAAATCTGTTCGTTAAATGAAAACATTGAGTTCCCGCAATAGTCATTTTAATCTGGGACTAAGTTTATCGGTCCATGGTGTGCTTACAATTCTTGAAATGGACTACCCCAAGTCCTCTGTCTTCTCATCAGAACTGCATTTCTGTTTGTTAATGTGTCTATTCATAATTTTATTATAACTTTGTGGTTCTTCGCTAAATGAAAGTGAATTATCTTTTGGTACTTGCGTCATGTGACTTATATATGGATCGATTTTGAGAAAATTATATGAAGCACATCTTAATTTGTTGCTAAACGAGAGAACGTGCTCTGATGGATCAAAATGCTAATATCTAATCAAAATCTATTTTTTTTTATTTCGGCTATGCTTCTATTGAGATTGAACCTATAGGGAAAGTGGTACCCTATTTGTTTTCCATATATAAGAATTTTTGGGACAGTTATACCAAGAGTATCCTGGAATAACTAAATTAACTATTCTCGTGTGTTTTAAATCCCAGTTTTGCCATATCAATCGCAAAATTGCTTCAAATCATTTTTAAGATGGTATGCATAAATTTTTCCTTAAATTAATTGTGAATTAGGTTTTTCGTTTCCATTTTTTGATGGTTTAATTTATCCACTACGATTTAAAAGTAAATTGTAACTTATATGCAATGTGTTTTTCATAAGAAGTATTTATGCGTTTAATATGGACATCTTTGGTTTAAAAGCTGACACATTTTATAACTTGTTTAGAAGTCCCCTGTTCATGTCCAATGGTTTGGCTTCACAATCGCAGCAGTTACTGGAAGATGGTGTATCACTAATAGCTAGGGATTTTATGACTTTCCCATCAATCATGATAAAATATAGGATCATTCACTTTGAATATATGCTCGTATAAATATGTTTCAGCTTCGAACAGAGAGAGAGAGAGAGAGAGAGAGAGAGATACTCTTTAATTCATATTTAGCATGAAGTCCCTCTTCTTGAATCAAGCTTCGTGTCTAATCAGTATAATTGCCTACTTGTTTTCACTGATCACTAAACTAAATTCTACTTATATATATATAATAACCAAATATGATAACAATCATAATTGTAATCAGTGGCAGTTAATAACTTTCACAAATAATGAAAATTTAATATAATCTGCCTCTGTACAGAATTATTATAGCCAATCATATTATTTTATTGTTCATTAATATTATGTCAACATTCATACAATACGGAGACTAAATAATAAAAACGGCAATAAAATCATCGGACTTTGTTTTAATTAATTAAGTATTGTGTAAATGTCATGTCTTGTTATGGAATAAGTTTATAATTACTACAATATATCTGATGTTTTAAAAGTAGTTGTGAAATATTTATCATGAAAAAACGTAATGTAGAATGGAATTGAGAAAACGCGAACGATACTCATGTAAGGCAAAGCACACCCTTCAGAAAATTTCGCGAACAGCAAAACTTGCAAGAAGTTGCAACTCATTTGACATAACAGTTATATAATAGTATCTATTTTCAAAATAAATCACCGAGAGCTTATAGGAACGTGGAGCATTTTTTATAAGTTTAAAGAAAAGGAATAAAACAAGAAATTTTAGATATAGATATTTCGCACTTTATAGGAGTTAGGTATTATTTTTAGTAATGCATAAAAAAGTATTTGTTTCAAATATCGTCTTAGACTAAATATATTAGATATATGAATTATGAAACATAATTATAACTACACAAAAAAAATTCAGGAAAGATAGGAAAATTCTGGTTGAAAAAGGAATATTTTTATTAAAATGTTAAAAGTTTTTCTCATTCATTATATCAGGAATTAATTACATTTCGAATCATTGTAGGGTACTTGAATTCACTGATATCAAAAAATAGTAATCGGTGCAAAAAATAATTACTTTCAGGTTGTAGTTTTTTTCCATCTCGGAATCACCGTAGGGTGTGGCAAGTCAACTCTTGTTTATTCTAAAAAAGATATCCGGCAAGCAAAAGCGACGACGCGACTTTTGTATAATTTGTAACTTTGTGCATAGTTTTCTAAAACAGGAAATAATAACGAACGTAAATATTATATTTTAACAGTTGCGCATCAGTAATTTCATCAGAGCCTTAACACTATAATTTTCTATTTCACTTGTAAAGTATTAAACTTATTTTGTCTGCATATATTTTGATGTTTTATCTGGAAATTGAATGTATAAAATAGCGTGTGAAAAAGTAAACGTATCTGCTAAAGGAATGTAGGTAAAATTCTTTCGTTATCACAGTGATGATTGCAAATACCAGACATTTGGCACTACGCCATTAACTTACGTCCTCCCTATATTTATATTTTTACATTTCCATAACGCAGTGCATATTTCCAAATGGTTAGGCTTCTGAAGGTCACAAAGGGCTTTGAGAAGAGTCAGCAAGTCCCAAACGCAGAAAATATTTACTACTGTAAAGCACTGCCCTTATCACTGCTTTAATATGGATATGGAAATAAGAAATAATTACTCTCTTAAGATGAAAGGATTGCAATTGAAAACTCAGACAAGACTGTTTCAAGGGAGATTTTTGTACATAATATTTTCTTGCCTTTCAGACTTTCATTAGCATATTTAATGAAATTTTACACAAAATAAAATAATGGTCTAAAAAACTCTACACATTTTTAAAACTATTCTGATGGGTTTTTCGTGCAAAGCGCATTATTTCCACAGTTCTAAGAAATAATTTGGCAGAAAATATTTTATTCCAAATTTCATAATTTATTCCAAAGTTGACATGATCCTTAACTATTTGTTCTAATCATTAACAAGTTATTTGTTTTGTAGTGAACTTATCCACCACTACAAAAGTTAACTTACAGTACAGTAGTATATATATCAGTGTAACGCAATCGCAACATGAAGTACTTTTTGGTAGACAAAGTTACACTGCCTTTCACACATCTTGCTAAATTGAGTGCGAACCGATTGTTGAAAGCCCATCTAGTATTTGTCAGAAGTACCATCAAGCTTGTTTTTTTTAAAGTGCGCGTGTTCATAAACACTTCCGACAGTTTAGGAAGACAGTTTAATAGGAAGATAAGTTTTAATGATTGAATAAGTTGGTTTGCTCCCACAAAGAAATAAAGTCTTGCTAGTATGATATATTCAGCACGCGATAATGAATGGGACTAGAGCCATATCGGATGTATAAAAGTAGAGTGAGTAATGGTAACTTTTTTATGTGCCTTGATCATGAGACCAAACCTAGAAGTAACGTGACTCTTAGATTTCTTTCGTCTGCCTGGAGGAAACGAACGTTCATCATCTGATTGGTCCACGGGAGTGAAGACGTCCATCTATTGATTCATCATCTCACTGGTCTACGACATAGTAGTAGGCTTTGTCAATTTCACCATTTTCGTCATCATTTTTTAGAAATGTCCATTCACACATCTATCCCGTCATAAGATGTTATATCGTCAAATAAGGCAATAAATTTCCAAATCTACAAACCTAGTCAATTTTTCCCAGTGCAGTCATTCGACTTCTTGTCTACATGTTGGTCACACTTTTAGAATCTCCTCTCAATAACGACACTTAGTTCACTTATATTTCACGTTTATGATAAAAACCTGAGCACAGAAAGATCAAGATTGCGTTGCAATCAGTCACATGACTTTGTAACGCTAATGAATAAAAATTAAGGATAAAATCGTTTCGAGAAGCACTGACGTTAACTTGTGTCGTGGATACATTCTCGTCAGATCACTATAAAAAGTTAATGGTTTCTTAGTGTGAAGTTGCCTGGAGGGACAGGGAAGATATAATTAAAACGTTGCACACACACAGTAAAACGTTAAGGTATAAGGTCGAAATTCGCACACACATAATAAATAAACAACTCCGATTAATCCTGGCAGTAATGCAACGTTGGTACGTTAATTCTCTTAGATTAGCTTCAATTGAAAATATTTAGAAATGAGTATAATTACAGCTACGGAAATTGAATACCAGAAATATTCAGAATAAAGGTTGGTTAGATTTTATGGAGCAAGGGCCACATTTTCCCAAGCTTCCCCAAACACAAGACTATCAACGTTAAGTAATGGAAATATATACGAGCAAAGTTGTACCGATAAAGAAGAGAGAAATAGGGTAAGTTACAGGAATCGAACTTTTACGCTACAGCTCTTAGGTGCCTAGCACAGTGGGGACACCAGCTGATCGTCGGAGGCCCTATACAGAATAAAAATGTTGAATTAGGACTATGAATTTAGGAATAGGAATTCAATTATGACTGTAAAATAAAATACACAAATTCAAAAGAGAAAGATTACTTGACACTAATAACAATGATTTAAAATATAACAAATGATGATAATCGGGTTTTAGTTGAATGAACCTTATCTACTGTTGTATCTCGATTTAAAATGCATTGTGAGCGTGCATCAGATAATATTATTCTTATAAATATTCTTGTGTCTTGACTTTAATATTTACAATTTCTTGATTTTTAAATTTTTGGATTTCTCTTTGTTTTGGTTTGTAATTTTGAATTATATATATATATATATATATATATATATAATTCAAAATTACAAACCAAAACAAAGAGTGAGCCTGCCTATTTTAAGCAAGGCCAGGTTTTCACTTGAAAATGCGAAGTTACCCCCCGAAAACTGAAAGTACTACCAGAGATTAAAAAATCATAAAAATAATACCTGTTACCAAGGTTAGGTATCAAAAGAACTGCCAAAGTAATACCTTACGGAAAGTTGCCGCGCAAGGCAGGAGCGCAAAACATTGCCAGATCCGTATTATGTAGAATAACGGATTTAAAAAAAGTAAGAGGGTGGCTTGGAGATAATGTGAAAAATTTAGTGCAAATGAAAAGGAGGGAAGAAAGGTAAATTTTAACAAGAAAATAAAATTGTGACAAGGAGTAATGATTGTGGGCAGTGATGAAATTAAAGGGAAAAAAACCGAGGGCAAAAGTGAAAAAAATAATTATATAGTTATGTTTAGGCTCCATCTATTTGTGGAGAAAGTAAGTAAAGTCAAGAAGAAAATAATTTTTAAAGAAAAAACTTTTTAAGAAAATTGTTGGGGAAGTTGTTATTTAAGAGGGTGGTTTTAAGAGTTTTGAGCTGATAATCAATAGTAGTTTGGTCTGTGCAAATATGATGAATTCTATAGATTTGATTATAAATTAAGTTATATATATATATATATATATATATATATATATATACTGGGTGAGGCTCCTCCCTGATGACGCCCTCATCCACCAACACTTCATAATTTTTTTCAAAATCTGCCTTCTGCCTTTTGGATTCTGCTTAACTATATTTTACCCCCAATGTTTACTGTATATATATATATATATATATATATATATATATATATATATATATATACATACACTGGTGGCCACCCAAATTTTAACACCAAGAAAGACAAGAGATATCACAACAAAATTTATTTTGTAGGTAACATGTTGACCAAGTATCAAATGATTAAATTTATAGACTTCTGTGAAGTGTGGTTCCTGCCAAAATCAGTAGCCAGAGTAGCCGCCATTGTTGGAGATCACCGCTGCCACACGCCTCGGCATTGATTCAAAGAGACTTTGGATGTGTTCTTGGGGTACAGCAGACCAAGCAGCTTCCACACGTTGCCAAAGTTGATCTGGTGTGGCAGCTGGGGATGTATTCTGGGTCAATCGTTGAGCAACCATGGACCACATGTTTCTATCGGCGAAAGATCCGGAGAGCGAGCTGGCCAGGGAAGCAATTCAATCTGGCGATTGACGAAGAACCCTTGGACAATGCGTGCCACGTGTGTCGCGCATTATCCTGTTGAAATATGGCTGTGGGCAAGCCCTGAAGGTAAGGAAGGACAACTGGCTCCAACACCTCGGAGATGTAGCGCTGGCTGTTTAAAGTACCGGCAATGCGTTCTAGAGGAGTGCGAGAGTGATATCCATTACCGCCCCATACCATAATACCCGGTGCAGGACCAGTGTAGCGGTGCATAACGCAGCTGTTCAGCATCCTCTCTCCACGGTGTCTCCAGACTCGAATCCGACCATCGTGGTGTTGCAGACAGAAGCGTGACTCGTCAGTAAAGACAATTTCATTCCATTCTGCCGTCCACATCCTTCTTTCATCGTACCATTGGCGGCGGAAACGTCTGTGGTTCTGCGTCAAGGGTAGACGAAGCAATGGACGTCTTGCGTACAGACCACTCTGCTGTAAACGGCGTCAAATGGTACGCGCAGACACTGGATGATGCGGTACAGACTGAATGTGCTGTGCTATGGTTCGTGATGTGGCTGAGCGATCCGTCACTGCCATACGCACAATATGCCTGTCATCACGTGAAGTGGTGCACTGAGGTGGATGCGATCGAACACGTCGGTCCGTCGTACCCTCCTGCATCCAACGATCACATATCCGCATTACAGTTGTTTGGTTTCGTCCAACACGACTACCGATTTCCCTGAAAGATAATCCACAATCTCGGTAGGCCACTATCCTTCCTCTGTCGAACTCGGATACTTGATCAAAAGATGATCGCTGTTTTCTATGAGGCATAATTGATCGTTTTTTTGAAAAAACCACAAGAAAAACACAATTGCCGTACTTGAAATCGTCGAAATCTCCAAGCCTTAAATAGCGCTTTGAAGTGGCGCCACAGGCGCGCGTGATGTGCGTCTGCGCTGAAATTCTAATCATTTGCATATCTCACCTCCGCTAATGCATGTTGTAAATTTCATATTAGTTGCATGCTTCCTTCAGGGTGTTGCATTTACGGTGGCCAGCAGTGTATATATATGTATATATATATACAGTAACCGCCAGGAGTAACCCACCCCCAAGCACCAAATATGTATGGAACATGGTGCAAATCCATAATACACACTATCTAGAATCTTTCCTTCCTGTTATTAAAATTTTAAATTTACATCGATAACATTTTATATGTTGCACATGCATTGACAGAAATACATTCAATAATATCAGTTTGCCGTTTGCATAGTTAAAAGATATTCTCAAATATCTCAGTTTACGTATGCATTGTAAATATTAAAATCAAGACACAAGAATATTTATAAGAATAATATTATCTGATGCACGCGCACAATGTATTTTAAATCGAGATACAACAGTAGATAAGGTTCATTCAACTAAAACCCGATCATCATCATTTGTTATATTTTAAATCATTGTTATTAGTGTCAAGTAATCTTTCTCTTTTGAATTTGTGTATTTTATTTTACAGTCATAATTGAATTCCTATTCCTAAATTCATAGTCCTAATTCAACATTTTTATTCTGTATAGGGCTTCCGACGATCAGCTGGTGTCCCCACTGTGCTAGGCACCTAAGAGCTGTAGCGTAAAAGTTCGATTCCTGTAACTTACCCTATTTCTCTCTTCTTTATCGGTACAACTTTGCTCGTATATATTTCCATTACTTAACGTTGGTAGTCTTGAGTTTGGGGAAGCTTGGGAAAATGTGGCCCTTGCTGGCATAAAATCTAACCAACCTTTATTCTGAATATTTCTGGTATTCAATTTCCGTAGCTGTAATTATATATATATATATATATATATATATATATTCATTTCTAAATATTTTCAATTGAAGCTAATCTAAGAGAATTGACGTACCAACGTTGCATTACTGCCAGGATTAATCGGAGTTGTTTATTTATTATGTGTGTGCGAATTTCGACCTTATACCTTAACGTTTTACTGTGTGTGTGCAACGTTTTAATTATATCTTCCCTATCCCTCCAGACAACTTCACACTAAGAAACCATTAACTTTCTTGGCCTTCTGGCTTTTCGCTGTCTTTATTTCTGGCACTATACTTTTTAATGTTTTTATGTTTGATATGTACACAAAATATTAGAAAGCTGTAGTACTGAGAATACAGACAAGTGAAAAGCCAGAAGACTAAAAAGCCAAAGTACCAAGTTATAGACATAGTCAAACAGAAGCCAAAAATCAGTACTGTCCATGCCTGCGCGCCGAAGCCGCAGACATAGCATGTCTAGTAACATAATTCAATATTTCAAAACAAAGATAAATTCAAGAAAATTAAGAATACCAAGAAAATTAAAAAAAAAAATGAAGCGGTGTTGGTGGATCAGGGCGTCATCAGGGAGGAGCTGACCCCCAGTATGAGGTTTTCTGCGTGTGGGCGGCAGTTCACCATAAGTAGCCCCTCAAACACCACAAGTAGAAAGGCAAAATTAGAAAGGTAAAACGGGAAAAGGTCAATCAGGCAAAACAAAATATCAAAGGATACACACGTTAAAGACAAGCACAAGCACAACACAAAATCGTACAAAACTATAGAAAACATTATTAACTTACCCATATTAACAAACTTCATTTAGCCAACAACCCGCCACACTTCGCATGAGGATCGCCAACAAATGCCATTTATAACGCCTACAAAATATTATACTATGTAACACAGTTAAAGATCATTAATCCAGTAAATCAAAAGTTTGCCCAAAGTACCGTGGTGAAAAGTGTTCAATTACACAAAAATAAAAGTGTTCTATTACTGCTCAAAAAGATCAAACACAAATATAGTGTTCGATTCCAGCCTGTTATAAAATTAATAGAGTCCGATTTTTGTTTAATAGAATAGATAGTCAACAGGCACCTCAATATAATAAGCCATTAGAAAAGCATTTCATAGAAAATGTTAATTATAAACCCTTAAAAAATTCATTTTTTCTTTGGATGATGGAACTTGTCTCAAGTTAAAAAAATTATTCAAAACACTACATTTTCAATTCTCACTTTCTACTTTTACTGCATGATATTTACAAAGCTCGACTTTCTGAAATTAATATGAGAAAAACCATTTATAATGATAATTTAATTTACATGACAATACAATTTAAACACCCAATTTTTGATAAATTTAAATTTAATAAAATTGTAAATAACTTAATGAATATTTTTTTCCATAAAATTTTTTAATATAAAAAATGCTTTAAATATGATACATCTTTGGGTATGAAAATATTTAATTATAATCATTTTTGCAGTAAGGTTAATTTATATAGGGATAACTGGTGAATGCTTTTGCAACTTTAAATTATAGGCCATATTTAAATGATATCCTAAGACATATTGTAACTGGTATTCTTGGAATTTTTGATTGAGAACAATTAAGGGAATTAATGTATAAGGGTACTAATTCAGACCTATATACAATATTAAAAGAAGTAGTTTTGTACTTAAAAGTTTCCTTGAAGACATTGATAATTTCTGTATTATGTCTTCCACTAAATTTAATACCCCTTTTTAGCACTTCACAGAATAGAAATGGAAAATTTAAATGAAAATCCCCCACCTTCTGGAAACCACTACGATAACTATAAGGAAATAGCCCTAGCTATTAAAGACATAAAATAAATTCATGAGTACACCGGTACATAAAGCATCAGGTAACTATGCTATTATTTGTAAAAACTATATTTAAACTGCTTGATACTGAGCATAAAAATTCTGAAATCTACAAGTCCTGTAAATCTACATACAATACTATTGTTACCAATTTTTTTCTTTAAATAAAAGACTAAAAATTTCTAATCATCATATTATTTTACCATACATAACTATTGTTCCTAAATTTCATAACAATCCAATTAAATTCCGATTTATTACCAGTGGTACAAATACTTATATGATTAAACCCGGTATCTTACTTTTTAAATAATTAAAAATTATCCTTAATGTCATAATTGTTGCATATTTACTGTGATTTTAATACATGAATCGCCCTCTGTTGACAAACATTTGTGTGAACTTATTTTTTCTCTCGCAAAAAAACTCTTCTTCATGAGAATAATTTTTTCACAAACCACATTCAAATATACAAATTCGTTTAATTTTTACGAATTCTTGAAGGGTTTACGAATTTTTGGGACACTCGAGAGTATTGTTTAAGTAAAGGAACTGGATGTTATGCTGAGCCAAGTAAATAAAAAAAATTACAAATTTAGAAAGATCAAAGTAGATTTTAGTAAAGATTTATTGTTTTGTTGAATGGTGAATGAGGTCAAGTCAAGTGCATGGCATTTGTTTCATTCATTATTTTGTTGGGGATTTAGTCTGACAGGTAACCGAAGAAGGCCCAACAGGCTGTCTAATGCCAAGAAGTGCAAAAAATCAGTCCAAAAGGTTCATTGAAATAGATTGGCTTGACACTCGTATGTCATTGAAAAATAGTAAAACAATACTATGAAAACAAAAGTTAAGAATTGCAATGCATATAAGAAACAATTCTGCGTATTTATTTCCTTTCTTTCTCCTCTAGATTTCTTTTAACGTAGATGCTTCAGTCGTTTGAAAATGGAGATAATGATATTAAAGAAATCCCAAAAGGTCCCAAACATTGTCTCAAAGATAGAGAAATTCTTTAACAAATAGATAAGCGGTACTTTAAATTATTAAAAAGATACAGATATAAATACGTGCATAAAAGATCATGAGATGGTAAAATTCCTTAAGTACGTGCCTATTCAAAACAATTTATTATTTTATTTGTATACATACCGTGCCTTTTTTGTTAAAGGTGAAATTTTTATTACTATTAGTTGGATTAATAATTTCAAAAGACGAATCGAAAAGAAAAATGTTGGAGCATGATGTAAACCATTTTATTGGACTTACTTGTACACCTCTGTCGTTTCATAACATTTCTTAAGAATACGATTTTGTAAGGGAATAAGTAATGGAATATTTAAATAATTAATAACAAGTACCGGAGCAAAGAAATTCTGCTTATTTTGTGCCAATTAAATCAAAGACCGTGACTTCTATATATGTTTGATTCACAAAGGGTTTCGTTTCATAACAATTCATGCCTTTCTAGATTGCTTCATTCAATATTTAATTTCCATCTGTGCAATTAATTCTTCAAATTTATGTAATATAGGAAAAAGGAAAAATAATAAATATTTAATTCACTTTAGAATATTGTTCTGTTCAATAAAATGCATATTATAGCAATTGGATTCCGAACGAATTTGATTCAAGACTTATCCAAACACAGGTAATTATTAAGTTCACTAAAATTCTTAATTAAACAATTGCATCATTTCACTAATATTTATGAGCAATCGAAGAACCCACATATTTCATTTTTGTAGGAATAATAAATGCGTTAATACCAGATTCTTTCAAGAATTTAAGTAAACTAGAAATTGAATTGTGACTTTTTATAGTTGAAAATTTGATGTATATTGTACAATAATTTGAACAATATTTTTAAAACACAGTAAAGACAATTTAATAATGACGTTTTTCTGTATTATGGCTTTCAAGTAGCTAAAGTAAACGGATGATCTCGGATTGAGTTATAAGATAATTAACTAGTTCAAAACTAGGCATTATATACGCAGATAAAATATAAACGTATACAACAATTGCGTTTTTGTAATATTTTCCCTTATACTTATTGTTCTGAGAAATCCATATAGGGGACCGTAGAGTAGTGTCGTCCGTGTGAACATGTTTAAGCTATGTAGATTATCCAAAATCAGAATTATAATGCTCTCAAAATATGCTTGAGTACCAATCAATGACCACTATATAATTCATTTTATTTCTAATCTAGTATAATATAAATCAACAAATGTAGTATTAATGCTATTTATCAGATAAATTTAAAATATAATTGAAATAAAATACATTTTAAATCAATAAATTAACAATGATAGACTCGTATTGATTTGTTATTCTGGCACTTGTTTCACTCCTTATCCTTATGTCTTTCATTTTAAAAAATCCTGAATATGTAATTATGAAAAACGCAGATAAAAGGGATAAAAGAACGGAGCATGTTAATAAGGAATACGGATTTCGGATCGAAGAAACTGTGATGTAGAAGTTGAAGCAGATGTTATTTTCTTATTTGTCACTCACTTACTGGATATACTAGAAAATAGGAGGGCTTACGTGATTGTGTCTACAGGAAAATGGGAGGGGGAAAATAACGATAATAATTGACTGTGGAATGAGTGAAAGTGTTGGCATTGGTTAGAGAATTGTTTATGGAGCAAGGTTTTATTGGAGATGGAGCAAGTAAGGGGATATAATTGGAATTTCTCGGGCTAAGGTGTAGAGATCTTGTAGACGACAGGAGGACGACCTGTGATTGGACCTGTAATGCACGTACTCATCAAGAAACCAAAATGTTAAAGCAGCACCTCCAGTTTGTCGTAATATCCTTGGAGCATCATAATCGCGGTAAACGACATCCCTGAGCAAATGTCAGAGACTAAAGCCGGTGAGAAGCACTCACCTAGTCTTGCATTCCATTCGCTTTGACCCCTCAAATCCACATCCATCTTTATGGCACTCCTGTTGTGATCGTTGTGATTCTTAATGATGACTGTTCAGAGTTCAATTGGATATAAAATGTTACACAAGAAATTTTCCTTAATGTTATTTAAAAATATGATAATGAGTATATTGCAATAAATAATAAAAATGAGCCTTTAACTCTTCACAACACCTGAAGCAATATTTATGCTAATGACAATATTTATTCTAATAAAGCAGAAGTTATGTTCATCAATTAAGAACTAATACTAGATGCTTGATACAGGGCGATCCGTTTCCTAGTTCGAAAATTATTTACCATAGAAAGAAGTCACCGAATGCTCTCACTTTTGTTTAAACTAGTGTTCATTGTAATATAAATATAAGTGCTTGGTTTCAGTTTCTGTTTAAGAGGAAACATAACAAGGGCATGTGTCTTTTGAGAGGGGAAAGTTTGAAAATATCTCACAACTTCCCTCACCACTATCCGATCAAAACCTCAGAATAACTTGTATCGAAAAATATTATTTTAAAGAAAGAGTTGGATTTTTACCACCTAAAATAACGTATTTGTGACTTTCAATCATTTTAAAAGCATTTTATTTTCAAGTAAGACGTGCTTGAAGTTCAGAATACTGAAGAGTAATTTCAATTCAAAAGTACTTTCTTCTCAAAAATGTTGTTCTTCTTTCAGGTTTAAAAAGTACTACTTTTGAGTGATTGAGTTTGTGAGGTAATACGTTGTTCATTTCTCTAAAGTGCATTTACGTGCTTTCATTAATGACGTGTAAATATTTAACAAGTTAAAGTCATAGGAACTTTCCAAGCAGGTATAATGATATTTACTGTGTATCCAAGTTATGTTTAAGTTAGGAAAGAAAAAATAATTTACATCTCAATTTAAAAAACAAATAAAATAGATAGGCTTAAGTGCTTTGTAAATTTTTTGGGACTTTTGTTATTGGAGTACGTGAGTAACAGGATGGATATCAATTAACTTCATTTACAAGTCGTGCAAACTACAAGTTTTGAAGAATTGGGATGAAATTTGAAATTTGGTTGGTTCTCAATTAGGTGCTCAAGATGATGCATGCAAGGACAATTCAGCTCTCAAATTTAGGAACTTTTCATTAATAAAATCTACTTTTTTGGTTTACTGATATTAGTATAGAAAAAAACTATAAGACCAGTCGAACACAGGAATTTTACTTCCTGTAACAAAAATGCTCTTGCAGGATACATATAAAATAACATACTATAAAATGTAATTAATCGCCATTTTAGCGACGTTTGGCGTTTTCAATTGATATTGGCTACGGAATTTATTCTATAGAATTTTTGTTGGCGAGATGGACTGAAATTGGTATTAAAAAAAAATCAGCCAGTGACGTCATGTACGGAATACGACTAGAAAGCAAGTTCCACCACAAAAAGACAACCGAGACTTGTATATAGCTTGTCTCAGAAAAAGACTCTCATAAAACTTTCTTTTCTAGGCCGAAAAATGAGTGAGAAAGAACATTATCAAATCTTGAGTTGCTTAGTCTACTGAAATAGTTGGTTTCTTAAATTAGTACAGATTTACATTCTGACCACCATGGACACAAAGTATGCATATCGTTCTATTACACAGTATTTATATTCAACATCCTTGTTATAATGATGATATTAACTACTTTATATAGAACTCACGAGACCACTGTGGAAACAGATACCAACTCAAAACGAAATGAATAATGTCTATAGTTAACACAGTTTAGTGGTTATTATTTTAAATTTCATTTTTAATATATACTTTACACTCTCCATAACAGACGAATACTCTCGAAATCATTTGCACTTATTTCATTACGTATTTTCGTAAATCGGTAGTTATTAGCTGAAGATTCTTCTCCAAGTGTACAGTTAAATATTTACTTTCTAAAATATAAATAAATTGTTTTTATGAATTAATTAAGCAGAATCACCTGGCGTTGTTCGGGTCGAATTGGTTAAATGTTGATTTAAAAGTGATCAGATTAATCACTTCTCTTCCAGAGAAAAATGGAATCATTATTTAAGTGTACGGAAAATATTTTTTAACATCGTTTCAACTTTTTAATAGCTTCTAAAATTTACTTCGGACGCGTACATGTATACATCGTAATTTATAAAAATTTATAGGTGACTATTACAGAAGACGATTTTGAGTTTTGGAGTAAATACTTGTAAGTTCATTTCTAGTGAACTGTACGACTATATGACTTCCGGCGTATAGTCTTGCACTGTTTTCCTATCGATATTTTTTAACTTGTGGCACTCTTGCACCAGGAATGCAATGTTTTGAATTTTATCATCATTATGAGAGGATGGCAAATTAAATTGTTACGGTATTCGCGATTAATTTATTTCGAAGCAAATACATTTTTTTGAAAATTCTATTCAGTGGCACATGGAATAACGAAGCTTGTTTTAGAAATAAATGTCATCAGTGTAGACAAAACAAACTCAATCGATTACAATTTTTCAAAAAACAGAAGGTCGATTTTACAGCGTTTTTAAAAAAGAAAATAACTGCTTTCAACGAATGTTTCACAGGTATCTAAGTTGCACAAGAACAGCTTCAACTTGTAAAGTAAGCAACCTCGATCTTCTGTCACTTAAGGCAAAACATTTAAAATTTTCAAGAGTCCTAGTTCCAATTCTTCTCAACTGATATTGTTCCAAGATTAAAAATTCACCAATAGAGGAATTTGGAGTGATTGAAAATGCCCAATAAATTCGTATTCAGTAAAAATGACCAACTTCCGGCAGGGATGCGATGTTTTCGAATTTTGTCATCACTATGAGAGGACGGCAAATTAAATTGTAAGGGCATTCTTGATTTATTTTGAAGCAAACACATTTTTTCTTGAAAATTATATTCAACAGCATGTGGAATACCGGAATAAATTTTTCTGAAAACGGAAGGTGGATTTTGTACCATCTTTAAAAAAGAAAATCAATGCTTTCAACTAATGTTTCACAGGTATCCAAGTTACATTAGAATAGTTTAAGATTCAAGTAAGCAATATCGACCTCCTGTCACTTAAGACAAAAAAGTTCAAATTTTGAAAAGTCCTAGTTCAAATTCTTACTTACTTTGATATTATTCCCTAATCAGCAAAATCTTGTTTAAATCCTCTACTCGAACAGACATTCAGTTTTAAATATATCATTATGGTACTTTTTTCACTTGAGTGATTCAATTTCTATATGGAAACCACACGTAAATATTCAGAATAATGTAAATTTAATTGATTTTAATCGTCATTTAATGAAATTCTATGCCGAAATTTAGATATATCTTTTAACTACAACGTATGGTTGCCACCCGTTTTAATTCAGCTTAACCTTTACACTACGTCTAGGACAAATGAGTCCCATCAGAAGTTTGCTTCCTAGAGCGGCTTGGGACTGATAGAAAATTTTCCCTCTTTTAAGTGACCGCTGACATATATGACGATTTGCGAGCTGTCAGCGACTGACCTTTAAGAGAATCCTTCCTTTTGATCGATGCCTCCCCTATCTATCATTGTGTGAACTCTTTGAGAAAGATAGAAGGAGGCGCAGATGATATCTCTCACACCAAAGAATGCGCCAAGAAGTACAAAGGCATTTATGGGAGCGCGAGTGTCACATGTCTTTACTTGAACCATCACAATGACCCTTGAATTCCTTCTTGTTAACTGATGACACCTGTATGCGAGAAATAACGTCATACCTTCCTTTATCACATTGGTAGAATGGATTAAAACATACCGACAGCAATCTGACTCGGGGGCACGAATGGTTCTCACGGTGACGACCATCGAAGCATCTTTTCTTTGTATTGTCAAAGTATCACTCGCGACGGAACAGCACTTATTTCTTATCTCCACTTGGAAACATTTCGAATGTTGCACTATTTTAAATCTTCCTCTTTCAGTCGGTCTAATTAGCACTTATATTGCTATACATGACCGAAATCAACTTCCTTTCAATACTATATATTACGCGGTAGTTTGTTCATATTAAAATCCGTTTATCCATTAATGAAACAAGAGGTCGAAGGAATTCGACGAAGAAAATTTTGCTGATAGCGATTCAGAAAGGCGAAATTGAGCATTCTGTGACGGATCTTGTATCCGAACAAGAGACTTTTGTAGTTGATAGCTCATCTACAGAATTCCCAAACATAAATTGGAAATTTCCCGAACCATCCGATGATGTAACTGTTTACGACTTCAGTGGAAATGTTGGGCTTTCCTCAAACGTCCAATCGTTAGAACTGAAACAAGAGCTTGATTGCTTTCCCTGACGTTCAATTCGGAAGTCTTGCGAATTTTAGTTGAAGAAACTAACAAGTATGCAAAACAAATTTTGAACATACGTGCAAACTCTCCAAAGAGAAAACGCTCATCGGATTGGTAGCCCACGACTGCTTCAGAAATGCAGAAATTCTTAGGATTGGTTCTACTCATGGGCCACATAGAGAAGGAAATTTTCCACTAATTTTAAATATTTTACTTTACAAATTGCCAATTTGGAATTGGTTGATTTTTACTTGATTTGCCCAAAAGTATGTTGAAGTATCAGAAAATTTCAAATTTCTAAGTTTACAAGTTTACTAAGCATCAAAATTGGCGCATTTATGTTATTTTAATGTTAGTTGGTTGCGGGTCTTATGGCGCAAGGGCCATATTTGGTCAAACTGCGCCAAACCCAAGACAGACAACACAATGAGGGAGGAAGGAAAAGCAAAAAGCAGAAGGGTAGACTAGGGTAAAAATGAAAGGGAGGAAAGATCACTTGGGTATCTCGGGGTCGTGATGCACGTACACACCTAAATAAGATGTGGTCGTGAGGGCGTTATTTTACCGTAAAAGAAGCATCCACTTTTCATGACCTTAACATAATGGTAGAATGTGACCATGCTTTTTATTAGCCAAAAATTATTCGAACTGTTAGAGTAATTTATTTTTACAACGTTTTGATTGTACCTAAACGTTCAATATTTTAGGTGGAACCATGATCTCCAAATTCTTTTAATTTGAAAAGATGATTTTTCAATCATCTTTAAAACCATAAGCAAAAATAACCAATGAAACTGTCGGTCAATATTCATAAAGAAAGTTTGTACATCTTTTTTGAGACATAAAATCTTTGTCCCTAAAAAGAAGTTATTTTCTTAAATCCAATGGAAACTTGAACGCTATAAGAATATTAAAATTAGATCAAAATGTTGGAGACTAATGTGCATATGATACTCACTTGATAAGGAAATTTAGTCATTTTATATATCTTCTCTTCTCTATGACTGAATTCTAAAACTGATTTAAAATGAATTGAAACCTTTACAACATCTATTAAAATAACAACCAATTACTTCCCTACATGTACAATTTTGAATAAATTTCAAAACAAGGATTGATGGGAGTTCCACATTCAGTTAAAAAAAGTTTTTTCAAAGCACAGTAGTAAGAGTTTTTTCTCATAAGGTATTGAGCCTATTGAATACCACCGGTCAAACAAACATTCATTTCATTATTTAATCATTTTTAACAAACTAATAAAATAATAAAATTTTAATCATGTGCAATATAATAATACTCCTAAAGAGAACGAAACATAAGTGTACTCTTTATGTGCTTGTTCACGTATTAATTATTCAAATGGAAAGTATCTGCCATTTTTTGTAATGTAAACACTTTTCACTCTATTTTCTACCAAAATATGAATATTATGAACGATAATTAAGAAGATAAACGATTATACAAAATCGCACTGACCATTTTAAAGTGAACAATCAAAACCTTGTATTTAATTTGAAAAATGACTTGTGCTTATCAAAATTGAAATATTAATATAAGTAAAACAAATGGAGTATACATTTGCTACTGTCCTAACATCCTTAAATGATTCTTAATTCAAACCTCATACAGTTCCTTGTACGAAGAATCAAGTGGGGTAGAAAAGAGCGCTTATAGTGAAAAGTGGGAACCCGAGAGGTTTTCAAACAACCATACCCCCAATTTCCATTGAGCGGCATTGGGACAACACTATGAAAGGAAAGCGAGCTAGATGATCAGTCGTAAAATTCATTCAAGACTATCTCGCCCAAATTCTGTAGGGGAAGGAAGGTTAAGCAAAATATGCCGTTCTACGAGGCGTTAACGAAATTTCGCCACCGTATCGTAACGGTTAACCTACCTTATTTCAAAATAATTTTATTTTAACTTAACCGGTTATTTTAAAATAAGAAGTTACACACCTTTTTAAAAAGGTTTTGTGCCTCCTACCGAGTAGTATTTTGCAGAAAATAAATAATTTATCAAAATTTAACTCCTAAATGATATATCTGCAATATGTAAAATACTGGAATAAGTAAATACGAACAGAAACGAAATTCCGGACATTGAAAAAATTCAGAATTCTGAAAAACGAAAGATATGAGAGTGTCGATCTGAATACATTCTGAAATAGAGAAATTCGAAAAAAAAAACTTTGAAAATATTGATAAAGACAATGAGTTATTTAAAAAAGAACACATTTATCGTACTTAGAAATGCTTAACATTACGCTGTCGCCGTAACATGACGCTGTCGTTACCCCTGCAAGATCCTAAAAAATCTGTGTACCAAATCTGGTGTGGATTGATCAAACGGTGTAGTAGATTGGTATAGAGAACAGATAGGCAGACGCCAACTCTGCTGTATATATATATATATATATATATATATATATATATATATATATATATATATATATATATATATATATACATATATATATACATATATATATACATATATATATACATATATATATATATATATATATATATATCAGAGATAGATAGATAGATAATGTATTAAACAGCTACATTTTTGCTTACAAAACGCAATAATTTACTTTCAAACCTCCAAAACAAATAATTGTAAAACACATTTTAAAGAGAAGGACTCGTAATTTGAAAGATTTATATCTGCTTTTAGTTACTGGATGAAAGTGATTTAGGTGTATATTTCATTTATATTTATATTTAAAAAAATATTAATACTTGTATAATCGTAAAGAGGAATCGGTTAATGTATTAAAACAATGGGAATTCATAAAATTTAACTAGTTACTTTGTATAAACTGATAGCATAAATCACATCAATGAATGGTTAAAATTGGTGCTCTTCAAAGCGTACTTCACTAATTTTGATCTCCACTAAATCCCTATTTTCTATTGTGTCCTTATTCACCTCTTGAAAATAATGGAAAAACCAATAAAGATGTCACAAATATATTAAATAAGTACCATTTTATAATTAAAAAAGCTTATTAATTTATTAAAATCTTAAACTTTTAATTAAATTGATTACATCAGTTTCTTTATTTAAATCCATCTACTAAAAAAAAGGAAGTTATTGTACAAGACGAATCGTATATTCGTTTTAGACTTCATTCACTCATTCATTATGATTTCACTTTGGAATTGCTTTTAACAATCTATATTTGCATTTAACAATCTTTCAACTAACATTGGTACATAAAAAAACTACAAGAGTAAATGCGGATATTATGAAATTCATTTGTTTACGTTTCAAGAAATTTTTCATGAAACATGTTGAATTCATACTTTTTGCATTGCATTATCAGATGAAAAACATTGAATATCCTCTACTTTTACCCTCCCCTTACTTTTTTCCAAGTTTGAAGATTGTTGGAATAAATAAAAATATACATATTTTTTATTTATTCCAACATATTTATTTCAAAAATACATATAAATAAAAAAAATACATATTTTATTTCAAAGGTTTTTACAGTTCCAACTCCTTTTGTAGAAAAAGGGAGAAAGTTTCAAACTCCTTGAAATCTATGATTTTGACACAACTTTTGGGTTCAAGGGTACAGGAAATCAACTAATTCTTAAATGCCAGCATTTTATGTACTTATAGAGAAATATATTATTAAACATTTGTGATGAAGTATACGTGTTTTCTTTCACTTTATTTCTAAATACGATGGAATAATATTAGATGTATGATACATTGTAATGCTGCATTTAATTGTGTTGTGGTATTGCACTTATTTACTTTGAGATGTTGCTTGTTGGGAGGTTGTATTTATTTACTATGCCTTATGTGATGATGTTAATGATTACTATATTTCGTGTACGAAAGGATTCTTATAAAAATGCTTAAAGTGCCATATATGCCCAAAACTGTCCCTTTATATAATGTTCAATTTAATTCATAGTAATATGTCTATAAAATTATGTTTAGTGTAATGCTAAGTATTAGTTGTAAATTGCATCCAATCTTTTTCGATGGATATTTAAACAAGGTATATAAATGATTTTAAGAGATATATTGTTTTTTGTTACTCACTATTATTGATAACAGTCAAAACAATGGATTGATGGCATTCTATACTAAAGAGACTTTAAGGAACTAATATGCGCAATAAAACAGTTTTAACAAATAAAGTATAAAAGTTAACAAATCTTGATATGGATCGAATATATATTTTGAATATATTTTAAATTTTTTTATAGATGTACCTAAAGTAATGACACATAATTATAGTCTTAAAAATTACGTTAATGTGACGTCAAATACCTACTGGCTGTTTAAAAATATAAACTAAAATGACATTTCTTGGTTACACACACAATTTACACAGTTAACAAATAATTAAGAAATATGCAAATAACAAGAATTGAACTCTCATGATTGTTGATACAGGTAACAAATTTCACAAAATTGGTGTTTTATCTTACAATAAGTTTTCACAAAAGTTTCAAATGTGGTACATGCAAATTTTAATTAATATCTTCATTTTCACCACAGTGGTTTTGTTTTAATACTTTAACCTTCGAATATAGAATATTTACTTGATTTTACATAATTGGTATTTCTAAGACTATACTAAAAATTTTAAAAGCACTCTTAATAAAGTACTTTTAAAAATATTTTATATTCCTTAAAATAATATATTAATTGATGCACTATTAAATACTTGAAAGCTTTAGAGACAATAAAAACTCAAGTAAAGGAAAGAATAATTAGTCACCCATATAAAACAAAAATACAAATTTATATTTATTTAAAAATTTAACCATGAAAATATTTTGATATTTATACACTTTGCAGGTTTTCCCCGTGTAAAATAGAATATAAATAAAATTGAAGGATTAATACCTGAAGCACGCATCTGTGAAAACATTTTTGACAGTTGATGTTAGAAAGATACATTTTTGTAGAAGATGGTTATTAATATTTAAAGTTCAGACTTATCTTGATTACTATGCAAAACATAAAAGAAACAAACGTAAAAGAACTTTAAAAAATCAGTTTCTTTGAACCAAACTAGTTAGAACTCGTTTTTGTCATGTTATATATTAGAAATCTGTTGCGATGAATGCTGGATTAAAGTATTTATAAAAGTAGAAAATTTAAGTTAAGATTACTTAATTTTCATAAATTATAGCAGATAGGCTACTATGAAGGTTATAGGTAATCTTCACATTAGGTACTGAGAAGGTAAGGAAATTTGGGTGAACCATCTAAATCTCTTGTATTGATTATCATGCAAAATATTAAAAAAATTAAGGTGAAATAATTTAAAGAAAAATCCATTTACTTATCCCGTTACTCCTAAAAATCCTTTATTTCTGCAAAGAGGCATGAGGTCTAAATATAAAGGCATAAAAATATTGGTATTTATTGTGTTCTACAGTGCCCATGTTATATCCACAGAATTGATAAGATGGTAAGACGGGTGGTCATAAAGTAACCACTCCTTTATACGATCCCCTAGCGATCGCAATTTTCAACGAATCAGAATGAAACGAAATTTAGATATTTAAAGGTATGCGCTCCAGAGGTATGTAAATTGGAAAATAACAGGAATCGAGCTCTCACGGTTACGGATACAGTCAACAAATTTCGAAAATTTCAAATAGCAACACCCACATTTTTGTATAGCAATGTGATCAGCAAATGGAAAACAAGAAATGGCTTTGAAATTTTACCTTCTCTAAAAGCAACTGCGGAAGTGCACTATCAAAGTTAACGAGTGTGAACGACAAAAGAGGAAAAAAACAGGCAACAAGGATCCATAATATTTTACCTTTATTTGCACATGGCCTCCTTCACAGGCAATGACGCATCGCAAGAGGGAAATTTTAACATCACTGACGCATGTAGCATTAAATATGATTACGTTAACACTTATCTTCTTTGACAGTTGCAGTCGTTTTTAGAGCTGTTGATTAAACTTCAACGTCTATTTTGGTTGTTTATTGTTCCGATCACATTGCGATAACAAGTAGTTGTTGCTATTCGAAAATTTTGAAATTTGCTTGCGTTATCCGTTACCGTGAGAGTTCGCGATTCTTGTTATTTACATACTTCTCGAGACCATACCTTGAAATTTCTAAACCTTAAGTTCATTCTGATTCGTTGAAAATTGCAGTGGCTATGGGTTCATAAATTGAAGTTACTTTATGACCACCTGGCACTTGAGTGAAACTTTCACGGTTCAAAAAAATATAGTTTAACGATCAAATTAAACAGTTCAAAGATCAGACTTTTAACTTGTACTATAAACCTCGATGCGCAATTTGCATTCGTATATATTTTGCGTTAAAAAACGCAAAATAAATTTTTTGCTTAACGTTTGTAGGAATGTTTTAGGTCAGATAATTAAAGTTTAATCATTTGACGTCAAAATAAAATATTCGAACAAAGCAAGAATTTATTGATCTTAAAATTACTTTATATACTGAACTACTTACTATTACTATTTATTTTTTTATTCATTTGCGAATATAAATACAAAGCGTTTAGGGTTTAATAATGCCCTATTTTGAAACAAATAAATAGGGTGAATGTAATGATTTTTTTTTGTTTTGTTCTTTTTTTGTTGGAAATTGTTTATAAAAAAACTCAGGTTTCATGAAATGATTTAAATTACCAATAAATTAATACTTCATGAAATCAACTTCTTAACGTGATAAAAATGTCAAAAACAAGAATAAGAGAAAAGGCAACTCCCGAGATTTCATGTAATTTGTAATTATCAAATGCTTTTGAGTATAATGTTTCATTCATGGTTTTAATTAAATTGTATTGAGAACAGACTTTAAATTAAATTTATGTTCGCTCTAACATGACATTGGTATGCAGTGAATTTAATTAGAAAATGTATTAATTTTGCTCACTCTACCATTCAAATTTCCTGTTACGTTTGTAATGCATCTAGAAATATATACAAGGGCTCTTCTGATGAATCTCAATAAATTAGTTTTCGGGATGGAATTCGATATTTTAAGACTTGTATGATTTCATTTAAAGCTTCAAAAAAATTATAATCGTTCAATTGTTTTTAAAAGAAGCCGTAGTTATTAAGAGGTCTATTTGTTAAGTAATATATGAACCGAGTGTTTGATATATTATCTTTATATAGTACCGTTGACTGTATTTTTAAATGTCAATTATGCGTGTGCTTTATATTTCTTTTACTGTTAAAAATTAAGGGTTTAGCACAAAATGCATGAAAGACAGATGAACTTTGTCTACTAAAATGTACTTCATGGTGAAAATAGGTTACACTATAATATATACTACTGTATTTTAAGTTAATTTTTGTAGAGATAGCAAAGTTCACCATATAAGTGTTATATATGTAAGGCGAAAAAATGTAGGTGGCTTAATAATAAGACTTTAGTGTACAATGGAGTGTATAAAAACATCGTTTTACCTTTGTCTTCAGTTCTTTTAAACAAGCCATTCTTCGCTCAAGCGAAAGGTATTTCTCTAAAGGTGAATGGCTTTAAGGGTTATTTTATGGCATAGTATAAAACGTCGTTTTTAGAGAAAGTTCGTGAAAGTGAGTAGCAATTTCCTATGATGATAGCGCCCGATGAACACGAGGGAACTCATTTTATTGATAGTTAGGGAGTTAAAGTGGGGGCTTACTTTTCATTTTACTTCTCTTACACACCAGTTCAGAAATATCTATTGCTCACATGGGACTTACATTCATTTCTCTTGTGACCATGAAACTGATTATAAGTACTGGGTGTTTTATCCTGTTAATAGTACTGGACTATTGTGAGATTTTATTCCGATTGAAAAACGTATTAGTCTCTGACAGATTCACTGGATCATTAAGTTATGCTAACAGGTTGTACCTACTATATACACACGTCTCTAACAAGAGACATGTTGAATATAGGTACATAAAATATATCAAGTGTATGTTCATTTTATTAATAAGTGTAAGCCAAATCAGTATCCGCTGTTTCTATAGTGGGCGTAGAATTTATCGCATTAAAAAGTAGTCATATGCTTTAGGCCGGAGCGTCAATTCCTAGATGCCCAAACACCTTGCTATTCCATATTTTTTTATGGTTGAGACTCCTTTTCCTCGAAAGATGAGAAATATAACACAAATACAGATAATATGGGTAGCTAAACATGTGTAGGGGCATTAAAATATCCATTGTATAAAGAATCAGAGGAGTCGATTCCCAAGGATAAACTCTTTGAGCCTTCCTATACTTTTTGTGTTTTGCACAACCCTAAGCATGTGGGATAAATATTATAAATATAACAAAATATATTGACAAACCTGGTGATAAAATGAACAAGCAAAATAAACATACCCATATTTTACCTATAAGAATCAATTATATGCCCCTCTTTAGTAATTAACTCAAGTCAGCACCACTGACTGGGTAAATTCTACAGCAGTCGCTTACTTTATTTTGAGAACCGGTATGCTTGCAATTTTTTAAAGATACTTATTTTTTTTCAACTTTCTATACAGAAGTGCGCAAATAAAAATGTAAAATTATTCTGGAAAGATACCCATAAATAGTGTAAGTATCAATAACTTGCATTTCTTCAATGACTTTTACAAGTTGGTACCAGTGACTAAATTCTACAGAGTCGTTTACTCTGATTTCTCGAACTGTTAAAGTACAGGTATGCTTGTGATTTTTTAACAATATTCATTTTTTACAACATTGATTACAGAAGTGCACGAATAAAAATGTATCTAACACTGAATTTTGTGATTCATAATGTGATACGTTATTGTAAAATGCCTACACTAGATTCCTAAGTGAAAACTAATCACTGAAAGTTATGAAGTAGGAGTTAAAACATGTAGAATAGAAGAAATATGGTATATAATTTGTATTATAACCCAATATCTGTTATTTCCAAAACAATTTGTTTGACTAAAAGGAGTTATCCCATTCCTTACTACACAGGTCTTCAAAATTAAGAGAATTTGCATATTTTGTCGAATTTCTCGAAAAGTACTGAATGGAAAGAAAACTAGTACTCCAAGAACAAATATTCAAATCTTTATTGCTGAATATGGAAGCGTATACGTGCGTGTGGGTGGTGCATTTAGAGGTGGTGCATTTAGACTTTCTAAGCGCACGTGACAATTTCCACGCTTCTTTCGCTCGCACACATCGGCCAATTTCGTGGTGTTCTTTTTACAACATTCGGTGAAATTCAAAAGCAAACAGTTAAAATGAATAACACCAACTTTTGGATGATGGAATGAGGTGGTGAATCGTCCGGAGACTGGTCAGTAGCAGGTCAGTCTCAACTGCAGATTGCTAGAGACTTGAATGTAACGCCCAGCGCCGTGTCCAACTTATGGATACAGTTTAAGGAGAACGGATCCGTAGAGAGAAACCCTGGGCAAGGTCGTCCAAGAACCACGACGGCTAATGAAGATAGATATTTGTACAGTGAGGCGTAACAGGAGTGGAACAGCTTCTCAGCTCTATCTTGACCTTCTTGTGGCCACAGGAAGCCGAGTTTCAAGGGTTACAGTTTCCTGAAGGCTAAACGACAGAGGTCTGTTTGCAAGAAGACCTGTTGTCCGCGTCCCGCTCACTTCTGCGAACAGGAGAGCCCATTTAGTGTGAAGCAGAGAACATCGACTTTGGACCAAGGATCAGTGGGGGACCGTTCTATTCACTGATAAGTCCCGGTTCAGCCTAACCACTGATTCTCGACGTACGTTCATCTGGAGAGAATCAGGGACCCGCTAACTGTCCTCCAACAACCGAGGAAGAGACCACTATGGCAGCAGAGGTTTGATGGTCTGGGCAGGCATCATGTTGGATGGGCTCACAGACCCCCATGCCTTTGACAGAGACTCTGTGACTACTATGAGGTATAGGGATGAGATCGTGGAGCCCTATGGATTCCTTTTCAGGGGTGCAGTTGGCCCTGATTATTTTTATGGACGACAACGCTCGTCCACATAGAGCTCATCTGGTGGATGAATATCTGGAAAGTGATGATATTCGCCGGATGGATTGCCAGCCAGAACTCCAGGCCTAAACCCTATAGAGAATATCTGGGACGCTCTTGGGAGGGCAATTACAATTCGACTTCCCCCTCGCAGAACCATTCAGGACCTGGAAACAGCGTTGCTGGAGGAGTGGGACCAACTGCCACAGGGACTCATGAACTACCTCATTTCCAGTATGAATTCAAGTTGTGAGAGCTGTATAACTGTAAGAGGGGACCATGCCCCCTATTAACCCATTTTTTGTGTCGATTTGTAACCTCTGTTTGTAACCTCTTTCCTGCACTGATGAGTCTTACACACGATCACGAGTGTGTAATCTTAGTCATTTCATAAGCCTCATATATCCCAAACTAGTTCTGATAATTCTTTCATTTATAAAATTAACGCTCACAGTTTTTGCCATTAATTGTTTTTATCGCTTTTTCTTTACAATGTGATCTTACAAGCATCGGTTTTCACAAATTGCTTTATAAAATGTTAACACATTTATTGATGATTTTTATCCGACATTTGACATTTTTTCAAAACACGGTATCCGTACTTCCACATTTTACTGCAAAGAAAATCGTCACAAGTGTTTTCATTTTTCTGTAAAACATTATTGATGCCATGCGAAAACAGTAATTTAAATAGGAAATTTTATTTCAAAGCATCAGTTCTAATTAAGTACAAAGGTTAGCTTGAATACTTAAGACGCTTTCAGAATTTTGGTATTTAATTTAATCAAAATACTATACTTTTCCCACGTGGCGCTGAATAAAACATCTAAAAAGGTGAATTTTCACATATATAAGCATAATTTATGTATAAACTTATGTTTTTAATACTCTTAGAAATGTTTCAATGGTATGTTGGCAATTTGCCTTAAGCTTTTTATACTATAAGAATTTAGAGGAATGTCTAAACACATCGAAGTGTAATTTTTGTACTTTTAAGTATGCAAACATTTATACTTTAGAATTTATTCAAAGCATTCCAAGAAGAAAAGTTTCTGTGAAAGCTCACTCACTAAAAAGTCCCCCGTTTCTTAGAACTTTTAGGATGCTTCAGTATTTTTATGCTAATTAAAAGTTCGGTACATAGTGAATGTATAAAAGGAAATAAGTTTAAAAATTCTTTAATATATTTTAAGATACGATTTTAGCAATTCATATTTATGCTTTACATATTTGAGAGAGATATATTCTTATTTCTAAAAATCTAAAACACCATTTTAATAGAAAAGAGAATTTCACTTCGATTTAGATGTTTAAAAGGTTGTCGTAGTTTATTACCAAACACATTACCTTATTATGAAATTCTGTTTCGTTTTTATATTTTATGATGCGAACATCCACTGTTCTTACAATTTGAAGAAAATGTTTCAATTTAGTTGCCTTATTCTTTCAAAGAAACAATCTGCGGTTTGAAATCACCTTTGTTTCCTAGGAAAGCCTTTTAGTTTTCTCTTATCGTTCCTTGAATGAGAGCTTAAATTTTCAGTTTTGGAATTGTGTTGGAAGCCATTGTTAGTTGTTCGCACGTTTATATTACTCTTACATGTGACTGGATATTCGCTTTCCAATGTGAAACAAAAATAAACGCTTTTCTCAACGTTATTGAAATCAAAAGACTAGTTCTTTTCAATTGCGGAAAATTTCTAGAGTTTAAAGTTATACTTAGATGTATTTTTTACACTTGTATTCCGTTTGGCTTACATCTAAAAACAAACTTTACGTGAGCGTGGTTTTTATTAGAGTAAAGTTAATTGGGGTAATGGTTTTTTTGCTTCGTGATAGAATTACTTACTGTTGATTTTGAATTTTGGTATCTGAGAAATATTTATAATAGGTAATATTAAGCACGTTGTATGAGCGTATATAAACGTTGCATAGAAAAATACTCATACGTAGGGATGGGGAAAAAAGAGCGAACTGTTCTTTTTCACCTGTTCTTCAAAAAGAACGGGAACAGCCTGTTCCCACTTTTCACAAAAACCTGTTCTCAGTTCTTTTTGTAAAAAGAAACATTGCAATATTTTTATACTTCGATTTTAAACAGGTGGGAATTTTTGCAAAGTTCTCTTTTCTCGAATTTTCTAAGTTCGCAAAAATCTTCGTATATTCTAAATTATGGTAAGTCCGAAACACAGTTGTTCATCCTACAGTTCGTGACTCACTGTTTCCTGTTGATTCATTCATCCGTTCTCTGTCCATAAACCTACTCCCTGCTCTGAGACTACTTCCTGTTTGAGAGCAGGAATCAAATTTACCGAAGGAATCGATTCCTGCTCTCAAACTGATCCGACCCTGTTCTCCGTTCTCGGAGTTGTTTTACTTCCTGGTTCGGAAAATGATTCCTGCTCTCAAATTGTTCCGACCCTGTTCTCGGAGCTGTTCTCAGTTCTCGGAGTTGTTCTCTGATCTCGGAGCTGTTCTCCGTTCTCAGAGGAGTTCTCTGTTCTCGATGAACTGTTCGCGGAGCTGTTCTCGATGAAAGGTTCGCGGAGCTCATCTCGATGACTGCTCCAGGAATTGTTCTCGACTGAACTAAGCCCCGACGTCTAGTGAATTTGCGAGGAGATTAGCGTAATAATTGCGAAATTTTATAATTGTTAGGCAATGACATAATGATGAATTTTTAGTTTCAAACAAATTAATTTTTTTTTAAATATTGCTGATCAAGATTTTGTTGTCCAGCTTTCTCTCTGGTGGTGTCGCCTCTACTCGTTCTTAGGATTTGCAATGCTTTTAACTTTATTTTAAAACCAAATTTTACAAAATGGAAAGCAAAATTTCAAATGTGTGGACATATTTCACTGTGAAAAGGAAATTCGGATTGGGTGTCATGCTCTCTATAAGTTGAAAAGGGATCTCATTAAGTCAGGTATTACGATTTTAAAGACATCTCGGAAATAAGAATCCCACCATAAAACTAATGTGTTGTAAAGCTAAAGTGATTTTTTTTATTTGTATTTTTTATGTTTTAAACGTGCTTAGATAGATCATATAATATTAACTTGTTTTCAAACCAATTTTACTTTCCAAGTGGTAAAATCCCGGTATGCGTTTTTTGTGTTTATAATCTTTTATAAAGGGCAACTCTCTATTGCATAACGTGATTCAAAATTACCTGGTGTTGTCGTCGGATCTTTCTCTTCGGGATGGATCACGGACCGTCGTTTTATTGACTTAAATGACCATTTTGTTGACTTAAAAATGACATTAAAATCTAAAAAAATTATCACTTTCGCTTGTGTATTTGTTTTGTCCTAGGCACCTCATATGTTTGGGAAACTACTTGAGATGGTTCAGATGTGGGATATTATTAGTTGCCACTGGGGAGAGAATTTAAACGTTTCGATTTGCAAGAACGTTTTCCAATTTACGGAAAAATTCTGATTTTCTTTTCTCAATTACTGATAGTTTGGCGCAGCTTGAATAGACTTGCCCCTTTCGCCATAAAAAATCAATCAACCGATAACAATACGAAGACTCCGAGTCATTTGTATTTTTTTATATGTGCACGCCTATACAAAGTACTAACAAAGTTGACGTCAACAAAATTCGGTCCCTGTCTATCACGAAAACTGCTGGCGCCACATAGTCTACGAGGAGGAAGAGGGCTTGCACATTTCGAGTCGAGAGACATTTGGGAACAGAAGAACAGGTTAAAGAACAGTTCTTTTAAAAAGAACAGAACATCAAAGAACTGTTCGCCGAAAAGAACAGTATTTCCCATCCCTACTCATACGACACAAATTAAACATTTCTAAAATAAATCATTAAATGCTATTAGATTGCATATATGTGTTCCTTGATAGAAAAGGTCCAGTACCCGAATTCACTGATTTTGAGTTGTCCACAAATCACTTCAAGGTAATGAGTTATAAAATAAAAAAGTGCAAAATATCCTCTTGTAAATACGTTATGAAAATATCAAAACTTTAGTAAGTGTTTTTTGTAAGCTGTATTGACAATAAAAAATAATAAAAGTTACTATATAAGCTGTTACCAAAACTTGCAAAATGGACATTGGCCCTTTTTCTACCAGGGTACAGATATATACTACAGGCGTGCATAGCTCATTTCTAAAGAATCATAGATGATACTGAATTATTACAGGTATAGATATGTTAATTAAAAAGAGACTTTATCAACAACTATCAATAGGTTTTAAATCTGCAACAGTTCTTGGTTTCGTTTGTTTCCCCTATGAATGAGAAAGTATTCAAAAGTATATTTTTGCTAATGTTGGTCATCAATATTTTAAAGTAATCATTGTCTAAATTGTAGCAAATGTATCAAAACTTAGTAACATAAATCTTAAATTGGGGATTGAGATTTATACAGAATATGAATCAGGTTAAATTCATTTTTTTTTCATTTTGGGATGTATTGTGTTTTGTGTAATTTTTCTTCTTTATACTTGGTTGCAAGAACTGGGGTGGTGGTCACGTAAGGAATAAAACTTGATATATTTATTGCCGAGAGCGAGGACATTTTTATTACTACTGTTACTACTATTCCTGTAAACCTTAATAGAACGAGATACCTTATATTCAAACTTTCCTATTCATACACCTTCAATCTCTCATTTTTTACTATCTTCAAATTAAAGGAGATCTCCCCTCACGATAACCTACTTAATTCATTTGAAATTTCTGAATATCAATATCATGAAAATATCAACACAATCTTAATTATTTACATCTTTAAATTAAAAAAATTCTTTACTCTTAAACTTCATAAGGAACATAAAGAGCAAGTGAAATTTTCACGCGATAATAAAATGACCTATTACCACAACAATAGGTGGCATATATTCTGATGTTATACATATAACACTATTTGTATGCAGATTCTGCATACATAACATTTCATGCTTCATATAACAAAAATTCATAATTAAAATTAAGACTTCCATACAATAAGAATCAACATAACATGTGTTACATACGGTATGCTTTATGTAGCAAGCTTTATTATGACTAAGATATTTCAGATGAGAAAATGTTCATACACGACTTAGAGATTCCGCTTCTCATTACTTACTACACAATGGTGCTTCTGCATGGAAAATTGGTCATCTTTACTCTGAATGGGGAATCTCTACCGCCCAATCTACCAGGCATCCCTCCGGTGCAACCTCCTCCGAGGATCAAAATTACAATGGGAAGTCCCTTGTTCCTCTTCGTAATAAAATTAAGCCTAGCACGTGGTTTCAAAACACATTATTGAGCAAATGGGCGGTTACGATCTTCAAAAGGAGCGTATCGGAGGATTAACGTCGACATCTCATTTTGTTTAATTGACAACGACGCTGAAAGAATCTCATTGTTCCTTTTATGTCTCCGCAGTTCCCCATGAATTTAGCAATTTACTCTGGTGTTTAAACGCTGTGTACGTGTGAGAAGATATGGAGAGCCGTGGTAGAATACATTAATTACCAACTCTGTATTTTGAAAAGAATAAATGCTAATGTGAGGAATATATGAAAACAAAACTATAGTTGGTTAATCCAGTACAAGAGACTATGAAGAAATAGGTTAATAGCGGCATGTTCTGTTAAAAAAATACCTTCTGATTTACACTTATATGGACAAAAAATGTATGGTTGCAATCATATTATTCAAATACTCTTTTGAATGTATTATTGAGCCTTCTGTCTTTTGGTCATTTTATTTATTCAGCATTTAGTAATTCTCAAAAACTAGTCTAAACTTTTTTGTAACAACTCAAATTTGCTTAACCTTCTGCGGGGGTTCACACGCATAAATCCGTTCTACAATCTGCAGTCTACCCACCATGAATTCAAACTGGTTTTAAACTTCTTGACCAATATAACCTTACATGGGATTCTTTCAAATAGATGGAATTATTTAGTCATTGTATGTGTTCGGGGCTAAAAGCAACAATCTCGTGACTCTCAGAGGATTAAAACAAGAAATAGACGCATATAAAAATGCACTGAAGTATATAGATGAAAACATCAAACCCAAACTGCAATATGTGTTCCATTATAGAAATACTTATAGTAGGTTGGTTGGTTTTTCGAGTTACAGAAAAGGATATTTTTTATTAGGATAAAATCGCAAGCATTTCATGCCTTTTAATGAACATAATTAAAAAAACACTAGGAAAACTGAGATTTTATAACGAGCCTATGCAATCTCCACATTTTCTAAAATGAGTAGGTAAAATTTAATATGTTGCTTAAATATTAAAAACAACATTAAAACAAAGGCACCTTTAAAATAACATTTAACAAATATAAATGACCATTGGTGTCTCGATGAGTTACATCAGACTTGAAATTAATTATGGGGTTAGAATTCAGCATCAATATAGGGGGCCGTCGTGGCACAGTGGGTATGTCCACTGCGCTAGCAACCTTCGAGTTGTAGGCGGCGCATGTTCGATTCCTGTCAGGTGCATTCCTCCCTGGGTGTATTTCTCTCTTCTGTGCCAGTAAAACTTTCATTGTGTGTGTCTTTTACTTGATATTGTATGTCTTGTGTCTGGCGCAGTATGTCCAAATATGTCCCTTGCGCCATAAAACCCCAAAACCAACATCAATATATGCTCATAATATAACTCAACTACTGCAATATTTTGCCTTTTTGAAGAGCAAAACACTATAAAGCACCTTAAAATTTTTTGAACTAACATTTTGAGTAATCAAAGTATTTCAAGTGCGTTGATTAGATATTACTGTGCAAGGGCTATATTTTGTCAAGCTACGAATTTTCAGTGAGAGGGTTAAGCTGTTAATTCAATTCCTTAAAAATTGTTAATATTGCAATTTACTAATGACATATCTCTAAACACGACCGTTGTTTGATAATCAAATAAAAAGCTGTCTCCTATATAATTGACTTTGTTGAGAAACCTTCCATTATCAGCACTATCTCATTATAAATTAGTTTCCTCGAACATGTGATAAGGATTTTTTATTTAAATTCGTTTCATGAACTAGACTTGAGTATACTTGATTTTTTTTTCGAATGACAAAAAATCAAGTCAGGTACTAAGCAAAAAAGAATATTTAATTATATTTGAGTTGGATGACAAATAAGTTGATACCCGTAAAATACAGCTGTAGTTAATGGCAAGGCATACTAATGCAATCCCGCATGGAAATTTGTTTTTATGAATATTGAATGGCAATAAGAACATATTAGTAACAGAGGAAATTTTCAAAAATTAATATAATCACGATTTTAAAATACAATTGATTAGTCGAAAATGCATTTTGTACTAGCAAAATATTTATATTAGCAATTTTCTGCATATTAATTTTAAAATATGAATTTACTCACATTTTGTTCCCAAAATTAATAAGAAATTTGAGTTAAGTAGAGAAGTATGACAGAAGGAAAGTTGAGAGTATCTGTAACTCATGAATTCTTTTAATGTGATTGCGATATTTGCTAATTACTGAGTTGAGCTTTAAAATGTGATCAACAAAACTGGAATGTCTGCAATCGGCAATTTCGTTTCATTAGTTTGGGGATTTCTTAAGTACCATCGAGATAAATGTTATTTTCGTTCCTTAAATCAATAATTTGAATAAATACACTACTGTTTGCGAAAATTGCACCACCATGAAGGAATCATGCAAATTAAACGAAACTTGCAGAAAATACAAAACAGGTTAGGATATGCAAATGATTAGAATTACAAAGCGATCACGCATGTGTCGGCCGAGAAACACCCTCTAAACTTCCAAGTGAGCCATGTATAAAAAGCAATGTAAAGGTGCATCATTAAAATGTGTGTATCGTCGTTTGACTGCTGTAAATGATTGATTAGAAGTCAATATGCCTCGCCAAAAACGCAGAGTGTCATACGAGCAACTAACGGAAATCAAACGGGGTCGCATGATCGGCCACCGTGAGGGTGAACTTTCGTATCGTGAAATCGCCACTCGCACGGGGCGCAATGCCACAACAGTGATGCGTGTGTGGAAGAGATGGACCATGGAGAACCGGACAAGTCGAAACCCCGGCAGTGGGCCACGCAATATAGCGTCACCACGGGACGACAGAAGCCTCATCCGCGTGGCGATAACGGACCGTACAGCGTCCTCTCGTGTGTTGGTACAACATTGGAGCAGGTCTTCAGGTATGTCATTGTCTGCCCCCACCGTTCGTCGACGTTTGCTGCGCCATGGGATACGTGTAAGGATTCCCCTGCGCAGGGTTCCCTTGACGATGAACCACCGACGCCTCCAGCTACATTGGGCTTACCAACACAACCAATAGCGTACCGATTGATAACGAGTAGTCGTCTCAGATGAGTCCCGCTATAATCTGGACTATAACGATGGAAGCGTAATCGACTGACGCTACAGAGGTGAACGCCTTCTCCCGGAGTGTCTTATTCAGAATCATACTGGACGAACGCCTGGCGTTATGGTCTGGGGCGCTCTTGGATATCATGGGCGATCCCGCCTACTCCAAATTGTGGGGACCCTGAACAGCGGGCGCTACAACAGGGAAGTTGTGGAGCCCGAGGTCCTACCACTCCTGCAACGCATTTCCGGAGCTGTATTTCAGCAAGACAATGCCCGTCCACATGTTGCTCGGAATGTACATGCCTTCTTCAGTGCACAACAGGGTCCGCTTCTTCCATGGCCTGCACGTTCCACGGGTATGTCGCCCATTGAGCATGTCTGGGATTACATTGGTCGGCGACTCGCTCGTACCGCTCGTCGGGCAGAGAGTACGGCTGAACTTTGGCATCAGATAGAGGCCATCTGGAATGCCATTCCTCAGCATGACATTCAGAATCTGTATAATTCGATGCCACGTCGTGTACAGGCTCTCATCGCTGCGCGTGGCCGCTGCTCAAGATATTGATTTTCGGCATTATTTTTGTTTTATTGCTCTGTAAATTTGATCGTTTATTTAAACCACTATAAGTAATACGTGGAATAAATTTCATTTGTTTCTGATGATTCGTTCATTGTGTTGCAATTTTCACAAACAGTAGTGTATGAATAGTCAAATCTTAATGCGCTTTTTGATCAAGCAATCTTTCTATTCCTGGAAAATTATTAAATGTAATACGAGACTTAATACTATGGCACAACAATACGATATGTTTGTTTAACAGTTTTAAAGATCAAAGAATAATCATTTCTCCCTATAATGATTAGACATTTAACTCATGCTAGAGCTAGTCAAGAAATTCTTTACCTTGAGGGCAATGCAGAATAAGAAAAGATAAATATGCTTCGCAAATCAAATAAGCCACAACTTTTTCTACATTCAGAGTTACCACCAAAATCTTAATATAAATAATTAATTTCCTACTATCAGATATTGATTGGCATTTCGTTTTTACTTTTGTCAGATGCAAAGAAAGTTACATTTTCTCAGTAAAAACTTATCTTTTTGAGGCATTAAGACAATCAGACTTTTTAAGTCGATAAATCAAATTTGAATTATGAATTTATTTCTCCTGTTTGTTGCGACTACGAAATTTACATAATTTTAAAATCAACTTTTTCCTTTTATACAGGTTGAGACTTGTTGCTTTTTCCATCGGTTGCGAAAAATAATAATTAGAGTGACCTGCCAAATAACTGTCCTTGTTACATATAAATAATTTTACTGGTGAAACACAAAATGCTAAATGATGTCTATGTTACATTGTCATCATGGACCCTTCCTTATTCCGTTCACCAGCCGGCAGTAGTGAGAGGAGGGTGTTGTCTCATAGACCGTTGTTACACATCCCAGCGTGATAACGCATAACACTATTTAGTGGTTTCCATGGGAATCAACTGTTGTTATCGATGTCTAATAGACTCGTGTTGCAAAGACCCTGAGGTATCTTTGCTCCATTGATGTTATATCATATGGTAGTTTTATGAACATTCCTGTTACGGGGTTTGTTGGGGTACGGAAAAGGGGACATTATAAATGTTTGCTCAGAAAAACACCCAGTTGCTGAAGAAACTGCGCTTAATGATTAATAGTATCAAGTCAAGTATGACATATAATACAGTAAAAGTTTAAAAAAGAATAACTAACGTTGAACAGTGGAAGACAAAAAAATCGATTTGATCTTTGTTCTTTATTATGGTAAAGAGTGCTTTTAGGAATGTTAGCAGTTTGGAAATCTTCGTTTCGAAAGATGTTTTTGTCGACGATTTTTACGATTTTCTTTCTTTGTCTCAATGGACAGAGGGACTTTGTCTCAATGGAAACGTAAAGAGAAACCTGAGCAAAACGAGGCATTTAGTGATACGCCGAGAAAACTCAAATCGTGCCTAAATATCTCAACGAATCAGGAGACATTGGAGACTGAAGGTCACTGTACTGAGATCTTTACCTTTTGCGAGGTCATTATAGCGCAGCGAATCGTTATATTGAAGGGGTAACTATAAAGTGTGTCTACTATCCTACATTGAACATGGTTCCATAAATTCTCGTTTTCGAACAATTTCTACATAGACCGATATTCGGTCGAAGGCTTTAATTATTTGTGTATTTTCTTTCATCTAACGACTTTGTATGAGTGCACAATGCACATGTATATTCATTTTTTATATCAGATTGTTCGAATGCAACATAGTTTTACTAATTTAGACGCTTAGAGATTTTTAATGAATTATCACGTCCTCAAGAAAGTTTTGTTCGTTTACTGAAAGCAAAAATTAGAAAATTTAAAACTATATTAAAAGGGTAGTTTAGATGGTTTAGTGCGTAACAGTCAGCTATTTTTACCAAACGAGGGATGATTAGAACGATACCTACGGCTTAAGGTATATACCAAATCACTGAAAGTGATTAGGAAATTTCAACCAAGGGTAGAGCGCTTACCGCTTGTTTACCAGGTGGGATGTACATCTAGCGTAAACAAAAAATGTTTACCATACCCCATGTTGAAATTAATATTTTAGAGGATATTTATGGTTCTTTTTTTATTTTATCCATTGTTACGAGAATCATATTATCCTTACCCGCAGCGTAATGTTTTCGAAATCCACAACAAAATATGGGTAAATATTGACTTTAAGGAATGGAACCTCGAATTTTCCTGCTTTTTCAATGAAACAAAACAAACTAAAGAGATATATTTTATTTTTTACTCTATGGTTAGAATTTTGCTCTATGTAAGTAGGTATTAAATATGATAATATATTGTAAATCAAAGCTTTGGAAAAAATTCCATTTTCAGGAATTAAATTGCAATTTTACTATTTTATTTTGGAGAATCTAACAGTAAAAATAGGTAGTTATGAATATGTAACTCTGTGAATGAATATTGGAAAAATGAAACAGTATTATTAAAAGAACAACGAATGCTTGATTTTTACATTTGAACTGCTTTACACGTAACATATTGTATAGTACGGCGCCAACGAGAAGGCATTCGACCTTGGGTCAGTCAATTTTTAATAGGTGTGAAAGTCGTTAGGAGTAGGGTTGCAATACACAAAAGCATAAATAGAGATCACCGTGGATGGTTTTCCCTTCACCAACTCATTATTATTGCTACCACTCGGCACCGAACAATAAACCTAGAACCAGAACCCGCGTTTTAAGACTTGCGCGTGCGTGGAAGCACTTTGTGTTCCAACCGATCACCTTATTTGAAGAATAGACTCATCCAAAACTTTGTGACTCGATTGCCTCCTCGCAGGAGCGAGACTATAACGTAATTTAGGCTATTTCAACATTAAAATATATAGTTTAATTTATCCAAAAAACCGTATTTCCAATAAATAAAAATCATAATTTATTTCCTAGAAATTCTTTTAGCGCACGAAATGAATAAAAGCGGAACTCATACATAGTGCAGAATGATTAAATACAAAATTTCGAACTTCCTTTTAGTACTCAAACAGATCATTACAATTCCATTTGAATTCCTTGAGAGAAAATAAAGTTTTCGAAAAAATAGATTCTAATTCATCACTGTCGTACTCTTTTCACATTGACGTTTGAGATGATAAATGAGAACTTAATGTCCATGTGTTGTTGAAAAACGCTCGTTGTTTCATTTTTTAAAGAACGTACTCAAATAGCGATAAAATATTTCGATCTGAGATGCGAATTTAAAATAAGAAAGATGAAATACGAAAATAGTGAAAGAAAGGAAATGGGAAAATCCCAGTGGCTATAAAAGTTCCAGACTTTGTGATCAAAGAAATACCCCGTTTTGGTAAAGTGATTGCTTTTTATCTATTTCGTTATACAATGATCGTAGGGCGAAAGTTGTATTTGTGTTTTATCCATTAGGAAACACAGATTAAGTAACATCTAATTTAAATATTGAAAATACTCTTGACTGTGGATAGAGTTATTCACCAATGCAATTAAAGTAAACCAATCTTGCAACTTATTTTTGATTTATCGAACACACGTTCATATGTTTTAATCTAATACAGTCTATATACTATTTATCTTTTAAATAATATTAACGAAGTATTAAAAATAATGTCCCCAAAGTCATAGTAATCTGTATAAATAAAAATGGAGTGTTTGCTGAACGAAGTATAAGTAAATTAGTTTCTTGTTGTCTAGTGGTAGTGTTGAGCTCCGAAAGTAAATGGATACACGACTGGGGAAGTTTTCCGAAATTTGTCCTGTGCGTCTTTTAATTAAGATGAAAGTCTAGAATTACTCCTAAGTATTTGGTCTGTAAGGACCAAGGGATAAGTTGTCCGCAAAGTTTAAGTTGTGGCAATTTAGTAGGATCTGCAAAGAAACATGATGACTGCATTCAAATCGACATTTAGTTTGATTCTCTATCTGACAAGCCATGATTCAAGGTAGAATATGTGTAAGTTAAGGCCCTCGAGGAGAAATTTGGAATTTTTATATTTACGTGAAAATTGCAATATCATCTGCGAGCATATTAATTTTGGTATTGTCGGTTTGAGGAATATCATTCATATATAAGTTAAAAAGAAAATGACCGAGTTTGGATCCTTGTGGGACACCAGCATATATTTTTCTTTTAGAGGTCTTGTGATTATTAATTTTGACTACATAATTTGTTTGTAAGGTATGAAGAAATAAAGTAAATAATATAGTCTTGAAAATTGTGTTATATATATATTAGGCCTTGAATCCAGACTTCGTCAAAGGCTTTGGTAATATTGAAGAAAACAGCACCCATGTGTCTGGTTTTGATGTGTGATCTTCCTGATTGTATGTATTCAATAACTCTCAGTAGTTGGTGGTTAGTGGAGAGGTGCGGGGTGAAGCCAAACTGTTGGGGCATCATAATGTGGTCGCGTAAATAAATTCTTTGTAGTGTTCAATAATGACCACTTCGGTGATTTTGCTTAATGTGAGAAGCAGGAAGATTGGTCTGTAGCTAGATGGGATTTGAGGAGGTTTATCAGGTTTTGAAATGGGGATAATACTTACTGTTTTCCAAGGTGTAGGAAAGTATTGGAATTTGAAAATTGCATTAAAAATCTGAGTAAAGAAAAGATAATATTGTGGTAAATTTTTAACCATTTTGTTAGTGAAATCTTCAATTACAGGGACTTTTTGATCTTAAGTTTTTGGATATGGATAATGATTTTGTATGGATGAGGATAGTAATATTTCGGTTAGGTTTTATTTTTATAGAATTCCTAAATAGTTTTAAGAACTGCTTCCGTGTAGGATCATCAATATAATTTTCATTGAATTGTTCTTCAAGGCTGTCGGCGATCAGGTTGTTGGGGAGTGGTGAGGGGGAATATTTTTGTTTGGTGAAATGTTTAGTGGTGTTCCATATTGACATGTCTTCAGTATTTAGTGATTCAAGATGACTTTTCTAGGAGTTCTGAAAATGGCAAGAGATGCTTTTTCCGAAGTTGATTTTGAGTTTTATTGAGTAAGGATTAAGAACGAGGTCTCTAGTTTTTTGCCAGGATTTTTTAATTCGATTTTTTAATAAATTGTTTTATTTCAGCTGGGTGTTAGTTTTGATTATTGAAGGGGTGAATTTAGACGAGATATTATGGGCCAGGAGAATTTGATTAGTGATTTTGGTCGTTGTTTCATTAATTTCATCTGGGTTAGAAATTTGGTTGGATTGCATAGGATATGTGGCAGTTAGATTAAAAATTTGTTTGAAAAGTTTCAAGTTTGTAGTTCTGTTGATTATGGGGAGAGTAGGATGGATGCGGAATTCAAAATTAAGAAAGACAAGACTGTGATCAGAGAGAAGTTCAGGAATAGAATCAATTGAGTATTTGTTATTAAAATCTTTTAGGAGGGCAAAATCAGTCATGGTGTTGTCCTCGGATGTATCCCTTTGGGATTGATCCCGGAACGTCACCAGTAGCCCGTTGTGTTGCAAATGTTTCACTTTGTTCACTAGTTTGCGTAATAATTTTGTTGTTGATATTGAGTAAATTTTGTGAGGTTAGAATTGCGCGCGTGCTGAAGATCTATTTGAAATATTTTTAAATGTTTGGGAAAAGCATTTTTGAATCTTTTGAGTTTGAGCAAGTTTTATCCTAATAGTGTCTTGATGTATTTTTCATTTCCATTTTAAGTTAAGCTGATGTTCTTTTACATTGTATCCAATGTTCTTTTGTAGTATTTTTCATTTCCATTTTAAGTTAAGCTGATGTTCTTTTATGTTGTATCCAATGTTCTTTTGTAGTATATTTTTTTGCTTGCTTGTGATATTTTCTTTTGCAAAAAAGAGCGCTACACTTGGAAGCCCACCACATAGAAAAAACCTTTGAATGGAAAATGTTGAGCTTTTTTATTTTGCACGATTAATTGTTCAAAATATTTTGAAAGGTTTGATAAGTTCTGTTTTCAGGATTTTACCATTGACCTTTGCAAATTTTTTGCCCCATCTGCATCTTAATCTAGTCTGGTAATCTGTATTGTCTTCTCCAATTGTGATAATTATTGGTTAGTGGACACTTCCAAAGGAATCTTCTGCAATTTTATACTTAATTTGTGGTAAATTAAAGAATTCATTCAAGGTTTCGATGAATTGTGCTTGTTTTTCCAATGCTTCAGTTAGGGTTGTTTTGAAGTTTGTTACCAGTTCCTTGAATTATATACTTATATTCTAAGATAGTTGGTTTGCTTTCTTGATTATTTTGTATAATTTGTGATATTGTTGGTTTGGAGGTTATTGGCTTATAGGTTCTTGCTTCAATGAGCGATAGATGGTTCAAGGCTTTTTATTCAAGGAATTTGCGTTCCTCTTGACGTTTCGGGCAATAAGGGTTGTCTGCTGAATAGTCTTGTTGGCAATTGCAGAATTGTTCTGGGTTGTCGCATTTCGGATTTTAGTGGTTTGACCGCATTTTACTCATTTTTCTTCGTTTCTGCAGTTTTTTGTTGCATGATCAAATTAAAAACATTTTTGACATTGATTTATCCATGAAAATTGCTGTTTTTTTATAGTGTGTGTATAAAATATATTTAAATTCCGGAGGTATTTCGTTTCAGTTGTTTCCCATTCTTTTTCGAAATCTGATTTTTAGAACTTTTAAGTAGTTTTCTGTTTCTAGTTCTACTATTTCTTCTGCTGGGGTATGAACTGGAATATCACACAGGTGAAATCTTGTAAAATTTTCTACTTTTACTTCTGTTGTAATAGGGATGTTCAGTATTTCTTGCAAATTGGCTATTTCAGTGGTACATTTTCAGTCTACTTGTGATAATGATTTTGTTATTCCGTGTGAAATTCACTGTTTAAATTTACTCCTGTGCGTGAATTTTCTGCGATAGTTCTTGGATACTATTAAGGTATTCCGTTTCAATTGTCTTTTGAGCTGATGAATGTACAATATTTTTCAGTTCCGTAGTCAGAGGCTAGGGTGATAAGTTCTGATGTGGTTAAATTATTTTTCCACCACGAGTTGTTATCAGTTTCCATGCTGACTTGAGTCAGGTCTTATCATTCCTTGGTTCTGACAGTTCCGATCTGCTCGGAGGTTGTAGAATGGCTAGCTTGGCTAGGTTATTGAAATGCTGTTGGATAATATTTTATTAAATTATATTTACTTATTTCAGCAAATGGAATACGGGACGAAATAATATGGGTAGCGATGTCGATTTCGGGGCACTAGCGATTTATCGCCAAACATGGTAACTTTGGCGTTTTGATCCAGCAAGGTTGTTTAGGTGTTTTGATCCAGTTTTATGGCAACCCTATGCAAATGGCCATACTTTGGACGCCATCTTGATTTGGTGACAAAAATTGCTTAGCGACAAACATGCCCCTGATTCGACATCTTTACCATAATTTAATGTAGAGAGAAACACTTAATGAAATAGAAATACGCTAAATTATTAATCAAAGTATCACAGTTTAATAATATAATTATAATTGGAGATATAATTCCAAACTTTCATGCAAAAGGTTCTAAATCCTAAATCAAACTTAATTTGGCAGTTTTGAAGAAGCTGGAATATATATTGCATTAAGATCACTCAGATTGTTTTACCAGTACTGCTGAAAAGCAATTATTTATAATTTAATTTAAATTCTACTTCACTTATTTCGAACTTATTTTTCCTTTTCGAAACATAAATAATTTCCTACAATTTGGGACAGATAATATAAAGAGACTAAAGCTTGGCAGAAATTAGTTATTTTATGTCCAATATTGCTACAGACGCATGTTCGTTTCTTGACGGCACGTGTACATTTTTTTTGACCAACTTTCCTCAAACATTCTTGATTTAACTTACGTGGTTGTGTAGAATTTCCTTTCATAAAAAATAAAACATACAACCATTTCCTTTCATAAAAAATAAAACATACATTGAACCAAGACTGGCAGTTAGTCGAATTTATTAGAAGTATTTTTAGGATTTTAAAATAAATATCCTTTAATAAACGATTTTAAACTCATTAAAATCTGCATTTTTTCATGTTGCAAACAAAATTACTTGGTTTTAGTGAAAGCTGCACTCAATCGGCAAATAACACCATCATTCTCATTCTAAACAGGTACATGATTTCCATTCAAGACTAAATCTCTATACTGAAAGATAGGTAGGTAGGTATTTTAATTAACGTCGCACTGGAGCAACACAACCGGATATTGGCGACGGTCCGGGATAAAACCCAAAGTTAAAGATTCGAGCACAACACCACGTAATTTTGAACCAAGGTCAGATGACGAGGTCACACCTGAGCTGCCACCCCACTCTCTAAACTTCCACACCATGCCAACGTGAGGACATTTGAGACCACGACTAATTGAATATGCCCAAGCTCCTTTGTTCACGATGGTCTTTGGTTGAATTCGAACTCGCAACCCTCCGGTTGCTAGTCTGTTACTCTTCCAAACCGGGCTACCGCGGCCTCCTGAATTGAAAAAGTGCTTTTAAATGTAGCACGTGTTCAACGAAACTTAAAATTCGTGTTTGTTGACCACGTGCAGTAGCATTGTTTCTGATTTTTTCACTCGGAATCAGTTTCTCATTTTTAAATTTTGTTCTAATTTTAGGTAACCTGTTTGAATTTTGTTGTAAACAGTGATTTTTAAAAACAAAACGCTGTCAAATCGATCTATATTTTTTATTGTTAATACGTTACCTTTGTTTTGTCTGTCTTGGAGACATTGAATTTTAAAACAAGTTTTTTGTTATTGCAAGTGCCAGTAAATGGAATTTTCAAGTAAAAATATATTCGCTTTCAAACAAAGTAGTCATGGATATCATCAAATTAATTTGTCATCCCTCCCTTAAAAATGTAAAAATTCAAAAATGTCACATGTCTGATGCATGTGAGCTTCGCAATTTAAATATTGGTAGGAAAACTATGAGTGTCTGAGTAATCGTAGCAAATTCGTTAGTTTTACGAATTGAGTTATGGTAATTTTACAGGAAGCGAACATAAAAAGGGCATTCCTATACCTCCCTAACTCCCCCAAAACTCAAAATAAATTTACTTTTGTAGTTGACACATTTTTGTATAACATACTTTTTATTAGTTTCTACCTACGTAATGAAAATTTAAAAACCCAATGCATTGGAATATCAGGCTTTACAGTAAAGTCTGTTTAAACGTTTTATGACTATAAGATAAATCTATAAAAGCATTTGATTATTAAATTAAAATTTTATAATCTAATTTAATTGCGAATAACTGAGTTTATAACTTTGTTACATTAACAAAGTTGGTTGTAGGGGTTAAAATAAAGGTGCGTGTAATTTTCATGAATTGGAATTTTTCTATTCATTGTTCATTTCTTAGTACAATTTGTGTCATCCTTAATATACCTTAAATATTTTCTTGCTTTAGCCGCATGACCTTCTTTTCAATGCTCTCGTTTTGAAATAAAACTACAATACTTGATGTATTCATTCATGCACTTCCATTGAATAGTCGTTCGTTCTGTGTTCATTATGGGTAATTACTGACTGTTAAATTGACTACGCGATCATTTGATTGTCAAGATGAACTCAATAAGGGATAAAGGTACAAATGTCTTTTTTGTCGAATAACCTAGCTTTTTTTCTTTGGAAAGCGGTAGCAAATAAGTTTGGCCTTACATTTATTTTTCGAGTAGCGTCATACTCATACAGAAATAAAATGTTAAACTGATTCCGAATGTAATAAATCTTAATTAATTTTTTCCATTGATATCTTACAGCCATTTATCCAAATGTTATCAATGTGTTAAATGCAAACTGGAGTTCCTATTTCTGAAACATTTGTAACTGTGTTTCCGATTATATCTGTTTGTGCAAAATGTATATTTTAACAGATGCTAAATCAGCACTTCTTACCATACCTCTATACGCATAACTAACTATATTACATAAAATATTTTGTTAAGATAAAAGAAAAGTCACTCAGAAAAACTGAGAATAGGGAGCACTTTCAGATATCAAGTTTCTTGAAGGAATGCTTTAACAATTCTATACGCTAAGAAATGTTCTCCATGAAAAAGGAGTATTTGTTTATCTCAATCCCAGATGCTCAGAAAAACAAAGTAAAAAGATGTGAATCAGTAGCACAATTCAATTTTGAAAAATCCTACCTTCGAAACAATGATACAGAAAGTTGAATTTGCTGCTTTTCAATGGTTTCTTAGGAGGAGAGGAGTTGAAACCGATCGTTTTCTTTATGCTTGTTCAGGCGAAATTCTGGCATGCTTGTTTGCTTCCTTTAGTACATAATAAATACAAAACAGGTTTTGCGAAATGAAATATAACCCAATCGACTCTATGTATTATACTATTTATATACGTATACATAATATATATTTTTATTTATCGTCACAATAGCAGCAGAAAATGGTGTAGTTTTTATAAACAAAGTGTAGAAGTAACTCGTCTGCAAGGTTTTTATAACAAAAAGAAATTAAGCAGTTTGTAGCTTAATTTTTGGTGCTGATTTCAAATCCGATCTTAAAAAAGGGCCTCCACGTCACGTTTTTTTTAGTTTGTTTGGATTTAAAGTTTACTAACTCTCAAAATTAGAGGTCTTAAGGAATAAAAACGACACTAGATCTTTTAATTTTTATATTTCGTCAACTGACATTAAATGAGTGGCAACACTAATTTTTTCACTGGTCTTTTATGTACGATATTTATCCGTAAAATTTTAATCAAAACTATAATAACTTATTAAGCTGTTAGTGTTTCTAATGCATGACATTTTTCCGTACATACATGAAATATGATTAAAAGGGCATGAATAACTATCCTTAAGTCATTTATTATTATTTATAGATACTGAATGCTTCACTAAATTTATGTCCTTTTTAAACTTTTCTTATCATTAAACTTTGTTAGCTATGTTACATATAACCTTAATATACCCTAGTTAAAAATTAAAAGAAAATACATTTAATTTAAAATAATCATAAAAATGCATATACTATAAAGCAAAAGCCTTTCTAGTAAATGTTTTGAATTGAAAATTATTTTATGATAAGTTTAAAAGGGTAAACAATAAAATTAATTTTCACAACTACATTTCATAAACTATTTAAATATATCCCTTTTTATCCATAAGAATATATTCACATGAAGTTAAATTATGAACATACGTACAACCAACGACGATTATACATTTTCTTCTTGATTCTACGTCTTCAGCTCCTGAAAGTGTGTCGTCAATATAGTGTGACTAAAATAATATTGTTGAGTAATGTAGCTGTACCTAGGAGGCATATGACACTGGATCCAATTTGTTTGAAAATAGACCTTTTTCAATAATCCTGTCCAACTTTTCATGATCTTTCTAATTATAGAAAACACTATCCAGTATCATTACATAGAGATGTGTCTCTTTATAATATAATTATAATAGAAGAAACATACATCACTATCCAAATACAGAAGTTTGCTAAAACGATTTAAACCACAAAAATACAAACACAATCTTATACACTAACAAAAATATCATATCTCGGGGAAATTTAACAGTTTGGTGTTTCAAGACTCGCAACTGAAGATAAAACTGATGTTTTTTAAATTTCAAACTTCATCAGGTAACAGTGGTTTTAAGCTCCTCATCTTGCGTCGCACCGGTCGCTCACCTACTACATGTTTACAGTTTTGCAGTTCATTCGTTACAGGATTGAGTAACCGAGGGAGAAATATATTTAAAAAATTTCAACTGCTCTGCTGGTAAATTTTATTTTTGTGACAGCTGGTCTACACCTCCTAGTAATAACTGTATTAAAAATAAGGACACAAAGATGAAATGTTAATTCTTGATTTCATTCTCCATAGCAATAAAACTAGTATATTTACTGTAAGAAATGCATTAATGGAATAGTGTTAATCTATTAGCTTAGAATTCTCTTAGGAACTGCCAATGAATAAGAAAAAGCACAAATGATGAAGAAATAGCCAAATATGAAAAGTGCTTTACGACTCTGCTTCTTATTGGAACTTATCTAAAGGGTATTTAACTCCACACTTTAATAATGAAGTTGATATACACTTCACTACAATTGATAACACTATTAATCTTATTAAAATTTTTCCTTACATAGAAGTGCCAGAAAAGAATATGGTACAGACAAGCCTAATAAAAATACTTAGCAATACTACCTATGTGCATCATTGGTTGCGTCTACCAATGCATATATAAATCGATAGACATCTGTCGGAGCATCTAAAGCTTTTTCTGCCTTGTGAATGACTAGTTTACAGGATTTAATGTTTGGAGTTAGTGAGATGGGTTATAGCATTTCGGAATAGTTTCGATTTTCAAGTACTATCATTTCAATGTTGTACAGCGACTATGAGAATTCTAGCAAAATATGTAACTTACGGCAGCGGTGCGGCAGTAAAAAGACTGGGTGAACGTGATCAGAATAGGTTGGCCAGAATCGTTTCACGCGATAGGTGTGTAACACTGCCGCAAATAAAATCGGAATTCAATGATGTGCCCTCAAAAAGCATTAGCTTGAGGACTGCATTTTTCCCTTATAGATGAGCTACAGAACCCGATGCTCATATCGAGTACCTTGATGAATGTGCTCCTCGACTGGATTCGGGAATATCACCACTGGACACTAGTTGACTGGAAACGAGTAGCCTGGTTTGATAATTCGCTTTTCCAAATGTTTCGGGCAGATGGAATGATCAGTGCGTGTAGAAGCCATAAATGTCCTCATGAAGCCATGGCTCTTGCTTATCCACAGGGGATTCAACAAGGTGGTGGAGGCATCGTAATAGTATGGGATTTACTTAGCTGGCGTTCAATGAGACCCTTAGTACGTCTACAAATGTCTCTGATAGGTGAACACTATGTATGCATCTTTTCTGACGAGTTACACATGTCGTGCAATTATTAAAATGGCTTCCAATAAAACAATACTCCCCTACACAAGTTTAAACAAGCCAAAATTTGGTCAAACGAACACTCACGTGAGTTTGGAGTTTAGACATTCCCATCTAAATCCCGCGGTCTCAACGTTATAGAACACATCTGGGATGTCATGCACCACGCTGTGGAACACAGAAATCCTACATCTTGGACTATAATAGATATTCTGCATTAAGTATGCTATTCAATACCTACAGAATATTTTCGCAAACTCGTGGAGTCCATGCCCCGTTGTATTTCTGTAAGTTTACTCTCCCGTGGGAGATCTACAAATTATTAGACTGGTAAACCTGTTTTTCGGGCATTTCAGTGATATAAATACTTCAAACAGTTAGAATGAGCTCAAAATAAATATTTAATTAAATACAAATTTTTCCTTATTTGTCAGGAAAGTAAAATTAAAACTATGTCTAAGGCTGCTTTACTTTTCATTTAATTTCTTAGAATTCAATTTTATATCTTCTGCCTGTTAAAATCTGTTTTAATTATAATCCAACTAATAAGAAAATTATCGTCACTTTTACCATTTAATATTGACACTTTGCAATTAATATTTTTCATAAGAGATCTCAGTGAATTAACTTTATTCTGCAAAAGTTTTAATGTAATGGAACGTTTTTAATTGAAATTGCTAATGAAATGAAGGAAAATAATCAAATTTTCAAACCTCCATTCTAGCTTTCAGGAGATAAAAGCTTAGTTTTATCCTAATCTCCAAAATATTCGAAAGTTAAATGTACAACAGTTAATAATCACTTTGGTCAAATTTCATTTTCATAATGTGAAACACGTATGCAGGTTATACCCATTTTTATTTCTTAAAATATTTAGCAATTCTTTTTCAGACTTTTTGTACAAAAGTGCATACTGTAGCAATTACAGTTTCAAATGTGTAGCCGTAGAGTGTATAATTTAGAAATGCGGTTATCATATATTTAGAAATGATTGGGCACTTTAGAGGAAAATCTTATTACGTATGTTTACTCGGAACTTCACTTTCCATTAGCCAAGTTCAAGGAATCAAAACAAAGTACACATAACCGAAGCTTCTCTTGCAAATGTTTTAGCTGGTCATATGATTGAGTTAATTAAATGAAAAGTCAACAGAGTAGCATGAAATCATTAGTCCGTAATCTCTTAAGTTTATTACTCTCTGCATTATTTCTTAGGTACGTTATTGTCTGAAAGATGTTAGAGCATTCGTAAAATATCGAATTTAAGATTTTAGAATACACCTCTTAGGGCAGAACTGCCATGTATAGACGTTTGAACTTTTATATTATTTAGCAAGATTAAGGGAATAATTTAAAGTACCGATGTAGATCATATACAGCTTTAGACAAGTTTGTGGCTAAATAGATGTATCAGATAGTTTCAATAACCAATTTGTGATTTCTCCTCAATCAATGATTATGAACAAATTAGGGGACAAATTGTACATATTGGTTTCAATAACCAACATGTGTAAATTTGTCCCTTAATTTGTCCGTAATTTTTCTCAGATCCAAAAGCCAGGTGAGTCTGCTTATGCGGAGTAAATTGAGTTAGTTTTGAAAACTGAAATAATATCTTTTCCATGGGATATGTTGTGATTTGCAATATATACAATGGATTCCAAAACTTAGTATACACTATAAAGGGATTTCTTTAAAAGTTCTAAACTCTGTGGTAAATTATAATTTGAACTCAATTTTTATAGGACAAGAAAAGGACACATTTAAAACCGTATTAGTTTTAAAAATACTTCTATATTCACTACAATATTTTTAAAGGTTTTAAATGCTGAATTTCAAAAATTCTTTGTTCGCAAACTTAAGTATATATCTAGACTATTTCATCTAGAAACTCAATAAAATCCCAAAATAGATTTTAATTGCATATATTTTTTATGTAGAATAGATTTTTAGACAAGGGATACTGAACAAACAATAATTGAGTGTTTTAATATGAGCTTTCTTATACAATAACTTTGTTGATGTATGGATTTCAAAATACATTTCATAATAATTTTGTTGATGTATGTATTTTGCCAGGACCTCTGAAAACAAAAAACTAGCATAATTATATCGACTTTATATCAACAAAACACAGAGTCTAGATGATAGTTAAATTCTTGCTTCATAACAACGATGGTATATGTTGTTCATAACGTTAAACCATGCTTATTTAAAAAAAAGAATACCAAATCTTGTTACAAAATGTTCTTTTTACACAGGTCGCATATAGTATTAATATAAAGGATATTTTGATTTACTACCTTAGTTGGGGTAAATTTCTGATTTTAAACGAATACGGTTTTATACATATACACGCGATTAAAATGTAAAGTGAATAAAACCAATTTCTGTATTTTCACGCATTGTATGTAAAATAATATTTTGAATTACGTAAATTGTCTTATCTATCGCAAATGTGTGAAGCTCCTTTGTACGTAGAATAAGGAGTACCTTGAAATATAGAATTTGTTTTCAATAAATGTTTATTGATTCAAATTATTTAATTTTAGTACTAATAAGCTATATTATTGTCAGATTTACGTTATGATATTAAATGAATTGGATTAAATATCCACAAAGGTAATAAATCGATTGATTAATCAGCGCTTCAATGTATAATCCAGTAAAGTTAAATTGAATTTTAAATATTATGTTTTAATCGTAGCATACCGTTTCTCATTAATAACGGAATAACATACATCCAACTAAATTTTTTACCAAACTAAAGCTATAAACGTTTTTACGATGACGTAAATATAACATTCGCAATCATCACAAAACTTTCTATAACCTCGATACTAAAATATTAAAGGGGAGAGACACGTTGCTTACGAAAGACAAACACAGAAAATAGCTTATAGTAAAAATATTAAAGGAGTTCGTGACGTTCGCATTACCATCTATCCTTTTATACCATCTTGGATAGATAATATCTGGGAATACATATGGATCCTTTTGCTTTGGAGTATTTACACTGCTCTTACATTGTCACTGTTTACGTTGGATACAAGGCGCCACAATCCTAGAAGCCTATTTCTAGAAAGTCAACACTATGTACAGATAACAGGTCAGACAAAGAATAAAGTTGATGTATAACCCAGGATCTTATAATGAGCTAAAGAACGAATGGAATGGGGAAAATGCCATGAGAATATTTTTGGTTTTATTAGGATCCCCATTTATTATTATATATTCAGGATTATTTCCATTTATATTTTCAAAAATACATACTTTTATTATGAACTAGCAGAATTACCTGACCTCACTCCTGCTAAACTAGTTAATTGTAGAGAAGACCAGAATAAATAATTTATTATATCATTTAAGTGTCAGGAAAATAATTTTTAACACCTTTCCAACATTTCTATTTCTACAACTTACTTTGTATTACTTGCATATCCGTCCATGTAGTACAGCTCACATACATCACACCCCTGTTGTATGACAAATCTACGAAAGGTCACACTAGGTGACTACTACAAAAGTCGATTTTGAACTTGGGAGGAAAGATTATGAATGGGGCATTCATAATTCGTTTCTTGTTCGCTTCCTGTAAAATTACCGTAACTAAATTCGTAAAAATTGCGAATCAACGGAGTATACTCTAGCAATCATGCTTTTCCTGCCCATATTTTTTGACTTGTGCTACTCTTAACTAGTCGTGTGATAATTTTGAATTTCACAATCTTTAAGGGAAGGAAGACAAAATAATTTGATTCATGACTAATTTTTTTTAACCGAATATATTTTTTCTTGAAAAAAATTCCATTTATTAAAACTTGCAATAAGGAAATAACTTGCTTTGAAATTTCTTTAATACAAAGCAACCTATTACCATTTTTCAAAAAATTGTAAATCCATTTGATAGCAATTTATTTTTATTTGATAAAGTAAATCGCAGTTATCAACAAACTTCTAATAGGTATAATTTGTAAAAATAAATATAGCTTTAGCTTGTAAAGTAGGCAACCTTGACCTTTTTTCACTACAACGAATAATTTTTAATATTTAAAAAGTCCCAATTCAGATTTTTCTAGTATATTCTTTCAATATTGGTAAAGTTTTATTCAAAATGTGCTATACTCCAACTTGCATGCAGCTTTAAATCGAATCCTTTGTGGGTTTGTTGGTACGTTTGATGAATAGGAATTATAATTTATTAAATAAATAAAAATTAATTAAATTTACAAACATAGAAATCATCGGGAAATCAAATTAAAGTTGGCGGTAAAAAGAAGTTGTTCAGAAGATATAACATCATGATTCTTTTCTATCTCGTGGTCACGCATATGTGCCAAAACTTACAACTAAACCAAAATTAAAAAATGGATGGAAATTGATTCGTAAGGAAAGAATCTGAAAATAATATCACTACACGTGGTCAACGTTCTCGTTTTGTTGAGCACGGCTTGCACTTAAAACCAAATTTTTCAATTCAGAGATCTAGTTTTGAATGGAAATCACGTACCTGTTTAAAATGTGAATGCTGTTGTTATTTGCCTATTGAGTGCAGATTTGAAACATGGAAAAGAAAAGCAAGTTTTATTGCGTTCAATCGTTTTGTAAAGGAAACCCATTTCAAAATTTCAAACTACTCGAATTTTATTACCTACCAGTCTTGGTTCATAAGGTTTTGTGCTATGTGTTTTACTTATAACCAGAAATTCTACGGCCACGTGAATTAAACCAAGAACTTTTGAGGAAAGTTGGTAGAAATGTACATATGCCACTCAGAGAATGAACAAACGTCTTTAGCACATATTGGACATAAAATAACTCATTTCTACCATGCTCTAGTGCAAAAAGAAATATTTTTCTCTTTACATCATCCTTCCCTAATATTCGAAAATTGTTTATGTTTCACAAAGAACAAATAAAGCTAAAAATAAATAAAGCATAAGAATTTAAATTATATGAAAATCCCATTTGGAAAAATAATTGCTTGTCCAGCTGTTCTGTCAAAACAATACAAGTATCGCTATGATTAATTTACATCCCATTTTCTCCAAACTACCAAATTTAGATTAATTTAAGTATGGGTATTTTCTTGAATCCTGACTTGTCAGATGGGTAGCAAAATTTAAGAAGAAAAAACATCGGTTATCATGTTCCATTGTAGAGATCATACAAAATTACCCTTACTACAACTCTACGGACAAACCATCCCTTGGTCCTTACAGTCCAAATACTCAGGATCTATCCTAGACTCTCGACTTAACTGGAAGCCACTCATACAATATCTACAGGACAAATTTTGAAAAGTCCCCCCCCTTGAGTCGTGTATCCACTCACTTCTCGGAGCTCAACATTATCAAATAACAACAAAAACTCATATATTTGTACTTCGTAAGACCAATCCTAACATATGCGTGCCCGATTAGGAGTGCTAAGAGATCAAACATAAATAAATGAACAGTTGCAAAATCTTTTCATTAAGAAAATAACTAAAGCCAGATGGTTTACAATAGTGATATTCCAAAATCCCTAAAAATTCCAACCATTAAAAAATTATCTCAAAATTTTTCCAACCAAATTGAAAACAATAATGCATCGGTTCATGAAATTGAAATATACGATCCGACCCTTCCACAAAATAAAAATACACCACGAAGAGCTCTTCTGACTAGCTGAATCTCACTCTAAATTTGTTAATAAATTAATTTCTTAATTTTTATGATTAAATAATTCTTGCTTTTGTAAATTCTAGTTGCTGTAATCACGAACATTTTAACTCATTCGATTGTTTAAACTATATTATGCAATAGGTATCCCCTAATTTACAATAGTTTAACTACCAAGCGAGGTCCAAATTGTCAAGTTTCAAGTTGGATACCGGAGATTAATTACATGGGCTCCAAAACCCATCAACACATTCAAGTATGGGTATTTATCAGTTTTAGCCTGAAACTTGAGTGAAAATGTAAGCAAAGGAAATCGAAATAATGTATTTCTTCTGTTAGTGTCTACATACTGTAATATCTACATATATACTCAAAATCGAACATAAAACGGGAGGACAGACTAATGCACTGAATTCAGTCTATACCCAGACATTTGGACGTAAGGAGGTCACATATACTATATAGATAAACAGACGCAAAGCGTGAAAACCACTTATTTTGCATTCGAATAACCCAAAACGGAGAAAAAGTTTTTGAATTCCATCATCGTTATGGTAGAATGGCAAATTAAACAGTTACGGCATTCGTGATTAATTTATTTTAAAGCTAGCACATTTTTTTCTTGAAAATTCCATTCAGCAGCTCGTGGAATACTGGAGCTTGCATTGAAAATTAATGTCATCAGTGTAGGCAAAGCAAACTCAATCGATTAAAATTTTTTAAAAAAAGGAGGTCGATTTTACAGCGTTTTTAAGAAAGAAAATCATTGCTTTCAACGAATGTTTCACTAGTATTTAAATTTCATAAGAGTAGTTACAAAGCGAACAACCTCGTCCTTCTGTTACTTAGACAAAAAATTTCAATTTTTCAAAATTGCTAGTACCAATATATTTCTGACAGTTGTTCCATGATCAACAAAGCCTTATTTAAAAAATTCACTTTTCTCCAACATACATTCAGTTTTAAATCGAATCTTCATGGCAAATTTTTGAATTCAGAGATTGGGTTTCTATGTGGAAACCAAGTAGCTGTTTAGAATAATAGATGTATTTACTTGACTATGGAGTACAACAATACCATAATAATACGTAGAATTTGCTTACTTGAGGATGCTTTAAAGTATTATTTACATTTAAGCATGAATTGAAATACCAGCATTCAGGCAAAGAACTCACGATCCATGAATCCATGACTTCAGTAGATGAAATATAAAACAACTGTGAAGAAAAACTTCTTTACCAATTGTTTGCAGGAAAAGAGTGGCGCAAATGATACGCATGCTTAATTCTTTTAATATATCCTAAAGGGAAACCTAACATTAACTATAATTTGAAATTAAAATCTCTAAAAGAGACCTAAAGTTCTTAAAGGCACATCCAGACAATGTTTGATATTGTGTCATACAAACGTGTCTACATATTCTTGTAAGAATACTTAAAAGATGACACTTTAGGAACGGCCATTTTTGTCTGACCAGACAGCTTTACAAAGAATGGCAATAAGTTCAATATACGATGATGAAACAAATGAAAGTTTTTAAAGGGATGAAAGTAAGCATAAAGTATGTGTTGTTTCAAATGTATTCCTGATTGCCGAAGTAGTGAAATAAGTATGTTCTGGGGCAAAAAGTTACCAATATCAGCGACTAGAGAACCTAAACCTATGACTTCAAAAACAATAGAGCCTAAATATTCTAGTATAAAGAAGTTAACCTTAATTAAAGTAGCATCAAGTAGCATAAGCAAATAAAATGAAGTGTAACTGGTAGAAATATTTATTTATTTATTTATTTATTTCAATTAACGTCACACTGGAGCAACACAACGGGCTATTGGTGACGGTCCGGGATCAATCCCAAAGGGAAAGATCCGAGGACAACACCACGTAATTTTGAACCACGGTCAGATGACGAGGCAACACCTGAGCTGGCACCCCACTCTCCAAACTTCCACACCACGCCAACGTGAGGACATTTGAGGCCACGACAGATTTAACGTGCACCAGCCCCCTTTGTACACGACGGTGTTTGGCTGGATTCGAACTCGCAACCCTTCGGTTGCTAGTCCGTTACTCTTCCAACCGGGCCACCGCGGCCCCTGGTAGAAATAAGTTCAATTTTAAAACATTTGCTAGAGTTTAAGATCAATAGAGTGATTCAGACAGGACTACATCGGCTTTGGTATCTGCAGTCTTACAAGATGTAGTAGAAGTAAGCACAGCCGATTGTGCATGCAGACATTATCAATAAAAATAAAGTAAGTAGAACTAGACACAATCATCGTGATAAATTCAAAATCAACTTTAGAGAGGCAAAAATGACTATAACAAGTTCATACTTTGAGGGAAGAAAATATCTATATATATAAAATAGGATGTGTGTATGTATGTATGCATGTATATATGTATATTTTCTATACATATCTACACCGTTTGACCAATCCACACCAAATTTGGTACACTTATACTTTAGAACACTGCGGTCAGCATAGGCTAACTGTTAACCCCGTTCTATTGGCTCTAGGGGGCTAAAAACTATTCGAAATCGCCATAGAAATAACATTGAGCATAGATTGATTGCTTCAAGCAGCGATGGTTGCTTTACCAGTGTTGATCGAAAAACATTTTTTTCCGAAACAAATTAAATTACAATATTTATGATGAAGAAAGAACATTTTAAAATATTTATTTTTGCAAGGAAATTCAAGGAAAGATTTTCAGGAGTTCAAGGACTATTCTCAAGGAAAGTTGGTGTATATTTCGACCAACTTTCCTTAAATAATTTATTGAATACGTAATGATTTGTAGAATTCTGTTTCACAAGCTTTTTAGGTAAGGCGTGTAACTTATTTTAAAATGTCCGGAATAGATACATGTGAATCCTCAGTTGAAAGCAGTGATTTTCTTTCTGAAAAATTCTGTAAAATCGACAATCTGCTTTTTGAAAAAATTTTATCTATTCAGTTTAATTTGTCTACACCGATTACATTTATTTCTAACCCAAGCACCGTTATTCCGAAAAGCACAAAAGAAAAACTCATTCATCATAAAAGCGTAATTTTGCTACTTGGTATCTGGCAGAATTAATGTTTTCTTTGGTGGAGATGTCGAATCCGGGGCACTAGCGATTTATCGTCAAACATGGTAACCTAAGTGCTTGATCCAGCTTTATGGCAACCCTATGCAAAAGGTTTTTCACGTAGGAAAGTCCGCGTTTTCTTTAACCAAATTGCGATGGCGTCCAAAGCCATACTGGCTTTGGACGCCATCTTGATTTGGCGACAGACATGCCCCGGATTCGACTTCTTTACCTTTACTTTTTTTATAAAACTTTGTAGAACTTTCTAGAAAGTTGGGGAAATGGAAACTTCCTTGGACTCATGGTGGAGAACATTCCAGCACCCACTCGATTCTTAGCTGGTCGTATTTAAAGGAAGCTAACACGGTAAGTCTTCCAGTTTATCATCTTTCAGTGAATCTGGCAGTTTTATTTCGCTGATTGTATCAGTGTTTCCTACTTTATTCGACAGTGATAGTGTACATTTTGGATTTATATTTCTAAACTGGTGTAAGTACTACATAGTTTTAAATTCGTTTTTTTGTTAATTTTAGCTTTTTATTGTATTCTATAATAGATTTCATTGCTCAGTGAGAGTGTGCCTTTTGCTTAATTTTTTAAATCAGTTTAATGGGATCAGAATTAATGCTTTTTTTACACCAGAATAAAAGTTTATTTTTTAGTATGATTTAGAATTCTGTGTTTGAGCATTTTGATTGACAGCTTTTAGGTAAGGCATTAGTATTTTTTATTTGTGTTAAAAATTTGATATTCCTAAACTGATGTAAGTACTTCGCAATTTTAAATTTGTTTTACCATTCAATTTATATTAGATTTTTATTTTTATTTTATTCTATAATAGATTTCATTGCTCAGTGAGAGTGTGCCTTTTGCTTATTTTATGAAATAGCTTTTTATTGTATTCTAAAATAGATTTCATTGCTCAGTGAGAGTGTGCCTTTTGCTTATTTTATGAAATAGCATTCCTTTGTATTCTTTTACAGATTTCTTTGCTGTAGCAATGCCTCCAAGGAAGCGGAAGGCGATCGGCCAAGTGCAGTCAACGGCTAAGATGATGAAAGATGAGCATAGTCAAGAAACTTCCGAGGAGAGGAATAGCAGACTTGCGATTGCGAGAGAGCTACACATCTAGAGTAACAGAGACGGCACAGCAGTGCGAGGCCCGACAATAAGATAAGAGAGATAGAGCCAAGCGATCACGGACTTTGTACCATTTTAGCTTAGCATTGGTAGAATTCCACTACGATTCACATAAAGACCACTCGCTGCATGCAAGTGTTACCATCGGGGAAATGGGAATGGTTTGCAGTTACTCTCAAACCAAAAAGTTTAAATCAGAGTCTACTGGTATTTGCTGTAAAAATGGAAAAGTTAAACTCTGCCAACTGGAACCACCACCACAAGAACTTTTGACTTACACATCAGGAGATACGTCAGAGTCGAAGCATTTTCTTAGTAACATCAGAAAATACAACTCATGTTTCTAAATGACATCATTCGGCGCCACATCAGTTGTTGGACAGCCCGGATTTCCGTCGACATTCAAGGTGCAAGGGCAGATTTACCATAGAGCGGGATCGTTGCTTCCGCTGCCAGATCAACCACCAAAATTTCTACAACTATATTTTATTCAAAACGAACAAATTGAAACTGATCAGAGGTGCGCCTATATCTCGGGAACAAGACGTCAGATTGTGTTAAACTTACAGAGGATGTTTCATGAGCACAATAATCTTCTTAAAACGTTTGAAATAGCATTGGAACGTATGCCAACAGATGAATATAAAGTAGTCATAAGAGCAGACCGAAGACCAGCAGGCGAATACAAGCGGCGCTTTAACTCTCCTCAAGCAGATGGAGTCGGGGTGGTTATATCAGGAGATGAGTTCCATCAACGGGATATCGTTATTCAACGACGAGGTGAATCATTGCAACGTATTTCGGAAACACATCGATCTTATGATGCTCTGCAGTACCCAGTGATATTCCCCCATGGTGAAGATGGATATCATTTTAATCTGAGGCAGATCAACCCAAGAACAGGTGAAACAACCAGCAAGAAAGTTTCAGCGGTCGATTTCTATGCGTACAGATTAATGGTTCGAAATACTGAGCAGAACCACGTATTGAACTGCAGGCAATTGTTTCATCAGTTCATCGTCGATATGTACGCAAAAGTCGAGAGTGAGCGTCTCCTTTACATTCGTCTAAATCAACGTAAACTGAAAGATGATATATTCACCTGAGAGATGTTGTGTCAAATGACGGGAGCGTTGAAAACCTCGGTGCCTTAGTCGTACTACCAGCTACATTTACAGGCAGTCCCAGACACATGCACGAATACACTCAAGATGCTATGACATACGGGAGGACGTAAGGAAGACCAGACTTATTTATCACCTTCACCTGCAATCCGACTTAGACGGAGATCAAGGAGGTTCTTACCAATGGTCAATTACCCAGTGAGCGCCACGACTTGATTGCGAGAGTATTTAAACAGAAGCAGTTGAAACTGCACTTTACGCATCTTTCGTTTTTAGAATTCTGCATTTTTTCGTCGGAATTTCGTTTCTGTTTGTCTTTGTCTTAATCTTTTGCATATTGCAATATATTCAGGAATTAAATGTATATATTTGCGTCCGAAGTATATTGTAGAAGCTATGAAAAAGTTAAAACGTATTATCCGTACAACTTAAATGATTGCATTTTTCTGTGAAAGAAAAGTGCTTATTCTAATTCACTTTTCAAGCAACATTTAACCATTTCAACTCGAGCAACGCCGGGTAATTCAGCTAGTATGTTATAAAAGAACGACTTCATCGAAAAACAATTATTGAAAATCCTATTTCTCTATTAGAGGATCCAGGTTCTTATTTAAAGCACATTTCTCCACCTAAAAGTTCTGCTAAAGCCCCAATATTTTAATTTGCAGCAACAAAGCAATTGCAGAAAGCATTGTGGTTGAAGTACTCACCCCATTTATTTTACACACTTAAAAACAATTCTTCCTTTCAGTCATTAAATCCCTCAATTTCCTGCCAATGATTCATCCAAAAATCTTCTGATACAAAATGTGTTGACAGCTCCATCCTGCAGTTGTTTTCATACATGTCTCAACGCATATATTTAAAAATATTTGGATTCCATTCAACCAATTAAAATCACAACGTCTTTCTCGTCAAAGTTGTTGATTGGCTAAATATATATCTATGCTAGAACTTTTGAGGAAACGTGAAGTTAAGATTTAAAAAATAAAGTATTCTGCTTTTTGGAGTTGTGGGTGATTGACCATGTGCCATGTAAAGCCAAAAGTATATGAGTACCAAAAGAAATGTATTTTAATTCAGCATTGTGATTTTATGAATTTAAAAATTTAGGGAAATTCCATTTCAGTTTCCTCAAATATTCTTATTGTGTTGAAGTAACAAAAATCTGAATTAGATACTTGTTATAAATGTAAATAGAATCTGGCAACGTGTTCGAGAACCGGAAGCCTGTGCATGTGCTGTAAAATAACTTGTATATATATGTTTCCAGAATGCGTACTTGTACATATCGACAACCAGATCGTTTTGAATAAACGTGTTCCTTCTAAACTGCTTCCTTCCTGTCCAGTACACAACTCGGTACACAAGAAAATTGGCGAAGAGGATAAATCAAGGATAAAAATGATCGAAATTCAACAGTTAATATCGACCTTTGCGAACTTTATGCAGCGACTGACTTCTCCAACTGCTCAATCGAATCCAAATCCAATCGTGAAAGAAATTCTTCAGTTCCAAAATGTGAATTTTGAAAGTTACGATGAGGAAATTGAATCATTTGAAAACTACGCCCAGAAAAGGGAAATTTTCTTCAACCTCAAAAGAATTATTGGAGACAGTGCTGAGGTAAAAGAAGCGAAACTTCGAATCTTGATCAACTGTTTAGTGCCAAAGCTCTAAAACCTCATCCGCAGTCTTACGGCACCGGACCTACCTGTTTCAAAAACGTATGATGAAATCATACACCTCTTAAAAGGAACCTCGTGCCCAAAACCAAATGTGTTGACGGAGCAGCATCGATTCTTATCAAGAACCAAAACCAGGGTAAGTCAATTTCGAATTATAAAACTTCTCTAAAAGAGTATAGAAAAGACTGAATTTAAATGAATGTGTAATTCAGCCGATTATTCTAAATCAGTCGTAAATCTAATGTTACACTTACAGTTTATTAGAGGTTTGAAAGATTCTGACATTCGTGAGAAAATTTTACAGCAAGCAGATTTAACTTTTGAAAAAAGTATAGAAATTGCATCAGCCAAAGCTTCAAAAATCGAAAATAAAGAAGTGTACAAGAGTAATTCCAATTCTAGCAGTGTCAATCAAATTCGAAATTATGAAAATGCGTGTAAAATTAATAGGTATGGATCAAGTACAAAATCATTTCCGAAACCTCGAATCGATCGTTCCAATAGTCGAAATCGAAAGTATATTGATTTTAAACAACTTGGAACGGAAGGTTTATGTCTACATTGTGGTAAAAGTAATCACAAGACAAACTTGTAACATTCACAAATTAAAATGTAACTACTACCATAAAAAGGGGCATGTCAAAGAAGGTTGCATTTGGCAACTTTTAAAATTTAAACTGAAACTAGATTCGAAACACAGATAATATACATCAAATTCCTTACAATGAAATAAACGATTATACAAACAAAAATCAAGTTTTCGATATTTACTTGAATTCTATTCAAAATGATGACGGAATATTTGTCAGTATTAAATTAGAGGGTAAAAGCTTTCCTTTTGAATGTGATTCCAGAAGTCGTGCCAGTATCATAAATATAGATGATTTCTAGTCTAAAAATAAACACGGCGATTTTGAACACAAATGTTCAGTTTCGAAGCTATATTAGCGAAATTTATAAACCCTCAGGAGGTAGTGAAATTAAATATATCTAAATTATATAAAAATTACTCTAGTTTAGAATTGTATTTAGTTTATTTAAGACAAGAAGCTATTCTAGGACGAAATTGCATTCGAAATCTAAAAATTAATGTTAACGAAATTAACCAAACTTACGATGTTGAACAAATTCCTATCTGTAGTATAAATAAGTCAATTACGAAAATTCTTAAAGAATATTCTGATGTTTTCGAATCGAAAGTAGGTCAAATGCCGAATATATGTTCACTTAAATTACGCGAAGATTCAAGACCAGTATTTTTAAAACCACTTCCAGTATCATATGCCTTAAAAGAAAAAGTGGATTCAGAATTAGATAAACTTGAAAATGACGATATCATAGAAAAAGTAAATAATTTAGAATGGGGTACGCCGCTTGTTGTAGTTCCAAAATCTGGTGGTTCTATTCGGATTTGAGCCGATTACTAGGTCACAGTAAATCAACAACTGCTTGACGCCAGACATCCGATTCCGCAAATCGAAGATATATTTAACAAATTACGTCACTGTTCATATTAGTGCACATTAGATATTTTCAAGGCTTATTTACATTTGTCAGTAGATGAAGAAACATCTCGGATTCAAACAATTTTAACTCATCGAGGTACCTATTTAGCTAAACTCTTGTTTTTTGGTATTAAAACTGCCCAAACGATTTCCACCAATTTATTGATCAATTTGTCCAAGATTTAGACGGTGTGATAGCATATTTCGATGATATTATTATCCAAGTTAGAACATACGAAGAATGTATGTCTCGCTTAATTAAAGTATTAAACAAGTTAAGAGTACATAATCTACATGTAAATGTGAATAAATGTAAATTTTTCGAAAGAGAAGTTCAATATTTAGGTCACATAGTTGTGATGGACTAAAATCACCAGATAAAATCAAGGCAATTCTCGATGCACCACGACCAAAGAACGTTTCTAGGGATGGTTATTCGAAATTTATCAAAAATGTTTCTAACTTGCTTTATCCTTTAAACAGGGGCCGCGGTGGCCCGGTTGGAAGAGTAACGGACTAGCAACCGAAGGGTTGCGAGTTCGAATCCAGCCAAACACCGTCGTGTACAAAGGGGGCTGGTGCACGTTAAATCTGTCGTGGCCTCAAATGTCCTCACGTTGGCGTGGTGTGGAAGTTTGGAGAGTGGGGTGCCAGCTCAGGTGTTGCCTCGTCATCTGACCGTGGTTCAAAATTACGTGGTGTTGTCCTCGGATCTTTCCCTTTGGGATTGATCCCGGACCGTCACCAATAGCCCGTTGTGTTGCTCCAGTGTGACGTTAATTGAAATACTCACTCCCTCCCTCCCCTTTAAACAAATTACTCAGGAAGGATACGCAGTTTGGTACAGCTGTATCTAGCACCTCGTCTGGTGGCAACGCTCTTGGCGCACTTTTAGTAGCGAGTTATGGGAGGTGAAGGTAACCAATCTTTATTAAGGTTATTCCCGTTTTTTATATCAACTTCGGCAAGCGGAAATATTTATAAAGATGTTATATTTGCGAAGATAAAAATTTTTTTTTCTAAGATTTATTTCCTTGGTGACATAAAAAGTGCGCCAAAAACGCCCCAAGAGCGTTGCCACAAGACGAGGCGCTAGATACAGCTGTACCCACAGTTTGACTGGATCGCTGATTGTGAAGCAGAGTTTATTAATGTAAAATCTGAAATAATCAGTAATCGGATTTTAATACCATTTAATCCAGATCTTCCTGTAACTTTGACAATTGACGCTAGCCCTTTTGGACTTTGGCATTTTTTTCCACAAAATGCCTGTTGGTAGAGAAATACCTATAGCATTTGAATCGAGATCGCTGACAATAGTAGAAAGAAATTACAGTCAATTAGACAAAGAAGCTACATCTGTCTATTGGGCCTGTAAAAAGTTTTGCAATTATATTTTTGGTAGAAAATTTACCTTAATCGTTGATAATTAACCCATGATGACAATATTACATCCAGATAAGAAACTTTCTGTTTTATCAGCAACACGAAAGCTTCAATATGCACATTTCCTGTGTCGAACTTTAATTATTCTATTGTGCACCGTAAATCTAATGAACATATCAATGCTGATTATTTGTCTAGAAATCCACTTCCGTTAACCAATTTGAAATGAATATAGTCAATGACGAATACACTTTCGAAGGGGACGACACATTTCCTCAGAAACAGCTACATCAGAATATATCCATAGAGAAACGGCTATAGATGATAACCTTTCGAAGCTAAAAGAAAACATACTCAACGGAAGTATATACGATTCAGAAATTTCACTTCAAGACGGAATTTTATTTCTGGGTCAAAGAGTTATAATACCGAAGGAGTTACAACCAGCTATATTACAAGAATTGCATTCAACTTATATAGGCATAGTTCACATGAAAGACTCTTGCATGAAATTATTGTTATTAGAAAAACATAGATTCTGATATCGAAAACATGGTTAAAAGTTTCAAAGACTGCTGTGACATCAAGAAAAATCCTATTAAAATACCAATTCATAATTGGGAAACACCTGACTGAAATTTTCAACGCGTTCACATGGACTATTCAGGACCATTTTTAAATTACTATTTTCTTATAGTTATTGATGCAAAATCAAAATAGCCAGAATTTTTTGCTATGAAGAAACCGCCCCACACTTATATTATGATACATTATTTGCGTGAAATATTTAGCCGTCATGGCTTGCCTGAAATCCTTTTTAGAGATAATGCTTCAATATTGAAATCACAACAGTTTACAGAATTTTGTAAAAGAAATGGCATTCGACAAAAGCTTATATCACCAGGTCATCCAGCAACAAATGGACAAACTGAAAGATATTGCCAAACATTGAAGACAAAACTCAAATGCTTAAAATTCCGACTAGGAACTCTTCAGGAAAAGTTATGCGTAATTCTGTTCCGGTATCGAGCAACACCACTATCAAATGGAAGCACCAGCTACTGTTAGGTTGGAATATTCGTACTAAATTAGACCTGATCAAACCCCAACCTTCTCAAGTAAATAAAGCACCTCAACCGGAATTCAGCAACTATTACCGTGAGGGAGATCACGTGCAATCAAAAAATTATGCCAGCTCAAACGTATGGAAATATGGTACAGTAGTTGAAACACTAGGGAGAGTTTACTATCTTGTGGAACTCGACGATGGCTACATAATCAAGAGACCATTTGAACCAACTGCTTTCCTTCCAGGTGGAGCGCCAGCTACTCATCACAATGCCTGATCCTATTCCATAGAAGAGCAGCAGAGCCAGCTTCAGTGACCAGATGAAAACACCCCAAGGGCAACAACGGAGTCAACAATTGAGACTGATGCAACGCCAGAGTGTTCCGTGCCATTGGAATTCAGTTTCCAGCCGAGACAATCCTCCAGTTCCAGTGGCCAATAATTCCGCAGTGCCGAGCAGAGACAATCGCCTCGCTCCAGTCCCCAGCAGTCCCACTGTCCTGAGTAAAGAGCCCAGCCGAAACAACTTTCCAGTCACCAAGAGCTACGTCGTTCTACACGTATCCGGAAGCCTGTGGTTTTGATTTAATTTCCAATAAGAACTTTAAAATTTTACTTTATACTTTTATATTATAAATTTAATAATCTATAACTTAAAATTTAGCGTGAGAGAACTGTTATATATGTAAATAGAATCTGGCAACGTGTTCGAGAAGAACCGGAAGCCTGCGCATGCGCTGTAAAATAACTTGTATATATGTTTCCAGAATGCACACTTGTACATATCGACAACCAGATCGTCTGCTTCCTTCCAGTCCAGTACACAACACAGTACACAACAAAATTAGCGAAGAGGATAAAACGAGGATAAAAATTACCAAAGTTCAACAGTTAATATCGACCTTTGCGAATTTAATGCAGCAACTGACTCCTCCGACTGCTGAATCGAATCCAAATCCAATCGTGAAAGAGATTCTTCAGTTCCAAAATGTGAATTTCGAAAGTTACGATGAGGAAATTGAATCATTTGAAAACTACGCCCAAAGAATGAAACACAACGGGCTATTGGCGACCGTCCGGTATCAAACTCGAAGGGAAAGATTCGAGGACAACATCACGTAATTTTGAATCACTACATTAAAAGAGAAGATGCAATAAAGTAGTCAAATGAGTTACCTAAAAATATATATAAAGGTTAAAGTTATAATCGCAAGAAAATCCTTATTAATATAATAAAATGAGAACTGAGATGGTTTATCCTTTTATAATAAACGAAAAGCTTCATAAAATTCAATTTAATATCTGATGAATTGTAGATATGGTAAAATTCCTGAATGAAGAAGGAAGGTAAAAATGAATGAATGCGGAGGTTTAACCAAGTCCGGTAAAATTGGTGATGAGGTTTTAAAAACTCGACCGTAGAAAGGGGATGGACAAGAGGTTAAAATGTGGTGTATGGTAAAAGACCGTTGACAATGATGACACAATGTCGCGGTTTCCTCCATTAATGTCACGGTTTCCTCCATTCTTCCAAAATGCCTGAGTGTCTCTTGAGCGGTTGATGCGAAGACGAGTAATAAGTAATGTCAAATACTTTTTGCTTAAAGGTATGAACAAAGAAGCTTTCATGACTTAGGCGTAATCTGAATAATCAATGGAAAGTAATTTCCTATTGTCTTGACCTCAAGGCAACGCAGTCTTATTGAAACCAAAGCTAAAATATTCTAAATAGGAAAAATCATTTCCATGTCAGTCGTATTCGGCTTTGCTATGAGCTTGGGGAATTGAAATCAGGGTTTGGTGAAGTTGTCTCAGTATTGATAGAGATCTGACGAAAGTATTGATAAGAGATCTGTACAGTGACTACAAATAACGGATTTTAATTTTCTCTCTTCCCGTTCCATCGTATTTTATTATCATTTCAGATAAGCATTTAATTTCAATCGGTCTTTATGACAGTTTTTACTAATGCCCTTTTGGTGACATATCCTCCTTGCCGGATATGGCATCAATATTATCAGGTTGATTTCTGTAATTATTAGTTTGATCCAAATGCATTTAGAAATTGTTAGGTAGTTCCTTTTTGATGAGATGAATTTAATTTCTCATACATCGTAAAATGAAGACATGCTTTAAGTATATTTGTTGTAGTAAATTTATAGAAAAGAAATGTAGCAAAAGAAAAGAACTGTATATTTTGAAATTTTCACTGCCTTTATAATTTGTATTATGCATTATAAGTAATTTAAATTGATGTAATTTATAAACTGTAGATTATATGTTGGAAAATTGCAAAGCATAAATACAGTGAATCAAAAAAAGTATTGGATCAGTACGTTTTTGATTCACTTTTTTATTGTATAATTTGCTTCATGAAATTATCCAACTTTTGCATAATTTTATGAAGAAAATATGCATGTTCTAAAAGTAATTTTTTTTCGTTACATAAAATATCTTAGAACCAAATGAGATCTACCAAACAAATAAATAAAATATTAAAGAAATATGAAATTTCATATATCCTATTGAAAATAAAGGTAAAAAGGAATTGGGGCACTTCAGATTAAATTAATTTTAAGAACACTTAATAAAAAATTTAATACATTTTAAACCTAATTAACGTCTGATGACTTCTCTCGAAGTATTTGCATTGTTTTCAAATGATTTTTACAAATCATTGGTTCCATTTTTCCCTATCTGAAAGGAAATAAATTTAATTATCATACAGAATAAAATTTGAAATGTGAGAATTCTATATTGAAAATAATCCTAAATATTTTCAATGTCTGACCTTCGTAAAGGAATTATGGTATAATGATATAGGGACTAATGATCTACAAATATGGACATTTTGCGTTGGATGGTTATCCTGATAAAGTTTTAAATGCTATAACCCATTTTTATCACTCACTGCTTTTCTTTCAGAATACTTAAATAGATAAGTATGACTTTTTTCAGCTAATCAAATGTCAATTCAAACACTGCTATTCAAACATTACTATCTGCTATAGTATTGTCATGTCTTATAATGTGGGAGAAGTAATTTTCAGTTCATATATCGGGTCCCATTAATAATAAAAATATTTAATTTAGATTCATCTTTCAAAATTCTCGAAATTAATGGATGTCCCTTAGCAATTTTTCTTTTTTTTCTCTGCCCTCTGAAATCCCTTTGATAAGCTTCATTTGGGTTTGGATTTATTTAAGATACTATAGCATGATAGTTACATTGTTTTACAATTTTAGTATTATAGGACTTTTCAAACACCTATTGTGCTTCAAAAGTCCATTTAATTTATCTAGTTTAAAGGATATAAAGAATATTCATGATGATACACTTTGGCATTACAGTTCGTGGTGTGTTTTCAATTAAACATTTCTTCTGATACTTGAAACTTTGATTAGGAATAGAAGACTTGCTTTCATTCTTCATTTCACGGATATTGCTAGATTGCTATATATCCGTATATTGCAAGATTTTCCACCATTCCAAGAAGTGATAAGTTTTGTAACATCAAAATAAATCTTCAGTTGTCTTTTCGGACTAATAATTCTAAATTTCTTTTGAATATTTGAATTTACTAATTTTAGGTTCAAAGTGTTTTTAAAGTATAGTTTAATAGCATTTTTTCCAACACTGCCCCAATCCTTTTTTGACCACTACTTTCGCTGTGACTCAAAAAGAGTAATTTATTTTATTTGTTTATAATTTTCATTTAATTTCAAGCTTGATAGTTCATTTAGTATAGCCCTGAGGTACTGAATGAAATGGAAAATGTTTAATTTCGATGCAATAGTTTGTAAGCTTTAATTGAATATTTGAATATTGGTTGGCTCCTCAATACTTTTTGAGTCACTGTAATTAACCGGTAAGAAGAGTGATAGATTATCTGGCGTTATCAGAGTATTTCTTTGATAATTAAAATAAATCTATGTCTATCTAGGAGATGTGTTATTCTAGATGATCTATCTAGGAGATGAATTCATATAATAATTTCTCAAATATTACTGAACTAATACCATCCCTCAGTCAACAGTAATTGAAAATCATAACGATCCACGTATTAACTTATACATTTAGACTCAATCTAAAATATTCGGGGAATGAGGTGCTAAACTTAGTAACAGGCTTCCCCAATAACAGTTTGCTAGTCCCTCAGATCTATCGTTGATTTGAATAGCTCTTCCCACTGATTAAAAGCTTTAACATTGCTGGGATTGCAAATTAAATCCAAAATACGTAAAATTATTTTCTACTCATATCGCTAAGAAAGCTGTATAACAATGCAATTATTTGGAGTCGTGTTAACTTTCAACGGAGTATTTCATTGATAAAGCATTCTAGGTACTCGTCGGTTGAAATTGGATCCTTAAGAACTTCGGCTATTCATATATACTGTCCTATCGCAATGGTTAATCTAATCACAATCGTCATCACCGTATAATTGAAATGCTTTGTCGCAGTCAGAAGTTTACAAAATTATTTAGAACTGGTTCATAGAACTTGTTAATTAAATGTATATTGCGATATCAATATACTGTTTGGTTTCCTGGGCAACGGAGATTTGTTTCACGCCTAAACCGACGTTTCAGATCATGTTACCTGCATTTTCACAAAAGTAATGTTGCTGAGGGCTACACGACTAATTTAAATTGCTGTGGTACTAAGGTACGCGAATGATGGGAAAGTGGATGCTTGAAAGAATGGTGAGCAATTCAAAATCTTTTATACAAGGTATTTAGCATCAAATTTGAATATATGGGTTTTTATGATATCGATCTTATATTCAAAGTCACGTAGTTACTAAATGAATTCAATAACAGGTATTAGCAGGTCCCGGAAATTGACCTAAAATGCATGCAAATGACCTAAATTGTGAAAAGGTTACCTAGTTTCGAAGACCGGTGTTCTTTTCTCTAAGAACGGGTACCGACCCGCAGACCACAGTTTAAGAACTGCCATTTTGAATTCTTCAACTGTGGCATTATCAAATACCTAATTAACAATTCAAAGATCCAAAAGTAAAGAGTGAGATCTTTCTTCGGTCAAACTAGAGAAAAACCCTCCATCTCTCACTCTTTCCAATGTAGATGATGCACGCCAATGGAAAAGCGTATAAAAGTTTTGTTTTGTGTTGAAGGTTTTTATAAAACTGACCACTAACCACTCGGCCTTTGGCACGACAGGGGGCGAACTGACAGCTACTTGTAAAGAAACATCAGTGGGTGAGCACCGCTACTCCCAACAGGAAAAATCACCAGCATTCATGTGCTTACAAACCTAGATTCAAACTCTGGACCTGCTGGGTGGCAGGCAAGTCTATGATCATTATACCAGCTAGGTGGCTATTGCGTATTCAATAGTAAATTTTAATTCTATGGTTCTAAGAGATCAACGTATGAGCTCAAAATAGTTGCGTTGATGCGTTAGCGGCATTTAGCGGATCAGTTAGGTGGCTTTTGCTTTGAAGAGTAGGTGAAGGATTATATTGCGGATGAGTCATTGCGATTACGAAGCGTTTTAACAAGAATTTTATTAAAATCCAGGAGACTTAATTTATATGTGTACATTCCAAGATTTTTTATTAAATTTGGACTTTAAAAATCCAATTTTTTTACAATAGGTCATTGGTTTGTGCTTAAACTCATTTTAATATTAAAAAAAATTCAGATTAAGCTAATCATTAATAATCTAATTTAGATATAATTAGTAATTAGTATGTTTTTCGAACAGTGATATAACAAATTCTAATGTGTTCAGAAAGACCATTCTTGTTGGAACAATTCCCAATATTATTCTTCATGTTTTGACCCTCAATCAAGTTCCTAGAGGGTTTATTTTTACGACTATTTTCGTCAAAGAAAAATTTTTTAATCAAGACGTTTTCAGGAATTTTAACCATTTAAAAATCAACTAAAAATTCACTTCTTAACTAATAACTTTGACTGAGAGTCAAAACAACCACTGTATTATAGAGATTATAATGATACAAAAATAATCATAATAATAGATTAATTCATTGTTGAGTTATCACTTTTTGAACAAAGAAGCATCATATTGCAAAAACACTTTTAATCAGAAATTAAGTTTAAAATTTTGGAAATATGTTTGTACATGGTGACAGTACCTAACGAAAACTCTTGTAACTAGAAAACTATTTCGAATATTTACAAGATCTTGGTATCGTTTGAAAGCTAAGGAGTTGGCAAATTGAATTAATAAAAAGTGTCGATATTCTGGTCTATTTTAGTGATTTTTAGTGTACATCTTAAACATTACGCTAAAAACTAAAAAAATGACAAAAATGACATAAAAAGTTTTCAGTAAATGACGAAAAATATCTTAAAAATCTAACATATGACCTAAAATTCAAAATGTTCCAAAAAGAGCAAAACATGACTTACAAAACTGCATATCTCTAGAATCAGAAGATTGCTAACAGAATTTCTATCCATATGGGCATTGTGCGCGAAGTAGTAACAATAAGATATGTGAACAAAATCCACGCCTTGACAATTAGTTTTATGAATGAAAATTGGAATTTAAGCAGGCATATTGTTAACAGACGAATAAAAGTTTAGCTAAAATGTAGTATGGTGTGCCCATTATGGTGATTATTGCTTTGTTTGAAGGCCAACCAATAAAACCAAACTTTCTGTCCTTTGTATAATCGAAATATCGACAGTTAAATTACCCAAAATTGAATAGTTAGATTGCATGAGTGTATAAGTGGTTCTTTTGCGACGTGATTTCTCCTAAATTGACTCTAGTTGGAGATCGTATGAAGCGATTTGCAAAGGAAACTCACCATATGGTGACTCTTAGAAAGAATACCAATTAAAGCATCCTGGACGTTTCTCTAACCGTGATGTTGCTGAGTACTCCAAAGTAACGTTGGTGAGGGTTTTAGTGCATGGCTAATTTAAATTGTTATAGTACTAAGGCACGAATGATGGGAAAGTGAATACTTTGGATTAAACTAGATTTAATACTTTGGTTAAAACTATCAGTAATCGTTTTAAGTGCTTGATCTCCGATATGTTTGCGGATTTATTACATATATGATATAATGAGATCGTTGAAAAGCTATGGAGATGACTGTATTTCATGGGTGAGTTTCATTTCCTTTTTTCTTGTACATCTCATGGGATTCTGCTGGCAAGCAAACAAGCTTAATGCTCGTTGCTACGATAATGTCGGGAAACTACGATAATGTACCATCACTAACCTTTAAGACTATGTAATTAAGTATAATATAAATAGTTTATTGTTTATTACAGTCCCTAAATGTTTAGAAAATTAATGAAATTTGTCAAAATGTTTCCTATTTTAAATAGCGAGATCATTTCTTACTTTTAAAGAATTAGTTTTTAGTTCTGTAAGCTATCACTTTGATTTCAAATCTTGAAGGTTGATTTGCTTGTGAATGGTTGAAAAAATTTCGAACTGTTCCATACAGTTATGAATGATAATTTGTAACTAATAACTGACTGACAACCCTTTGGTTTTGAAGGTCGAAGAATGGAATAAACAAAATAGAATAATATATTTTAAATTATTTTATTCAATTATCTTACAGCATGTCAAGTTTTCAAATCAGGGATTGAAAACAGAAATTTCGATACTTAACCATCAGAGGTGTCCAAACGCATAAATCCATTCTGTAACCTGCTGTCTTCCCTGCATGACGTATAACTAGTTTGACCTTTCAGGCCAATGGAAACTTCCCTAGAGTTTTTTCAACCAATCGAAGGAGTTACTTCATCATTATGCATGTTGTGGTGTAAAATCAACACTATTACACAGAAATCTCATGACACAGATATTTAAAATATTTAAATGTTTGAGAAACGTTCGTATTATTATAAATCTTGAATACTTAATTGAAATATATGTATAAACTCAATTAAATCATTTTGCGTAACAATTATTCAAAAGTTCAGATAGCAGTCTACGTACAGTTGCGAATTATGTGTACTTAGAAGAAAATATATTAATGGGAAAGATAATTATCTGTTTCAGAATATATGTTGTCATGGTTTTAGGAAAGCTTATGTTCCGGTTTCAATTTATAAGCTATATTAATGAGCAGTAACAGCATTCACAATTTCGCGATGGTTTGAAGAAGCATCGCCTAACGTTGTATCTCGTATTGTTAAAATACATACGTTCTCCTAATTGCTCTGAGACAGATTTCACATAAGTGTAGTCTCAATGAAATTTGGAGAACATTTTTTTCAATTGAAATATAAATATTAATATTAAATAGTATATTAAATATTATATTAAATATTATAGTATTAATTGTTAAACATTACTTATTAAATATTTATTCAATATTAAATATTAATTTAAATTCTATATGATAGTATACCTAATATATGATCTACTCATTTCACGTTGAGAGGTTTAAGGGTAATTATTCATGGGCCAGTTCATTTTAGGAGCTTTAATAATCTTTTAATACATGGAAGAGTTGCGTTTCAATAATGACAAATACAAATTCTAGCATTTAATTTGAATAAAATAATTTTTATAAATCATGAACTGTACATTTTATTTCAACACTGATTAAATTTTGGCATATAATATCACACTTATAACTTACGTTGATGAAAATTATTAGTTAATTAATAAAAATGATTACGAGAAGCAATATTCCTGAATGTCTTTGTGTGATAAAATATTCAAACAATCCTGAAATATAAATGCATGCATATTGAAAGATGTGCTACTTAAATTTTTACATTCTTAAATAATTCTAGGCTCTGGGACCATATTCGATCCTGAAATATAAATGCATACATATTGAAAGATGTGCTACTTAAATTTTTACATTCTTAAATAATTCTAGGCAGTCTGGGATCATATTCGAAACATACATTATGCATAATCAAGGGTTTCTATTATTTATACAATCCTTATAGCCTTCTATTGAAAATAAATTTTGATGCTTCCTATTAAGAGTAACACGTTTTCCATATTTTGAATGCTGTGAAAGAACACTTTAATTCCAGTAAAAATATAAAAATTTTGTCACAGGACTGAAATAAGGTTTATATTGAAAACATTTTAACTAATTGGTAATTCAATCATCAAATTATAATTCAAATGGTAGGGATCACAATTTCTGCAATGCCCATCTAACACATCTGTTTATCAGAAATAGGATTTGAATGTTGATATTTACTGAAGAAAAGTGTACATCAATTTATTCCATTACCTACGTTCCTTACTTCGGAAAATCCTCTTTTCGTTAGATCAACTTTTGTGCTTTGAACTTCAATATATTTATAACATGATCTTAAAGTACCCCATATGGAAAAATTCTTTTGAACTCTGATGGATATTAATAACGAAATAAATAAAACTACTAATTTTCTCTAAAATCTCAATAATACTTGATGCCATAATTTTTGATAGTATGCGATGTTTTGATTGCTATTGCATTAACTATTCATTAAGATAAAATTAGTAGTGTTATTCGGCATTTCCTTTTCTTCCAAAAATTTAGTCTAAAAGTAAATATGTCTTCAAAACACAGTGCATGTTTATCTTTGCTTATCATGTTACACATTAGAAGTGATACTATTGTTTACATATTTTGCTTACTTTATGTGTGCATCTTTATATATACCTTATATTATATTGTTATTGTGTTGAGTAATGAGAATTTGAACTCTGAGTAATATATTCACTACAACAATGAACAAATATTTCTTATACTGACAACAACATAAAGTTTCTTTTTCCTGTCTACAATGCAAAGGTAAACATTTCTTCAATTGAGGCATATGTTCCATGTCCCACATTAGATAGGATTTTGGATTTAAAGGGCACGGTTCAACAACAGTGCGCCATTCACGCACAAGTATAGACACACTTTAGAAAAATAATAAGGCATGCATTTTAGTTTCCTTTAACAAAAACATGCATATTTTAGGTATATGTAAAATTACATGCCATAAAAGTAAGTTTGTTAAAATTTATGCAGTGACAAAGGCTTGTTTATGTACATTTTCCTATACAGTGTTAGATCTTATTTCGACAATCAGACAGAAAACATTTGCTGGCATTTCCCTTTCTAAATATGATGGAGAAACTTTCAGGGCTTGCAAAGGATATTTTAGGTGTTCAAAGCGTGTATAATAGGGTTATTTGAATCGCAAATTTCCATTCATATTAATGTAGAAAGTAATATTTATTTTTATTTTATTTATCAGTTTCTCTATTTAGATCCTTTCCTTCAATAATTCGGTTACATATATACTGTTCGTTCTTATGAAACATTACCATCACATACATATTTTAATTTTTCTATTGTTGATAATTTTGCTATGAATATAATTTAATACATTTTTCTCATCTCAATATAAAATGTATAGTGCTAGTTTTATATAATATATATCTTTATTTTTTAATAATAAATTTCTTCATTTTAAAATGAAAAGAAAACTTCTGTTTGTTTACAAATGGTAAATTCGGCATGTAGTTCTGAAAGATTAAGCAACAGGAAAAAATTGATAATTAATTAAAATAACAGATTGTGATGCAATAATTTTTTTTTCAAAAACTTAAACTTGTTTACTGTTATTATTTAAAAATCTACATAAGGCACTAAATAAATCTCAATTTATGTTATACAAATAGAAGAACAATGCAATGAATAAATATTCAGGAATTCGGCATCAAAAATGTGATTGTTTCTTGTGTAGCATAAGTATTATATCAAGCTATTGTAGTAGTCTTGTATGTAAGTATCTTGTCTTATGTAACATTTCTGTTGCATTCCTTCCTCCTGGACTGTATCAAATCAGTTCAGTCAGTGATACTCAGACTGAATTGATTTGATATAGATTAAATTTTAAATGAAAATTATCTTTCATAAAAAAATGTAAATATATCTTTAATGTCTTGAGAAACTACTTTCATTCTTGCTAAACATTTTGTAGATCTACACAACTAATGCAAATATGAGTTATATGCTGACGCAATATGTTCTATAAATAGATATCTGTCATATCCATTTACATAACTGTTTCACGATATATTTCTGAAAAGTTTTGGAGAAGAATATAATATATAGACGCAAAAGCGTTCTACGACTCACCAAGAAGTTTCATAGATGGCACTTTCTTTTAATATATAGTCAGTGTTTTCCCAAAAACTATACACACTGGTTGCTGATCTTTTTTTGACAAAAATGTTTTCGTTCGAATAACTATTTACTGTTCATAATTTTTTGCAGCTTGGATATTTCTGTCATTCTTAAAATATAGCAGTTAGTGAGAAATGTCACAATTTAGATTTCAACAGGCGAGGAAAACTAATACAGAGGCTGTTCGGACATTTTTGAATGATTGTAATGGACTGAAGCTCAATTTTGTACATGGAATTTTTGTGTTTTAAATGCTCCATTTGATAGCCCTTATTGTAACCTATCTTTCTACACCTTAATTTCCATGATAATAGTGACTTTTGTAGTATCGACAGTGGTATTTTGTCCCATTCTTGTTCCACAGTTTTCCAGTCCTTGAATGGTTTTCGGTCGACGTTTCAATAATGCCCTTTATAAAAATCCAAAATCACAAAAGTCCATGGGTGAAACATCTGAAAATTCAGCAGGTATATCAGTAAAGAGTATTGACTTGATACCAGTTTCTTGTTCCATTTTTTCCAAGAATTTAATAGTCGATTTAGATGTGTGGCTGCTTGCTTTACCCTGATGCAGTTCTACTGATTGTTGGCACTGTGGGTAAAGATATGGTATTTCTTTTTTGAATATTGGGGATAAAATATGATCTTGATAATATGTGGATTTTTACATTTTTTCCTCTTTTTACTTTTAAGTTTCCATTATATGCAAAACCCCGGCAACAATCATAAATCTCTTAGAGAAAGTTCTCACGTTCACTTTGCATTAGTCCTTTGACTTGGCGGATTCTCTTTTAAAATTAAGGATCTTACCTTTCAAATATTCTCAGAATTTTTTTCTTTTTTTGATACTTTTTTGGAAGTATTTTTCCACTTTTACGTTTTTTACTTTCTCACTAATATTACCTACCGTACCTTTAGATATCGAAAAACCATGACTTTTACAGCGTTTTTGAATAATTGAATAAGCATAATTCTCTTCGGAAAGAAGGGAAGCATAGCCTTCCATCCATTGCTTATTTAAAAGCGTCATTTTGAAAGTAAACAAATCTCTGAGTTAGCAGACGATAAGTTATACTTTAACTATTTAACTGTTGTGAAAATAAAATTCTTTCGTAGCATACAATTTTTTACAGCTCATCAAAATCGTTCAAAAAATGTCCGAAGAGCCTCTGTAATTTGGAATCACTGTTATAGATTCTATGAAATCTTGATTCCCTTTCATATAACTAATTATATGTTTAGAATATAACTACAATCGAAGTGTCAACGAATATACTTTTCAGAAATGTTTCCCAATTTAAAATATACCGAGAATATACAGAGAAAGAGTATTTTGGCATTAAAGAAAGACAGTTTTTTCCTGTAAATTAATTATTCGTTAAGTAATAATTGATTTCTTAAACAATACAGCATATTCAGCATACTACCGTTTTTAACTCCTGTATAAGTGTTTCCTCGGATTTATGGGGCAATAACGTCTTTTACAGAATACGCATGTATGCACACCGCAAACAATTGTTAACTCAAATTATCCGTAAAAGTGGTTTACCTCAAATACGACGAAGCAATAAATGAACTGTAAGCTATAAACTTAGGGAGAGAGAATACAAATCGTTTTGTTATGAAACCTAACACATGGGAGAATAGGAACATTACAGTTTTGATACTCTTGAAGTGAGCATCCTTTTAATGTTATTTAAAATTTTTTAAAGTGGACAAAAGGCTCATAATAGCGAATTAGCAAAAGAGTATTATATTGATAAAGAATAACGAAACTTGTTGCATTAATGAAATATTTTCATATTGACAACAAAAATTTCTCGTTTCAAGATTCATTTTTAGAAAGTGTTCGTGTAGGTGCAAATTAAACTATATGTATCTTGATTCAAAGATTGATCTGTTGCTAAAATATTCGAAAATTATGTTTGTACATTGTCTTGTAATTTACATGAAACTATTATGCTTCTCTCACGATAGTTATGATTGATATTATGTATTAAAATCCAATAAAAAATATCCTTCCCTAGTATTCATTGTGAAAATAATGTTATTTCACATTTGATCGATTAATAAGAATTAAAATCATGTCTGCATGTTTGGCTAATATAGGGAATAACTCTAACGAATAACAATGCTTCACCCTTTTCCTTCCCGATTAAGTTGTAAAAGTTTGAATTGAAGTTATCCGAGAATGTAGCAATAAAAACAATTTTTGCAAACTATTTATTTATAAGTCATAGATTTATTGTATTGTCACCAAAAAGTTTTACGTATTTATTATATTAACAAGGAGAAAGAAGAGTCAAGCGGCTGTATCTAGATTGCGAAGTGGGCACCTAAGTAGCATAAAATTTCTGAACGAGCAAAAATTTATTCCAGCCTGTCCTAAGTGCCAGGGGAACAAGCCTATATTAATCACATTCTTCCCTGCATTAAGGAACCCTTCAGACTTATCCCAGAATCCAGAGGACAGTATGATTTCTTTGAGGATGAATGATTTGTTGAACTTGGGTTAACAGTCGGCTATACCACTATAACACAACAATATTATATTAGCAAATAAAGTTAGTTTGGAGATATTAAATTCATTTACATTCATAAAAAATCTTTCGAAGATATGGTAGTAATTCAATAGTTTTTATCTGTTGTCAGCTAATGTAAAGCAACAGTATTTTTTACTTCAAAATCTAGATTTTGTGAAACAAAATCTAGATTTTGAATATATATTGAATATAGATTTTGAATACATATAATCACAGCAGTAAAAAATATAACAGTAGAGCTATATTACTTTTTCATAGGATTGAACATGATGCATCATTTCATATACTTGCTACAGGCAAAATGATCTACCTACATCCATTTCCCAGAAAAAAATTCTTGTTTTATATCAAGTACAGCGATATGATCTTTTATGGAAGAAATTTGCCGTATTGAAGTAGCTGAGAAGTTCTTTTGAACTAAATAGCTTGTCTGAAAAGAATCGTTTCGTTTTGTGAATTCGAATTTAAAGGGTGTGTTGGCCGTCTCTGAATTTCCTACCTCCAGTCAAACTTTTAATAACTTTTGTGTCGCTCATACAGTATAAATTGTGGGTAGTTTCCAATAGCAAATTGTTTTTATATTCGTGTAATGTGGGCTTTAGGTATCGGTGCATAAAATAGAAATAATAAGTGGATTATAATTTGGTTTTTCCTTATAGTTACCTCTTGCTTAAATTTAGATTTTGCTTTAGTTCGGATTTTTAAACCTTTTAAAAATTTTATATCGCTAAAATATACTAAAATGGCTTGCAATTAATTTTCAATAGCGAAATGGAAATAATGCGTCGATTATATAGTTTTGTCTTTTTAGGATTTATGTAGTGTTTGTTTTGTTTGATGTTTCTCACTTTCTTGTTACTATATCGTTAAGATGTGCAATAGTAGTTTAGTTTCCAACACTCTTTAAGCATTTGAATACAAAATTATTCGAAGCACATTTACAGACCTCAGTTGATAAAAAAGTGGAAATAAATATAATTATGAAGTTAGTTATTAAAACCAAAGTTTAGTATTAACCAACCATTTTAAACTTTTCACCTCACATCAATCCTGTATTAAAATTTGGTTACAGTTTCATGCTTCTTTTGTAATAAAATACAATAACTTGACATGAGAGTTTTTTAATGGAATATTTTGAAAATAAGCTTTCAATAATGAATCAATTTATGATTTTAACATTTTACAGTGTCAAACTGAAATCGTATACGTATGACATAAAAATGTTCTTGATTTCTGAATTAGTTTTCTGGTCTTACTGACTAAAAGGAGTTTTAATTGAATAGATCTATAAAATATATCAGCAACATAGCTATAAATTTTGTAATATAATATTCAGAAAATGTAAGAAAATATTTAGTTTAAAAACAATTACTGAAACATTTTTAGGCCCCATGAGATCACCACTCCTAACTGCAACCGAAAAGCTACAGTGGGGTGTAGGGAGAAAAAGTGAGATGAAAAAGGAGAGACTTTCTGTGTGTGTACGATGGATGTGTTGTCCTCTGCTCCGCTATGTTAAGCTTACGTGTTTTGTTTTGTACATATTAAATGCATATATATGTAACGTCCACGTCAGTATAGAAATAAACGTGCTGTTCTCAAAAGCTCAGTATGTTTAATCAGATGCCAATTCATCAAAGCGAACCAAAAATAATTCAACAGGCCCTTACACGCAAATATCCGTTCTGCAAACTACATGATTTCTAAACAGCTTTGAAGTTCTTGACTAATAGAATATTTCTTAGGATTCTTCTAACTAATATATGAGTGATTATTGGTTATTAAATGTGATATTGTTTAAAAGCAATACTACACAACACACAAAACATGTTTGCTCACAGAGTTAATAGTTAACATTTAAAAATGGTAACTAATTGCTTATAACAAAAGTAACGCATTAAAAAATTAAGTACCTTAGTATTCTTTAAAATCCATTTACGACAAAAATGAGGCATTATTAAAGACCATTGAAATTTAACTGCTTGTTTTAAATGAGATAAAGTAATTTAAGCCATCATGCAGCCTAATTTATAATTAATTTAACGTTTTACCTTATAGAGCCGTCTCAATTGCATTATAGATGTTATAATTCGAAATTAATTTACCTTTCCGGGTAAAAATTCTACAGATACAATCGTTAATACTGAACATTGTGTTAGTTTTTTTAACAGAATGTTTAAAGCATTCTTTGAATAACCTTCAAATTCAGTACGAAAGAGTTACCTTTTTATTACTTCAAAAATAAATAGGAGAAATACGAAATAAGTACCACTTATTTTTAATTTAAAAATAGATGCTAGCAATTATTGCTATCTGTTAGAGCTACCAATAATTGCTGTGGACCAATAACTATAGAATAGATAATAGTGATCAGATAAGGGGAAATTTTAACTTGCTCATTCTTGAATCAACGCGGCTTTTAAGTACTTTCGTAATCTTCAGAAACTCTCAACAAAAGCATTCTCCTTTATTTTTCTAAATTGAAGTCGATGCAAGCCACGCTTGGTAAATCTTGTACGTGGAGACTGCATTTTTCTGATTAAATCAGCGGATAGCAGGAAGACTTAAGATCCTCCAGAAGTGATCCTCTCAAAGCTGGAGTCAATAAAAAGGTAGCTGGATATTTTTCTGACAAATCTATAGGAACATTTTTAAAGCAAAAAAATTAGACATTTATTTCGAGAATCACCTGCGTCTAGTAATAAAAGCGGTTTTGTAACAAGAGTTAACTTTTTCTTGAGCGTTTGTACTTAAGGGACTTGTTTCCAGAAGTATTTAGAAAGTACGTATTGTTTAAAAAATTATATAAAAATTAATGTATCGATAAAGATAAAATCACATTCTGCAATGATGTCGTATGAGATTTTTCAAGAAGTATGAGGTTGGTTTATTAAATAGATTGTGTGTGTATATTATACTCACAATACATTTTATTTATTAAATTAATCACATTTTGTGTGTTCTTTTTAACATTTTAAGAAGAAAGTATCGTTGACTTCATTAAATATCAAGGTTCGACTTCACTGAAAAGTGTGCGTCTTTTATTCTTTCCATAAAAGGAAGTACTAGAGCCCTGTGATTTTCTTATGTTTTCATAAACGTAATTAACCATGCATTATATAAGAATGGAAAAGAACTGAAGCTTTGGAGACTTTTTAGAATTTCAAAAAAGTAATCTTTGATAAATAAGTAGCAACAGTTTGACTAAAAGCGTATGAATTCTTGGAAATGAAAATATGTTCGTGAAATTTCTTTGAGTAATGCCAAAGATGTCAACTTTATTTATTACTGCAGGGTAACAATTGCTAATTTATAAAATACCATTTTACAAGAAATAACATTTGTACATGTCTGAGTAGGCTATTTAAAAATGTTTTCTCAAGAAATTATAAAGCGAGATAAGAGAAAAAAAATGTTTAATCATACTAGAATTATATATTTATTTAGAGATACATTATGAAGAATTTTTGGTGTATATTTATCAAGATACATTGTGTGGTGTTTAGAGATACATTGTGCGAATTTCGCGAATATATAGTATGATATTTATGTACAAACTGATTTACATAAAAACGTAATAATGTCAGCTCTTGTTGAAAATATTTAACAGTTACAATTTATGTATATATTTCTCTTCGCTTTATAAGCTACCAACTCTTCTGATAATAGAATATGCATTTTTGGATCTTTTTTGTCAACCTTTTATACAAAGGGCACTTGAAAGTGATTTAAATGAATGCACAGCTGCATGAAGTTTTTCTTTAATGCTGTATCTAAGAGGAGAATAGAAGTACTAATATTGAAATAACAGTCTTTCACATGTAGAAGTAGAAGTAGAAAAGAAAACATCAACACTTATCCCTTTCGGGCGTACTTTTACACATCATAAATTTTATGTTTTTTCTTCTTAAATTCCTGTTCTCTTCCGTTTCGCTATTTTAACTTACTTCGAAAAATGATTCATTCTTTCTTTAGCAGTTTTCCAGAAGAAACCGTAAGGGGAATTTTATGAAAGTTTTGTTTGTTGAAAGTTGTGTTTATCTGTTCTTTAAAACTAGATATGTCTTCTTAAAAATATATACTTACTGCTTGGTTTTTATCCGTATATAGTTGAAAATGGTAGATGCTTGGGAGGATTTGGGCAAAGCGACTATTCAGTTCAAGTAAAATTAATTATTATCTAAATAAATGTCTGTTTACTTTATAAAGTACTGATGATCTCAATATAGTGTTAACAAATAATTGATTTAAGTTTTTATTGAGAAATACCTACTACTGTATTAATTTCTGATAAGTTTTATTCTTAAATTTATCTAAAGAAAGAGAATATATAAATTTATCGATGTAAAAGTTTAGTAGAGAATGTTTTAAAAGCAACAAATAACTTTTTAATTTCACTGAATGCTTTGATACCCCTTATGCCAGTTTTCAATACTATAAATAACCAAACATCAGATAAGTTATAAATTCACAATAAAATGTTTGAGATGTTAGTTTTCGGCTGAGTATTGTTATGGTTCAAAGGCCAGATCTGCCCAGGCTGCACCAAGCTTAGTTTATTCAAATTAAAAATGTTTCACTTTTTGGTATAAAAAGAAAATCCTTGTACACCATTAAGGATTTCATTTAAACAAATAATTTTTAAACTAATTTCTAAACTTCTTTTGTTAATACACATTAATACTGAAAAGGGTTTAGACACTCAATATGTAAAAGCTTAAAAGGAATAGATATTTCAAACCTGTAATTAAATCTTGTTTAGCGCTATGTTTAATATCCATTTATAAAAATATTTATATTTATATTCTATCTCTTCTACAATATTTCTCACAAATATAATTTTAGTATATGTGTACACAAAATACAGAACAGGGATTTTTTTATGAATTCAATCTATTTTATGCTTTTCATCATATGTTGCTTTACGTCGCGATAATATATTTATTCAATTAAAAAATTAACAATTCTATGCTGATCAATAACTTAATATTCTAATCGTATTTATGCTAAGCTTTTTTGCACTTTGAGTTGATCAAAAATAAATTAATTTTTGAGTGACTTTATTATACTGCTAACACTTCTATAAAAGAAGATATAATTAACGAATGGAAATGTTACAAATTATATTCCTACAAATATTTAGATGCATATAATAATTAAATCTTATGTTTCAATACTTGATAAAAGAATTCCCGGGTAATTTTACATTGATTTTATCATTGAAATTTATAAATCTTTTTCTAATCAATTATAGGGGAAGTCACTTGAGATTGGTCTTAAATGTGAAGCATATAATTCTTATACAATTTGTTGGGGAAAAAATTTGGTCTACGTATTGCATTAAGTTATATACTATTGATCCTATTGCTAATACAGAGAATCAGTTCCTAATTTTATCTCTGACAATACAATAGAGTTTTTAGTGGTACCGGGCATGTTGTTGAGAGAAGACACAGCGCGGGAATACTAGGAAACGATCCTCATCCTTAGACTAGGAAACATCCATACTAGAATTTGAAGAGTTCTGTAAATTGCGCATTCCTTGGAGAAATATACGATTGCATAGAAATAGATTCGTTTGTATCGAAGTGAAAATCTCATCATAAAAAAGTTATTTATTCTTCACTCGGTGAAGTTAAAGTAGTTACTGATTTAACAGGTTTTCACTTTCTTCCTAATCTTCCGTCACTTTCCTTACTACATTTCATGATTTTACAAATTAAGGAAAAAAGGTAATAATAATTATTATCCTTCTGTGAATTGAAAATATATGCATAGATGTCAAAACTAGAAATACAGACGGGAACTATGTCCGGGCACTCGTGCTGCTTGCCAGCCGGTACCTCCCTTACCAATGAATTGAATAGACTGCTACTTTATGACTTTTAATTAATTGCTCCATACTTATTGTGTATTAAATAATTTTAGCCAGGCTGACATAAAACCGGAAATACGAAATCATATACCTACAAAGATGAAGGGGACATAATGACTTCTATGATTTTTCGCCATGATATCACGAAATTCTCCCATTTGGGGACGACAATCACCTTGAAATGAAATTGAAAGTAGTTTGACCGCCCCATTCATATATTGTATATAATTTACAAAGGTTGTACTCCCCTTCCACGCTGTGAGTACTGTTTTGAAGAGAGACTGTTAGTTGACAAGCAATTCTTTTCTAAAAGTTTAGAATTTTTGACTCTTTACTCACGTGACACATTAGATAGGAACATATGGTCAGTTTATTTTCTGATGGAGAATTGTAAAGATCACTTCTTCCCAAGATATCCTTCTGCAAATTGAAATTATATGCATGGATATTTGTAAAAAAAACAAATCACCTCCCAACAACTTCATTACCAAATTGGTTTAGAGGAGAAATGAAATTGGGATAGAGAGCTCGTAGGTTTATGGATCTCGTGAAGCCAACAAATGAAATATTCATTTGTTATCAGTAATTGCTGAATTTCTACAATCAGGGAAAGAACGATAAATTTCAAGTATCTTCCACTCGCATGCGGATTATAATCTTTCACTGAATTTCTGTCTTCAGTTTCACGAGTGTGTTTGTATTCAGCAGTAACTGCTCTAATCTGCGAATCCTCAATCGGGCTTGTTTAAGCCGTATTATTATATATTGCTAGGAATTACGAAAGGGACAATTACGTTAATTGAATGTGTTTAGTAGGTGAGCTTTACTTTGCATTATTTGCTATTTCTTCTCTTGTAAAGCTTCAGTTAAATGAGTTTCAAAACTGACTAATGAACGATGTTTAAAAAATGACCAGGGAAAGCGCTTCTTTCTTTCGAGATAAATTGATTTCACAATGCAAATACTAAATTATTTAAGTTTTACAATTTTGTATGACAACTTTAGCAGTAACTAAAGATGTAATGTTCTATTCGTCAAGTTGGTAAATGTTTTCCATTATTATTATCTAATGTACGAAAAGTTATTTAGTTTAGGAATATAGGACCTATAAGCGTCTTTGAGATGATGAAAATTGGAAATTATAGCCTTATTATCCACAGGTGTTGCAATGTATGTATGTCGTACTGTATTGATTATCCTAAATTACAGAGTAGGTGAAGTACTTATTTTATTACTAATTGAAATTTATTTTAGTAAACTTACCTTTGAGACATTGATTATCCAGGCTTAGAACTTATTGGTAAACTTAGCAAAATACACTTAGTATCTTCTGAGGTTCAGTTTTGAAATGCTTAATGTTCTACCTACCTACCTCTCTCTCATTATATTCAAGGTCTGATCAAAACATGTTGCCAGAAAAATAAGCTACTTTACATATTTAGTTCAAATATAATTCCCTCTCAAATATACCCTTTCTTTTCTCACTTCCACCAGTGATTAGTTCGCTGCAGAAAGTATTTTCGAATGTAACTTTTTGGGACCTTAATCAAAAGTGCTCCGTCGTATTTGTCTAGAAATTTTCTTTATTCTGGAATATTTGAATCTTCAGTCTAAGAATTGGACAAAGGTGACTTGGAACCGTGTCTGAGAAATAAGTGGGTTGCACCGGACCTGCGTATTACTGTATTTGGGTTGAAATGACGATGTGTGGCGCAAACTGTGGTTAGGGACCTTCCAGTTGCACTGTGATGTATTTTTCATCTTACGACTAATAGTAAACTATGGATAACAACCATGTAATATTCCTAGTTGACATTTTGTTCCTAAGGAGGTGTACTCGTGGTAAATTTAACATTAGCGGAAATCTGAATACAGGTTTTTCTTACAGAGTAGGGTGAACTGTACAGCCTGATTTAAAAAACTTCCTGTGAACAAGATCTTGAGGTTGTTGCGAGAGTGTTGTGTCTTCTTTTTCCATTGATATGACTGTCTATGTTTTGGGGTAAAATTTCGGACCCAGAACTTCTTCCTCAACCATTTTCGATCGAGGGTTGGCTGTGGAATATTTTAGCATATCGTGCCCACGAAAATATGGAGAATAAAACACATATCTGTAAATATGACGCCTTCCTCTCAGCTGGTACCCGGGAAAATTTCAGATTTATACATGTATTACAAAAAGGAAAGAGAGACTCAAACGGCTTCATCTAGTTTGGAAAGTGGGCACCTTAGGAGCATGACATTCCTGAATGGTCAAAAATATTTTCCAGTTCGTGCTGAGTGCAATAAGGATAACGCCTCTAGTAATCATATTTTTTCTAGTATTGGAATGAGCCCTTCATATTTATTCCATAATATTGATTAGTTAATAAATTTCTTTGAGGATGAATGAATTGCCGGGCTTGGTCTAGCAGGAGGCTAGACCATGAGGAATAAGCAACAATCACAGAGTCCTAAGTTGCACATATATTGCAAAAAGGTCTGGTAAAAATCCTAAGATTACTTCGTTAAAATATCGTAAAAAACATTTCACAGTAATTTTTATTTGGGCATTATTTAAAGATATGGTTCAATGAATATCCTTTCTTTGCACGAGTTTTAAAAACTGCATTCTCTGAACAGCATTTTCAGTAGGTCCCTGTATTTTTCCTGACTTACAGAGTTATTAGGTCCTTAAAAGTGGCTGAATTATTTGCTTATTCCTTGGTACAAAATTATTTGCTATTCCTTGAGATCAGGTGAACATACTGGCCCTTTTTGTAGGAAATGTTAATTATTCGTTTTTCTGTAAAAGGCTTCCGTAGGACTTGCCCAATGTGAGGACAATCCAATGTGAGGGGGTGATTCGCACTGCACAAATACTGTAGATTCGAGACATCTACACCGTCGAAATTGCGGAATACTAAAATTGAGCAGTGTTTGATACCTATCATCTTGACGGAACAAGACACGAGACTTTTTTTTTTCCAAAAAAGTACGAATCGATGAGGAATGAGGCTTAAAGCCTCACAAAACTTAATTTTGATCATTGCAAAGGAATTTGCTGAAACGCACTAGGGTTCCAGAAGTCCAAATGCAGGAATTGTGTGTGTTCGTTCTGTTCCACTCTGATGAAATAGGCTTCATCACTCCACAGGATGTTCCACGGTCATGCATCTTTGATTTCCATACAAATTGAAACGTCAAAGAGAAAAATCAAAGCAAGTTCCCTCATCCCTTTGAAGAAATTGTTGATATTGTATGAGAAAAACTTGAGAAATTTCGTAATGGTTTTCCACGCATATGTCAGTCACAACTCTATCAAGTTATTCATTTGTTATGGGTTCGCGTACTCCATAATTTTCCAAACGCGAAACATTGTTTCACAAATTTGAGATAGCCATGGGACCTTCACTTAAGCTCTTCAGCTTCCTATTTCTCCGAGTGCTACAGAAACAGTTCCTCGTTTTAGTCGTAAATTTTAACCAGCAAATCATGATCGCGTAATATTAGCATAGACCAGTTTTAACAGCGAAGTACCATCATGTAAGCATTGCTCATCAGTCGCATCTAACTCACGCGAATCCTTTCTATCTTCCTCAAATCCACAAAACTATGGAGTCAGTTTTCTGAAATTTGAATCATGCTTCTTGCAAAAATTTGTATATTTACATAATTGCAAAGCTGTTTTTTTCTGGTGTGGAAAATCTGATTTATTTTTTATAGAAATCTATCCTATATACGCTGGTTGGACAAATTAATATGAACACCTGTGAAAAAAATAACACTCGACGGAACCTGTCGTATACTCCCGCCTTCTAGAGTGGAAGAGTGCCACCTAGTGGGCGAAAATGTTCACACATCAGTCTATTAGTAGCAGTGATAGCGTTCGGATGCGAAATATATTGGGGCGTTAAAACTTCGTTATGGCTGACCTCACAGATTTTGAAAGAGGTATGATTGTTGGAGCCTCACTAACGAAAATGGCCACCCTTGTTGGTGTCGGGAGAAGTACCGTGTCGACGGTAATGACAGTCTACAGCAAACAGGGAAAGACATCATCTGCCAAGCATAACAGTGGAGAAAAGTCGAAGCTGACTGATAGACATAAGGGTTTTGAAGCGGATTGTGACCAGAAAGCACAAGACAACAGCATCCCAGATATCATCTGAGATGAACACACATCTACAGGATGGTGTATCGACAAAAACTATCCGCCGTGAACTGCATGCAGCAAACATACACGGTAGAGCGGCTATTCCAAAACCATTGGTGACACCATGCAATGCCTTGAAACGATGAAAATGGTGTCACGACCATAAGATTTGGACACAACAACAATGGGAGAATGTCATCTGGTCAGACGAATCGTCGTTCACATTATTCCAGACTAACGGACGTGTTTACGTTTGGAGAACGCCAACACAAGTCTTTGATGTTAACTGTCTCCTTCCAACTGTTAAGCATGGAGGGGGATCAGTGATGCTGTGGGGCGCGATGTCTCACCGTGGTCTCGGCCCACTTGTTGTCCTGCAAGGGCGGGTTAGAGCACCGGTTTATGTCAGTATTCTGGCCGACCCTCTTCATCCAATGGTGAAAACTTTGTTCCCTGATTCTCGACCTATGTTCCAAGATGATAATGCGCCCATTCACACTGCTGGAATTGTCGGAGACTGGTTTGATGAACTGCAACACCTCGTGTGGCCCCCTCAGTCCCCTGATCGTAATATAATTGAACCTTTATGGGGTATTTTGGAGGGCAAACTGCTCAGTAGTTTTCTACCTCCAACGACACTTTCTGAATGAGTGACCTTTTCGCAGGAGTGGCTACGTATGCCAGTAACTGTTGTGCATGACTTGTATTTGTCCATTCCACGACGGATACGAGTTGTAATTGATGCAAACGGAGGGCCAACAGCCTATTAATAAAGATTTTGTCTCATTTCACAGGTGTTCATATTATTTTGTCCACCCTCTGTAATTAGTATGTACGCCAAATTGGTCGAGTATGACCTAAAAGATTTTTGACCATTCAACTCTAAATACCTTCAATTTATTTAAAGCCTTCCTGTGTATTAAGCATTTAATGAGAACAGCATTTATTAATATGATGTTTTAACAATGTGTTTAAGTTTAATGAAAATAATATTGTAAGGTAAATTAAAGTTTTATAGTATTAGGTGTACCGGAAAGGTTCTGTCCGTTCCGGTTACAACAAGTTTTAACAAGTATGCGCATATTCATTTGACGCATATTTGGCTCTCTCTTTTTATCACTGAATGTATACATACTAACCTAGCAAATGAACTAAAACGAAGATGATTCATGTTAGTATTAAGTGAGACGCGATCGTGTACCCATGGCTACTGATAAAGTTCATTTACGCCATTGTATTTTGTACGAATTCCAACAAGGAAGAAATGCTACAGAAGCGTGTAGAAATTTATTGAAAGTGTTTGGTGAAGGTACAGTTTCTGATAGAACATGCAGAAGAAGGTTCGAAAAATTTCAAATAGGTGATTTCGACCTTTCTGATAAGCCACGCTCTGGGCGACCATCTTTGATCGACGACGATACTGTCAAGATCATGTTAGAGCAAAATCCTTTTTTGACAACATCGGAGATTGGGAAAAGGCTTGATTCAGCTCAACAAACCATTTCGGACCATATTCGGAAACTAGGATTGGTGCGGAAATATTCGAGATGGGTGCCACATGAGTTGAGAGAAGAATTTGAATGATCGAGTCATCATTTACACATCTCTGCTTGCATGGAACAAAATCGAACCCTTATTGAACCGGATGATAACTGGGATGAAAAGTGGATTACCTATGAAAACATCGTAAGGAAAAGGGCATATTGTGAATCCGGAAAACCTGCCCCCTCCACCACTAAAGCGAAGTTGAGCCTGAGTAAGAGAATGTTGTGTATATGGTGGGACATTCGAGGACCAATACATTTTGAGCTGTTGAAACCGAACGAAAAGCTAAATTCGGAGAGGTATTGTCAGCAATTGGATAATTTAAAAACAGCACTCCAAGAAAAGAGGCCGGCGATGTTCAATAGGAAGGACATCATACTGCTTCATAATGCCAGGCCACATACTTCTTTGGGGACTCGTCAGAAACTCGCAGAGCTAGGCTGGGAAATTCTGTCACATCCACCATACTCCCCGGACCTAGCACCCTCCGATTATCATTTGTTTCTGTCCTTACAAAATTTTTTGCAGTGCAAAAAATTAAAAAACGAAGAAGATATCAGACAAGCACTGGTTCAATTTTTCGCCTCTAGAGATAAGGCATTTTTTAAAAATGGGATACACAAATTGCCATCACGCTGGAAATTAGTCATAAATAATGGAAATTATATTATTCAATAAAGTTTATTCAAGGTATGAAATATTTATTATTTTGTTTTATTCTAAAAACGGATAGAACTTTCCGGTTGACCTAATATTATTTATTATTGGATATTGCAATAGAAGTTTGTAGAACAATACAATAGCTAACTATCAAATTTTAAACATAATTCATTTGATTTCGAAAGATGCAAACATAAAAAGTTGCATTTTTACGTTTGTTTATGAAGTAACTTGCATCAATGTTTATGTTTTGTAACAAGCTGATTCAAACTAAATTTTTCTCTGAGAAATAAGAGACCACAATTACATTTTCTGAGACATAGTTTGATAAGTAATTAAAAAATAAAATATTTTTGTTTAGATCTACTGGATCATGATATCAAGTAAATACATTTATTTTGAGGTAACTAGGTATTTTAATTAACGTCGCACTGGAGCAACACAAAGGGCTATTGGCGAGTGTCTGGGATCAAATCCGAATACATTTATTTTGAATTTACTTGCGGAATTCTCCTCAGTTCTATTTCATCTTTACGTTAAAAAATTATTAATTGATTAGGGTAAATGAAGTAAATGGTTAAATCGGATATATGCATGTAGGTGCTGTCTGTTACTTATTTCGCAATTTTAATCGCTTATCTAGCCGTAACTATTTTAGCTATATATATATCATTTATAAAACGCTTTCTTTGGGGATAGAAATAAGATGATTTGAAGGAAATCTCATGTATATTGGCGCGTTTCTTGTGTAGAATATTTTATTTACAAGCGAATAAGTAATTTTGATTAAACCCACAAGAACTCAATCGTAATTAGTTTCCAGATACAAACGATCCACTTCAACGCTTACTTAAGCTTGTGACAAATTTCACGGCATGTGACCAGAATTACCATCGGCTCTGATTGCAATTGGCCTCCACCATTACGAGTCAAACTCTGATTTATGTGAGAACTCAATGCCATCCATCGAAATAAATCTCTCAAAATATTTCCTTGGAGCGATTTTCCTCCACATACTTTAATTGCATTGGGTTTTGAATCAAATGTTGACATATCAGCTTACTAATGTTTGAACGAAACATAATTCACACACACACCAATAATTAATAATAACTGTATAGGAAACACTAACTTGTCTCGGAAAAGGTAATATAAAATGCATCGGTGAAGGAAGCATCAAATAGCCTTGAAATTTGCACCATGCGTTGATCATGGAAGAATATGCAGATGATTAGCACTGTAGCATTGCTGCATTGGATTATGCAGCGTATATGTAAATCATGTGAGCCAGTAACGCTCCTTGTAAACAGTATGAAAAGGGAGAACAGAAGAGCTGGTTATAAATAATCGAAATGTGTTTTCTCTCTGTTCATAATAAGCATAGGAAGCTTAATTATATATCGTCGAAAAATTCGACTGTCATGAACGTTTCTGAGTTTTTTTGGCCAAATATGGTTCTTGTGCCATAAAAACCTACCAAGGGCTTCCCTAACAGAGGGATTTTGAATCATCGAGACTGCGGACTATTCTTCCAAGAAATCGGTGCTCGTGTAGACGAAATCAAGCCACAGTAAAGGGAATATGGAATCGGTGGATGAATGAGAGACGAACTGATAGATGGTGAACGATTCCAGCAACATTGTCACATCGCCGAATGAGAGGACAGACATCGTGTGTGCATGGCTATTACGGATAGTACTGAAACATCCAACAGCCACTACTACATCTCTGAACATTTGGAGCCTGTTATCCTTCCTTATATTCCAGGACTTGCCTAAGGTAAATTTTCAACAAGACAATACACAACCGCACGTGGCATACAACGTACAATAATTCCTCAATTTGAAGCAATATTTCGATGAAATCAAAATAACGTAGAATTTACGAGAACTTGAGTTCTGGGGAAATTATATCAAGACGTGAATTGAACACCAGAAGTTTTGCGGAGATTTAGGTGGTTCAAAAGTCTTCGAAAGGAGTCATCAGCCTGCAGTTGTAGTACAATTAAATACTATTTGTCCCGCTGGCTCACCGAATCTGTATTCATTCGAGTTTGGGTTATAGGGTTCAAAGACATGGTCTATCGCGAAATCGTAGCAACCTTAGCAGATCGTAAAGAGAGCATATCCTTCCTAGTGTTGAACACTTTAGGTAGAACTTGCGTTCAATAGTTTATCATACCATTCTGAGATTTAAGATAGTAGCAGATAATGGTGATTAACATATTGAATATGTTGAATTGACTACACATATATCCACTGTACTACATTCTAATGGTCACAATAAAATTGTAAAACGCCTCCTGGTGGTGATTTATCAACTATGTTTTACCGTTGAATCTCTTTTCCATTGCCTCATTAAGATGTACTGAAAATTTTGCTACAATCCGATTAGTGGTTTTTACTGTGCACTGCTTAGAATATGTGAACTTTAATAATATACATTCTTAAAAAAATGTTAGGAAAAATAAACAAAACTCTAAACAACTTCGATGTATATTGCTTTATTACCCCATATTTAAATATTTATTGCTTTACGTACAATGACTCATTTTTTTATTTTTTCAAGACTGGATTTCCTGTCGGGATTGATCTAGGCCTGTCACCAATAGCACCAATAGTGCGACGTTAATTCAACTACTTACCTACAAATACTTAAATAAATAAAGAATAAAATATACATAATTTTAATTACTGCTCTCAAATGTGTATTCACAAGCTAGATTAAAAAACTAATTGACTCCCTAAACCATAAAGAAACTGCCATAATAAGTAACTAATGCAGACAAATAAATTCGCGGTCACATTAAGGAACATCTTTGCTTCCCTTTCACTTGAATATAACGGAGCGTCATTCCTTCTGAGATATCACCATCTCATTAAATGGCTTCCTCCTATGAAGAATAAAAATGCTACCCGTTATGGATGAGTGGGCTTCCGTAAAGAGAACAATAAAGGGGCATCGCTGCCATGTAAGGAAGCCGAGAAGACTTGGTATTCGGCAGGAAAATGCACTTTATTCGTGGCGGAAATGTGCTCTGCATTTGCAAGAAGACTCAAGTGGTTCAAACAGGAAGCAATGTCGGATATTTTCGATATTTTGAATAATATCATGGAGGTGTATATTGATAGGGAAAATGGAAAAGTCCAAGTTCTTTGGAAAATTTGTTTTCGACTTTTGTTTTCTAGTTTTGTCGAACCGTTTTATCGGAACGGGTGTTGGAGTGGAAGGCGCTTTTGGTTGGAATTGTGGTACCTCATATAAGTGGGACGTCTGTGGGGAAGTAAATTCACTTGTTAAGTTTTTCGATATGAATGTTTTGTATTCTAGTTATAGCTGTGTTTTTCAGAATTGAAATTCATGAAATGTGTTATGTATGCAATGGGAAATTCATGAAACGTGCTGTCAATGCATGCCATGTGAAATCCATTTTTACTATTGCTAAATCATACATAAGGCATGCAATATCTAACTACATCTACATATCTAACTGTATATACATGTCTAACTACATCTGGCCCTCGGTTAAATATGCTCTGAGGTTTTAGTTTGAATACCTATTTGACCATGGGCATTCGTAATGGTTCGGAATCCATTTTGACAGAGATCCTGTTCTAATTAGCTCTTGAGTAGCAAAAAGGACTTTAAAGCATTAAACCATATCTACCAGCTTTCTTACCCCTACCCAGTAACTTAATAAAGCATTATTAGGAGGTTAACTAAAGAAACTCGATTTTCTTATGCTGTAGGGAATCTATATAATACTTATCAAAATAAAATCACAATATTTTGTTCACGTTATTATTCAAATGATTTTTAGAGCTGTTAAGTTCGGGTTCATTTATTTCAATAACAGAGCCCTATAAACAATGAGATTACAAATGCTTTGTCCACATACCTATAACATGATATTTTCGATTTCCGTTAAAGAGAAAGAGCCAGGCCATATCTTGTCAAAATCAACCAGCTTTCTCTGACAATTATTTTTCTGTTGCATTGACTAGAGATATTATCACGTACGAAAAAAATAATTTAGGACATTTTGGTAGATGACTTCGGTCATACGTGACTACTTAGAGATAGTAGATTATTGATTCTGAAACAAAACTCAATGCTTTGACAACCGGGCTAGAAAACACATCATGTCTAATTTTTATATCCAACCTTTTTTCGCTTTTCGAAGATTTTTCCGAATTCATAAGTTAGATGTTTGATCCTGCATTTTAGCTTGATGAAAGTCCAATCGTATACTTAACTTGGCAATTCTAAAATAAAATTTCTTCCTATATAGTTGTAAAATCTCAAGTGCCAATTTTTATGTTTATCATGTAGAAACCATCTACATGTTTACGAGATAACATCCGATACCTGTAGTATGTGTATTGCTTCTACTTGTGGTAGATTGGGTTTTATGACGCAAGGCCTCTGTCTATCCAAGCTGCGCTAAACAGCTCCAAGTAATGAACATACATACAAAAGGAAAAGTTTTACTTACACAGAAGACATAAATACACCTGTCGGGATAGGTAGCGTGGAGATCCGAGCTGATCGTCTGAACTTACACCTTGGACCGATCGCTAGGGTGTTACGAAGTGATACGGAGATTAGGACTAACACAATTTATTTCTCTACCTAAAAACTATGTACAGCAACCGTTATCTCAAATTGATGGAACAGCCTACACGCTGCCACTTGCATTAATTCTGTAAAAAACTGCGCTCGCTCCACCTGCGCGTGGAAGCCTTCAGTTACTAGTTCAAAACTGCGCTCGCTCCACCTGCGCGTGGAAGCCTTCAGTTACTAGTTCAATTCTAACTCACTCTCGCTGAGTCAGGAAAATAGTTTCTACCAGTCACCGGATTTCAGCGGACATCTGCACGTGTGGTTAAGTCGATCATCAGCCGTTTGCACATCCTCACAAGTAGAGATTTTAACACCCATGGTAAAATCTCTACTTGTGAAATTCTTTTGATATTTCTTTATTTTATAGTATAACAGTTTTATGATTTTTATCTTGCTTTAGAAAAGTAAATGCAATGCATGCTAAATGTGTCTTGGTATATTAACGTCAAATCATGCACGCACTAATTTAAATGTATCGAACAAAGCCGATTTTAGCATTTTTAGTTAAAGGAAAACAATGTAAAACTAAATTTCTATTAGTGTTATAATAAGAAGTATTCGTTATTGTAGCAATTATTCAGAATAAGATGATGCATAAAATCTACTTGTATGCGCCCCTACGTAATACTTTACAAGTGAATAATTTATTGTCAATGTGGCCGAAACAATTACTGGTGAATAAAAATACGTCTTATATGAGTAATACGTATTTGAGGATGTTCGAATTCTTAAGAATTTCCGCTATGAAAAATGTTAATATCTAAAGAAATCTATGCAACACCTTATCGTTCCAGAGATTGCGTTTAAATCGTGTTATTGTGTATTTTATTAGGATGTAGAGTAGTGTTTTTCTGATATGATTCTAGAACTTGTGATTACTGTAATATTTTTCATACAGCTAACTTTTATTGTTGCATCTCTGTATTATAATAAACTGATTTATTGACGCCTTATTTTGATTCAATAATCTACCGACTAATAACTGCAAGTTTGATATATAGCTAAACCAGTAAATGTTTGTTAACTGTCTTCAATAATAGTACTTGTCTACAAAACTGTTGTATTTCCAATGAACAAAAGAAAGTTAGTATTTATATTTTAACCATGTCTTAGATCTTTGCGCATATTGAAAGGACAATAGAGGTAATAGGCAATTCTATTTCACTCTCCGCTTAAGAACTCCATTTAAAAAAGACTAGAAGATGCAAATTTCAAGTGCTCTAAAACCATAAGATTTGACTCCAACACAGTTTATTTTGCAGTGTTTCCTGTGTTATCCAAAGAGAATTCATCCTCTTACCAATGCACGCCGGTTTTATCTAGAAAAGAATTGTGTTTTCTCCCAATTTTCTGGGATTTGAAAGCACTGTCCTGAATACCCACGTCTTTTACTTAAGCATAAAGATTCCATATAGGACAACAAAGACTGCCTTTGTAAAGCCTTCGTGAGCTCACTCAAGCGGGCTAGCGTTTTCCTTTTTCTGATCTCAAAGTCTCCTGGGATGTGAGGTAATATTACTCTTTTCCATAAAACGGTACTATTAGAGACAAATGAATAAAGAATTTTATTGTCGGTTGCCAAGGATATAGAATTTTCGGTATTTCCAATAAAATTAATCATGATTTACATATTTGCGCATTCTGTGGTATATATATATATATATATATATATATATATTATATATATATATATATATATATATATTATATATATATAATTATATATATATATATATTATATATATATATATATATTATATATATATATATATATTATATATATATACCCTCCGTTGCTCGGATTGAAATGACGAACCTACGGTGAATAGACTGTACTCAGAATCAATACTCAGTACTCAGTATCACTTTCTATCAATATTTTGACTTGTGGAGCTCTTCAATGAGCTTTGCGATATTTTTGAATTTCACCATTATTAACGAAATGGAGACAGAATAACTTTATATGATGGTAGCAGAATTACCAGGCGTTGTTCGGGTTAAATTGGTAAAACTTTGAAAGTGATCCAAATAATCACTTTTCTCTCTCATAGAAAAATGCAAATATAATAGGACATGCAAATTTTTCTATCACAGAAAATACAAATATAGAAGAAGAAAATAAGTTAGCAAAAATAAGTTTGTAAACTTCATTTTCGAACATTTTTTATAGTTTCAACAATTTACGTATGTGCAATTACTTTCAACAATTTGCATAAATACATTTTCTTGCTTTATCCATCCATATCCATTTCACACACGTCGGACTATAGTGTAAGACAAAACTACAAAAGGTGATAATAAAGCCACTATTTCAAAAGTCGATTTTGAGTTTGGGATTGATTATGAATGCTTTTAAGTTCATTTCCTGTAAAAATGATGAACTTACACCGTAGTATTGTACATTTTCCTATCAATATATTTTATTTGTAGCACTTGCATCAAACATGAGTATTTCCTTCATCCATAATTATGAAAGGATGAAAAATCATTTCGATCAGTATTAATAACTTGCTTCTTTTCAGGTAAATACATTTTCTGCTTGAAAATTTCAATCTGCACGTGAAATAACAGTTTGTTTTAAAACTAAATGACTTCAAAAAACAAAACAAGAAGAACAGTTAATCTAATAACATTTTTGAGGTCAATTTTACATTTTCAAAACAAGAAAATCAATGCTTTCAACGAATGTTTGAGATAGCAAATTTGCATACGGATATCTTCAATTCGTAAAGTAAGCAACCTCGATCTTCTGTCACTTAAGATAAAACTTTAAACATTTCAAAAGTCCTAGTTAGAATGTCTAACTGGTATAGTTTTAAATCGTTTTTTGTGGCACTTTTTTGTGTAAATTCAGAGATCCTTAATGAAAACCACATGCCTAGTTAAAATGATAGGTGTTGTTCCTTAATATTGAGTACATCTTTCAATTAAACCAATAACATAATTTGAACCTACGTAAATTTTACTGATTTTATTTGTCTTGTAAAGGGAAGTAAGTTTAGAGGTAATTACTAATTGAATTTACGTCGCACTAGGAGCTACGAACTATTTATGATGGTCCGTGATCAATCCCTAATGAAAGATCCGAGATCAACAGCTCAGTTTTAACCACTGTGAGATGACGATGTCAATACTTGAGCTTGGACCTGCACTCTCCAAATTCTTTACCACCCCAAATGAAAATTTAAAATCTCTAAATAATTAAAATACCACTAATATCCTACAATATCATTTAGAAAGGTTTTGTTTTGTATATTTTACTTGTTGAGACCGTATTCTACAGTCGGAATGTTAAACTAAGGATTTTTGAAGGATGTTGGTCGAGACACACACATACCATCAAGCAATGAACTCCCATCTAAAGTAATATTGGGCACAAAATAAATAATTGGTAAAAAATTAGCTCCCTAAATAATTAATTATAATACATTAAATACATAAAAGCAGCGGTAGCAGCTTAACAAATAAAAATGGAATTTTCTTTATTAAAAAATGGAGAATTCTGAAAATAGAAAGGTATGAGCAAATGTAGTGAGTTCCAACTTTGTATCTACTCAGGAATAGAGTAATTCCTAAAATACTCCGAATGAATTCGTGTTTGACAGAAGTGTCATACTTGTGCAGAAACCGCTCACAAAAAGGCATTCTTTTTTCAAACCTTTTCCTTCTTTTCATTACTAAAACTCAGAATTCGAAGGTCACGGTGTACATCTTCGATATGTAAGCTATCTTTTGCAAAATTGCAGGTTTTCAGGTTGAGTAGTTTTTGTAATGCGAATGACAGACACCACACACTTCGCTTTACTAATATAGATTATGAAATATTCTGGAAAGACATTTTGCAGCATGTTTATAGCCACTAAAAATGTTTCACAAGTGATGACGATTTTCCAGATGAATAGTGAACATTACTACAGCCCTTATCAACAACCTTTTCATCAGAAGTATTTTTTCCAATGACCAGTCAATTGAACATTATTCTTTATGACTCTACAAGGGCGGATTTGTGAACCACTTACGTTGCCCTGGTGCACCACGGGGAGAGTGGTCGCGTTACACATCACATGTATTCTACACATTTATACCAGGCATTCATTCTAGGCACAACCCTTTTATAGATAGACCACACATACAAACAAGAAGCAGAAATATCCATTCCTTATCCCGGAATTGAACCAGGAACTTTTTTTTTTTATCTAGATTGCCACTAGACGGATTGGTCGAGTTTTCATAAGTGTTTAATGGGTTAACACAAATAATTTTTCTTAATAAGATGTAGTATCCTAAATATTGCTTTACTTTGTGGGTTAGCAATATTAAGAATAAAAATATTTACACTTAATTGTAAAATCTCAAGAGAAAGAGAGACAAAATGTAATGTCATGAAATGTAACGCAATCAAGAGTTCTGGCACATGAAATGCAATTTTCGTAACAGATACAAAGAACGTAGTGAAATCAAAACTTCAAACCAAAACATCATTACGTGAATTATTCATGAGAAGAGTCACTTTTTTCCTCGGCGAAGGTTCATAAACCCAACTTGATTATTAATTCAATAAATCCATTAAGGAAAGTTATCTTTGTTCCAGAAGCACACACGTTGGAAGTCAACTCCAATAAAAAAAGGCCAGGAAGATAAATTGCTTGTTTCTCAAAGACAATCCAATGACAGATAAGAAATATCCGTGACCCCTCTCATTGTTGAAGAAAAGTGACGGATCATCTGCTCTCGCGATGAAAGAAACGAAATTTCTGAATTGTTTACTTTCTTCGGTCGTGGGAAAACTCTCCTTCCTAAATATTTTAACCATGTCCCTGCAGTATGTCTTTGTTTTCTTCCATACATCCCCATGAGAGGTTTGATATCGACCGAAATGCAATCTAGTCAAACATCCCCGGAGACCACTGACAAAGAAGGAGAATATAGTGTATATTGAAAGCGTATGAGCCATTCTTTTTTTTTCTCTCTTAATGTAACACATAGCTTAAGTCTCTTTCATAGTTAACTTTCTCTTAGTAACATAGCTTAGATAACTTGATCGAAGTTTGGCCGTTCAGTTTTTAGAAATAGACTTCTTCACGCATAGCAATTAACATAGTATATATACTATTAAGTACTTACAAAGAAAACTTGTAACAAGGGATTGATAGTTCAATACTATTTCTATGATTTAGTAAAAGCTTTCGACTAAGTATAGGAATGTATTTGATACAAGATATTCTTAATATTCAGATTTCAAAAAACGCGTTGCTAAATAGAAATTAGGTATTAAATGTATCAATAATAGAGCATTTGAAAATAGACCCGCGTTTATCATCTGAGCTAAAGTTAAGTAATGGTTTATTATTAATTTTTTCTTAGTAAAGTTACTTAAATAACTTGATCAATGTTCGACACAGTACACTTTTTAGAAATACACTGCTGGCCACCGTAAATGCAACACCCTGAAGGAAGCATGCAAATAATATGAAATTTACAACATGCATTAGCGGAGGTGAGATATGCAAATGATTAGAATTTCAGCGCAGACGCACATCACGCGCGCCTGTGGCGCCACTTCAAAGCGTTATTTAAGGCTTGGAGATTTCGACGATTTCAAGTACGGCAATTGTGTTTTTCTTGTGGTTTTTTCAAAAAAACGATCAATTATGCCTCGTAGAAAACAGCGATCATCTTTTGATCAAGTATCCGAGTTCGACAGAGGAAGGATAGTGGCCTACCGAGATTGTGGATTATCTTTCAGGGAAATCGGTAGTCGTGTTGGACGAAACCAAACAACTGTAATGCGGATATGTGATCGTTGGATGCAGGAGGGTACGACGGACCGACGTGTTCGATCGCATCCACCTCAGTGCACCACTTCACGTGATGACAGGCATATTGTGCGTATGGCAGTGACGGATCGCTCAGCCACATCACGAACCATAGCACAGCACATTCAGTCTGTACCGCATCATCCAGTGTCTGCGCGTACCATTCGACGCCGTTTACAGCAGAGTGGTCTGTCCGCAAGACGTCATTGCTTCGTCTACCCTTGACGCAGAACCACAGACGTTTCCGCCGCCAATGGTGCGATGAAAGAAGGATGTGGACGGCAGAATGGAATGAAACTGTCTTTACTGACGAGTCACGCTTCTGTCTGCAACACCACGATGGTCGGATTCGAGTCTGGAGACACCGTGGAGAGAGGATGCTGAACAGCTGCGTTATGCACCGCCACACTGGTCCTGCACCGGGTATTATGGTATGGGGCGGTATTGGATATCACTCTCGCACTCCTTTAGTACGCATTGCCGGTACTTTAAACAGCCAGCGCTACATCTCCGAGGTGTTGGAGGCAGTTGTCCTTCCTTACCTTCAGGGCTTGCCCACAGCCATATTTCAACAGGATAATGCGCGACCACACGTGGCACGCATTGTCCAAGGGTTCTTCGTCAATCGCCAGATTGAATTGCTTCCCTGGCCAGCTCGCTCTCCGGATCTTTCGCCGATAGAAAACATGTGGTCCATGGTTGCTCAACGATTGACCCAGAATACATCCCCAGCTGCCACACCAGATCAACTTTGGCAACGTGTGGAAGCTGCTTGGTCTGCTGTACCCCAAGAACACATCCAAAGTCTCTTTGAATCAATGCCGAGGCGTGTAGCAGCGGTGATCTCCAACATTGACGGCTACTCTGGCTACTGATTTTGGCAGGAACCACACTTCACAGAAGTCTATAAATTTAATCATTTGATACTTGGTCAACATGTTATCTACAATATAAATTTTGTTGTGATATCTCTTGTCTTTCTTGGTGTTGCAATTTGGGTGGCCAGCAGTGTAGATTTCTTCACTCATAACAATTAATAGATGTTATTCCTAAGTACTTGGAACATTATATATTTATTGTGATGCAATTGGCGATTGATTTGGATTCCTAAGCAATGGAAGGCCGTAACAAGGGATTGGTAACGCACTATTATTTCTATGAATTAGTAAAAGCCTCCAAATTAGGTATAGGATATATTTTATACAAGATACTCTTGATATTTAGACTTCAAAAACACTTTGCAAAGCACTTCAAATTATCTCTATTCCAAAATAGGTATTAAATTTATTAATAGCAGAATATTTAAAATGTTTTAAGTCGTGCTTGCTTGACACTATGAGATATTTTTACCAGTTTTTAAAATGGTTCATGGCAGATTTGCGATATTTATTCAATTGAACTTTTAGAAATAACCAAGTTGATATTTTCTAAAATAGTGATTTTCAGATTTTCAGACTTTTTATCCAGGTCTCTCATAAATTAGTTGCTAAAATTCTGCGGTACACCATATGCGGTAGTGTTATATTGTAGCCTATCTAACAAAATAGGTATAATTTCGATCTATTTATAAAAAAATAATTACATAGATACATTAATATTTATATTGCTTTTATTTTTAAGTATTCATATTCCTCTTTGCTCCAAAGTGACTTTTTAATATATTTTTTGAACAATTTATTTATAACTATCAGAATTACACGGTGTTACTCGGGTTGAATAGGTTAATTAACTTCCACTTTCGTTAATAAATTGTAATTCCGATTCATCACATGTACCAACTACCACACTCTAATAAAGGTACACAATTGTTAAATACACAATTTCATAAATATAAATAAAATGTCATATTTAACATTTTACATTTTTGTAGAATTTAAATTTTTAGTAAGAAAGAAGTCTCTAGAGTGTGCCAATGTTACCCAGTATGCAAAGAATAGTTCAGAGTATGCTTATAAATGCCTTGTATGTCATTTAAAAACAAAAGCATTTCCCAAAACTATCTTACAATGTGATTAAAAATGTTTTTAAAACTAATTAAAAACCACTTACCTTAATTACAGTTATTGAATGAAAAACATCAAATTCAAAATCCGGAAATACATCTCAAACAGATTTTAAAAAACTTCAAACGAAAAGTAATGAATGTATCTGTTTTTTCACTACAAAATAGATTCTTGGAATATAACGGTCACAAATTTAAAAATGCAAACGATTAAAAAATACCAAGGTTGCCATATCATCTACCAGTCTTATTTTAAAACGTTTTGTTCTGTATAGTTTTATTCTCTTTATAATTTGTCCCAAATATTCAGAATTTTTTAATATTTCATAAAGAAAAAATAAGGCTCGAAAAAATAAACTAGTAGCATTTAAATTCCAAAAAAATAGTTTTGGAAAATAATTGATATTTCAGCAGCATTTAATTGTAATACTCAATATACTACTCAGCTATTCGAAAACTACCAAATTATGGTTGATTTAAGTATAGTTACTCAGATGTTTGAACATGAAACCTGCCTGTAAGCAAAGAAATTTCAAGTAATGCATTCACCAAATTAAATGTGGTGTATCAATTATAGAACATTTAATTAAAATATTAAAATTAATTGAATAAATTTGATGTTATACGTGTACAAACACACAGACAGAAAATCGAACATAGAACGGGAAGACGGAAAGACAGACTTACACAACTAAGTTCAATCACTAAATGAATGTAAGAACTCACAGTATGCAAAGTTTCATAAATATATTCAACCGTTTGGGCGTAGTACGGGCACACACATACATACAGACAGACAGACATATTAACAGACACCAAACGAGCAAGAGAAGGATTTTGCGTCAGAAGGGTCTAAAACCGGATAGAGAACTTGAAATTTGTCGAAAATATTCAATGTACAAACACTCCATTCTTATTTATATACTAGATACTCTATAAGAAAAACAAATACTACTCACAATTATTATACGGGTATTACTTGAAATTATTCGTCAAAAACTCCTAAAACGTTGAAATAAATAAATCTTACATAGTTTAAACTGTTTCACTATCCGTAAGAAACACTTTTTTGGCACCATAATTATGGCACAGGCCATAATTGTGGTACACCGGTTAAAAATCGCTACTCTAGAAGATTTAAAATATTAAAACCTGTTTTATGAATTAGTCTAATGAAGTTGTTAACAGAACAAATAAGTTTTTTAAATAGTGTTTAATTTAATTGATATGTTTCGTATCTTAAAAATGCATGCATTCAGGAAATTAGGACATGAAGTGCAATACATTTGTTATTTTTGCAAATATGTATGTATATCATACTAAACACTTATGAGACTGACAACTATTTGGTGAATACTTTTATTTTTACTACCCAATATTCAGTATTACTTGAATTAACTCGAAATAAAATTCATTATTAAAAGAAAGCTGAAAATAGGTATGTACTGTCAGTCAAATATCTACTGAGAAAACCTAAGATTTCAGTATACTTCATTAGAAAATTCTAATAACTTTACTGACAACTTTTCTCTCATGTGTACTGCTGTAGAATACCAATTTTAAATACTCCAGAGACAAAATTAATTTCCACTAACTCCTCCTTTAACTTGTTTCTATCCTAGGGCATCTCCAAAGTTTTGTAAGTTTTAGACAGCTGTCGGAAGAATAAGTTAAAGATGACCTTTATTTGATATAGATGGACATTTGTGCGAAAAATGTAGGGCAGTTCACTAGATTCTATTTTCTTGTGCGTTGCGATAATTTGTTAGATGGAATGCAATAACGAATAGTTACATTCGTACATTTACTTTTCAGGTTAAACAAATTACATAAACGAACTAGCAGAATTACCCGGTGTGGCTGAGATTTAATTGATTAAATGTTGATTGAATGTGTATTGTATACGTGATTTATTTTTAAAACAGGAATGCTGCAAATCGTTATGTTTTGAACCAATGACTTTTAAGGAGAATTATTCGAAATGTACACATACCACCAAGAAATAAACTCATGTCTTTAGAGATATGTTGTACAAAATATATAATTTGTTGAACTATAACTTATAACCGATATATTTGCAACACATTAAACAATGGAACACATTAATGCAGCAATAACTGCTCATCAAATAGAAATAAAATTTCGATCATTAAAAAAATGTAGAATTCTGAAAAATGAAAGATGTGAGAAATGGTGTCATATTTCGACTTCGACATTGTTCTGACGTAGAATGTGGTACATTATCATCTCTAAAACCTTAAAAAGCATTAAACTGTTTTTGCAGGCATTATTTCGAAATTTGTATATTCCAAGAGTTTCTATTGATTTTACATTTAAGAACAAAATAATAATAAAAACATGTTATATCTCATTGTTCTAATTAGAGTAGGAAAGCGCGTTATTTTTGAGAAATTTAAAGCTAATGAATTAATAAGACAAGTGTCTGTTGTTGGACACAAATATTCAAATATCTAATAAAGTTATTAGGTATACTTTATTAGGTTTATAAAGAAGTAAAGAAATTACTGGCATAGGATTTAATTTAGGTGAGCGATTGTTTCATTACTGTTGTTACTAACCATTTTTATTGTTATCCTTGCATTTAATAATGCATTTGGGTAACAGACCTGGGGATGCAGGATTTTCTATTATAGTTAAAAATAATAATATGAATAACCTTCTGTATTTATGCAGTTGAAACTATTGTTGTTCATCCCTACTCCGAAATAATGTAATCCTTTAGTTTATGAATGGAAACTTTAAAAATTTTAGGACAACAAACAGGTTGCAAGAGCAACCAATGAAAATTGAAATAGAAAGATATGATCGAAGATTTATTTCAACCTGACAGAGAATATTTGATTTAACTTGGGTGTTAAAGGCATGTTTCTGGTCCATGAAACTTCAAGATCTCAAAGCGTAAAAAAAAATAGTTTGCCCTAGGGGCGTATGTGAGTCTCGCTTTTTATTTCCTGAAACATTTATTCCTTGGGGGGCAAGTTAGAAATGCTGTCCAGGGGTTTTATTGACAGCTCAGAGAATTCGTTTTTTCAAGTCAAGGCTGCTACATGTTTCCGCTCAACTGAAAGTATATATACACTTGATATCTATCCTTATGTGGAATACGAGGAAAATAGACCAGATTCATTCCAAAATATCAAAAATATGCAGCTATGAAGAAGTAGTTGTAAACATTTCCGTCATATACAATATGTTTTAAAATTCACGAGGCCATTAAACAAGTGTTTCAACTGAGAAACCAAGAAACACGCATGTGCTTTGATTTTTCATTGCTCTTTCCGAAGAAATTAATGTTTATCTCTCATGAAAACATTTCCTTGCTCTCTATATATTTATCACTCCCTATATGTCAATAAACTGAAAAAAATCATAAGTTGTTATCACTGTTATATCTCTTATGTTAACAAGTTTCCCACAATCGTTTAGTTGTGGTCAATGGACTGAAAGGACATCAGTTATCATCAGTATTATATCTCGATGTCAACAAATCTTTATTCTGTATATCCATAAATTCGTAAGACATGAGTTGTCATCACTATTATACATCTTCCGGCAACAAATTAATCACTCTTTATAAGTTAACAAGCAAAATTACCCAGAGTTGCTCGGGTTGACTTGGTTAAACGTTGATTGAAAGTGATTCAAAAAACTATTTTTCTCTATCAGAAAAAAATGCGAATACCACATAGAAATGCAAACAGAAAACAAATAAGTAAGCGAAAAAACTTTTTTAAACTCCATTATGACATTTTAATAGCTTCTACATTTTACCTAGGACAAAATACGTATACTTGCTTTATCCATCCATATAATCCATTTCACATATATCTCACTGTAGTAGAACATACGAGGTGTGTCTATTAAATAACGAGACTCATTAAATAGCTCACCTTTAATTATATGTATTACAAATTTAATGCTTGTCCTCTTCAATATACTCCCCATTTGCACTAATACATTGCTGCAGTCTTGTTTTCCACTGGTCGAAGGCATGGAGGAAATCAATTTCTGTCAGCTGTTTCAACACATCCGCCGTTTTCTTCTTTATAGCGTCAACTGACCCAAAACGTGTCCCTTTAAGCACTGATTTAACTTTTGGGAAAAGATAAAAGTCGCACGGTACTAAATCGGGCGAATATGGAGGATGTTCAAGTGTATTAATGTGATTGTTGGTTTTTGTTTTCAAAAACTGTTTTACAGAAAGTGCTGTGTGAGCAGGCGCATTGTCCTGGTGAAGAATGAAACTATTTTCTCACAGTTGGGCCGTTTTTTTCTGACATTTTCTCTCAGCTTTATCAAATCTTCCTTATAATAATGCTGGTTAACCGTTGTGGTTTCTGGAACCCATTCTTCCAAAATTACACCCTTGATATCGAAAAACACAATGAGCATGGCTTTGAATTTTGTCTTGCTTTGACGAGCTTTTCTCATTCTTGACGATGGCGGTGTTTTCCAGTGCATTGACTGTCTTTTGGTTTCAGGATTATACTGGAAGATCCGGGTTTCGTCACAAGTGAATGTCACTTTATGAAACAGATTTGGACCTGCGTCAAGTTGCTGCAGAATGTCAACACAACATTCCTTGCGATGTTCTTTTTGCTCTGGTGTGAGAACCCTTGGGACCATCTTTGCACAAACTTTCTTCATGTTAAGATCCTCGCGCAAAATTTTCCATGCGGTCCAATGTTCACAGATTCAGCTATCATTCGAACACTGAGTCGGCGGTATTTTCGAACAATCTGACTAATTTTTTCTACATTTTCTTCGTTTCTTGAAGTGCAAGGTCGTCCAGGGCGTTCATCATCTTTGACAATATCACATTCCTCTCTGAATCTTTTGTGCCACTCAAACACACGCGCACGAGACAGGCAGTCATTCCCATAAGCTGTACTAAGCATTTGAAAACATTCTGTTGGTGTTTTGTGCAATTTTACTAAAAATTTCAAATTGACAGGTTGTTCAACTTTTAAACTCGGCATTGTTTAGACCTACTACAGAAAACACAACCAAACTAAATGGCGACTCACAATCAATTGAACGTCATAGAGTGTTGCTGCTTGTTATGCAGGTTTAGACATGTTCAAAGTCACCACTCAAGCAGTTATAACCGGTTCGGACTGCTTTGTATACTAGATGGAATCACAGTCTCGTTATTTAATAGACATACCTCGTATATCGCACCGGGAATACGATAACTCCGCCATTTCAATGAAAGACTGACAAATCATATTGTACCCTATTCTGGTATTTTCTTTTCAAGCAAATAGTTTTTCTTGAAAAATCCATTCTGCATGTAAAATAACAGCTTGCTTTAAAATTCAATACAGATCAAATTTAATAAATTACAATTTTTCAAAAAACGGAAGGTGAATTTTACAGGGTTTTTAAAAAAGAAAACCAATGTTTTCAACAAATGTTTGAAATTGCAAAGTTGCACAAAATAGCTTCAACTCGTAAAGTAAACAACCTCGATCTTCTGTCACTCAAGACAAAAGCTTTCCCGTAAACTCTTAATGGTAGGGAAGTGAGCAACCCCAATATTTATTAAAACTACTTTAAATGATTAAACGAGTGATTTCAGTTTATTCAAACCTAGTAGTAATCAACAATAACTATAGGGTTCAGAAACATAACAGTGCAATGTACTACACCTTAGATCAAATCAAAGTTGATATAAGAGTCCATAAAAGGGATTTTCAATTTTATGTAGCTCTATCAGGGTATGCCGATTTAAATCAGTTATTGAAAATCATTGATTTAAATCATAATTTTAAAGACATTTTGTATTAAGTTTTGAAATGGAAATAACTATGAACAAGATGCATTTTATGTTATCCAAATAAGTTAAGAACTATGTAACTCCAAAAGTTATACTGAAAATCCTCCTTTGAAAACTAAATTTCAGCATTCTTAGATTGGAATCATTACCAGACAAGTAGGTATAAATGTCCCTTTCGGGCCATAGACTAACAAGTGTCAATCGTAAACATGTTCATCAATGTGGATTTTGTTTCATTCCTTGTGATTTTAAATTGCATGATTTTTTAAATCATGAAAAATTCGGATTTAAATCAAATTTTTATGATATTAATTTGATGCCTCTGTATGTTTACACTTGTGAGATATGAGACATACAAATCACAGTATAGTTTCTAGGTAGTAAGGATATCGCTACCCTAAAGGCGTATATCTGCAAAATTGACGTTTCTACAAAAATGCGTTCAAAGTTTTGATGTTTTGGGAAAAATCGAGTTACGACTCTCATGTTTTCTCATGAAAATCGGCATTTCCACTAAGAATCAAGATAATTCTTGGCTTTGTCATAGTACAAAACATGAAATGGTGACTCAAAAAATGCAGTTAGGCAAAAATCGCCAAAATGCAGATACGCGCCTTTGTGATGGTGGTAACGATATTAATATACATAAGAGTTCAGAAAATGTAGGTAGTTTTGAAAGATTAATACAATTAAAATTATTCCTTGGCCTTGTCACTTTATTCTTTCATTTGAATTATATTTCAGTATACAAATCCATGGTACAAGAAATTCTAAATTAAAAAATAGACATTTTAATAAGGGGAGGAAAATTAAATTTTAAATTCGTGGAGATGTGGAATCCGGGGCACTAGCGATTTATCGCCAAACATGGTAGCCTTGGTGTTTTGATCCAGCTTTATGGCAACCTTTGTAAAAGGTTGTTTTTAGGAAGGAAAGCACGTTTTTTTTTAACGAAATGGCCTTGGACGCCATCTTGATTTGGCGACAAACATGCCCCGGATTCGATATCTTTACCTTTCAATTTAATACATTTTTATAAATCACAATGAAAATTAAAATTTTCTGGCTTTTTTGTTACCCAATTTGTTTCAAGTTTAAACCCTCTGACACCCGTACTTGTCTCGAGACCATATCGTCAAAAATCCAAAACGGCCGAGTATCATTACTACAATACCAACCATTTCTTTCCCCCTCCTTTTACGACTTAGTTCACACCTCATCGGGGAACCCCTCAACGAGACAGAAAACTCCGCTTGTCTTGATGGGGTGTCGTATATAAAATGTTCTTTTCAACTTCTAAGTCGAATTTGGAATTTGACATGTTTGTGTTTGCTGAAGTTTGGCATCAAAAGCATAACATTTTTTAAACTCGTAAGGAAAACAAATCAAAAGAAATTGTGGTTATATATTTTTATTTATACACATATTTTGCTTTTACAATACTTAAGCTTTCCCTCCTCCCACGAAAAACTCTAAACCTTTCGGTGAGTTGGGAGGAGGAGAGTCTTAAATACTTAAGCTTGGAAGTATGGGGTACCACAATACTAGTTTTAAACATACTGAAACAAATGTTAAATACTGTTTCCTTTATCAGAAATAGTAAAATATCTCTTGAAAGAACATCAAGTATATCTAACCTTTCAATGAGGAAAAGTGTCAGAATATTGACCAAAACCATTTTGTGCATTGTATAAACTGGTCCCTTATGTTTAAAATTTGGCCTCTGCCGGTTTTCAGTGAGAAAAAGAACTACTTGATAGTTAGCGTTGAAATGGATAAGAGCTTAATTGAAAGAAATACCAGCCTTGTAGTAAAAGAAATGGAAATTTATGATCAAATTTATAAATAAAACATTAATTATTGCGTTGCCAGATACTGAATAACAAAATTACGCTTTTATGATCAATGAGTTTTTCGTTTGGGCTTTTCGTATTCCATTACAAAATGTAAGTTATGTAAAATTATATATTTCAAATATCCATTTTCATCAATGAAATATTTATAAATTATTTATATTATGGGAAGAAATAATAAATCAGTTCAAACATAAAATATTAGAATTTAATTTGTTAAAAAATTATTCTTCGAGCAATACTGATAAAACAATTTTATTGGAAAAGTTATATTTGAATCAATACTGGTAAAACAAACTGAGTTTCATACCTCAATCGTTTTATACTCAATATTATTTCTATGGGAATTTCGAATTGTTTTCAGCTCCCACTGCACACCATTACATTACACCACACACATAGTACAAAATGAACGGGGTTAATATGCATCCTACGTTACCCGCAGGATTCTAAAGTATAAATGCACCAAATTTGGTGTGGACTAGTCAAACGGTGTAGACTTGTATACAGAACAAACAGACAGTTGGGCGAACTTTGCTTTATATTATACATCGTATTAACTTTTTTATAGCTTCTACAATTTACTTCGGACGCAAATATGTATACATAATATATCCAACTATATAATCCATTTCATATTCATCACACCCTTGCTGTAAGGCAAAATACAAAAGCTTTTTCTAAGGTGACTACTACAGAAGTCAATTTTGAGTATTGGAGTAATTACGATCATTTTGGGTAAAAATGACGAGCTTCCAGCGTTTAGTCTTCCCCCCAGTTTTTATATCAATATTTATTACTTGTGGCACTCTTGCACCATGGATTCGATGTTTTCGTATTACGTTATCATTGTGAGAGGATGGCAAATTAAACTGTTACGGCATTAGTGGTTAATTTATTTTGAAGCACACATTTTTTCTTGAAAATTCTATTCAGCCGCACGTGGAATGACGAAGCTTGTTTTTAAAACAAATGTCATCAATGTAGACAAAGAAAACTCAATCGATTACACTTTTTACGAAGTCACAGCTTTCAATGAATGTTTCACAGGTACCTAAGTTGTATACGAACAGTTTCAAGTTCAAGTAAGCAACCTCGACCTTCTACCACTAAGACAAAAAATTTCTATTTTTCAACAGTCCTAGTTTACATACTTCCTTACTATATTATTCCAAGATCAGCAAAGTCTTATTTAAAATTCGCTTTCCTCCAACAGAAAAATTTAGTTTTAAATCGAATCCTTAAGGTACTTTTTTCAATTGAGAGACTCAGTTTCTATATGGAAACCACGTACCTATTTAGAATGATAGATGTAGTTATTTGACTATGGAGTACAGCTTGCTATGAAACAAGAAGAACAAATGTAAATTAAATTGATTTTAATCGTTTTGTAATGAAAATATGTCAAAATTTAGAAATATCTTTGAACTGTAACATGGCTACCCGTTTTGATTTATATATCTTATTTTAGAATAACTTTATTTTAACTTTACCAGTCATTTTAAAATTAGAAGTTATACACCTTACTTGAAAAGGTTTCCATTTATTTTTATAAAACAGAATTTTATAAACTATAACGTATTTAACAAGACTTAAGGAAAGTTTGTCGAAATATACATATACCACCAAGAAATGTGGAATACGATACCGAATACGTTGCCAGATGCCGAATTGCAAAACTACGCTTTTATGATCAATAAGATTTTTGTTTGGGCTTTCCGTGTTCCATTACAAAATGTAAGTTGCGTAAAATTAAGTACTTTAAATATCTATTTTTCATCAATCAAATATTTGTAAATTATTTATATTATTGAAAGAAATAAAAAATCAGTTGAAACATAATTAGAATTTTAAATTGTTTAAATATAACATTTCGGAAAAAAATGATTTAGCTCCCTCTGCACACCTAGGTTAAATAGAACGGGGGTTAATATGTAGCTTGAGTTATTCGCAGGGTTCCAAAGTATAAGTGTACCAAATTTGGTGTGGATTGGTCAAACGATGTAGATTTGTATAGAGAACAGACAGACGCCAACTCTGCTTTATATGTATAGAATTGCAGAATTACCCGGCGTTGTGCTCGGGTTAAATTAATTAAATGTTGATTGAAAAGTGATGTGACTATAATCACTTCTCTTTCATAACAAAATGAAAGCATGATGTAAATGTATGGGAAAAATTTTTTTAACATCGCATTTCAACTTTTTAATAGCTTCTGCAAATTACTTCGGATGCAAATATGTATATGATATATCCATCCATATAATCCATTTCATATTATCGCACTTCTGCTATAAGACAAAAAAAACTTTTTTCCAAAGGTGAATACTACAGAAGTTTATTTTGAGTTGTGGAATGATTACGAATATCCCCGTTGGTTCATTTTCAGTAAAATTGGAGAATTTTCGGCCAATAGTCTTGCATTCAGTTTTCTTATTAATATGTTTTACTCGTGACATTCTTGCACCAGTTATGCGATGTTTTAGAATTCCATCATCAAAATGAGTAATGGTAAATTAAATTGTTACGGCATTTGTGATTAATTTACTTTGAAGCAAAAAGCAAACGCACCTTTTTCTTTAAAATTCTTTCGTTATCTGACCGTGGTTCAAAATTACATGGTGTTGTCCTCGGATCTTTCCCTTGGGGATCGATCCCGGACCGTCTCCAATAGCCAGTGTGTTGCTCCAGTGCGACATTAATTAATTACCATTACCATTACCTTGAAAATTCCTTTCAGCTGCAAGTGGAATAACGAAGCTTGTTTCAAAAACAAATGTCGCAGTGTACACAAGAAAACTCAATCGATTAAAATGTTTCAAAAAATAGTGATACAAAAATACTAGTTTTCAATAATACCCATGAAAAACAAATGTAAATAGATTCTTAAAATGAAAATCTATGTCAAAATTTTGAAATATATTTGAACTACGACGTATGGCTACCCATTTTAATTTAACCGATCTTATTTTAAAGAGATTTTTTTTAAACTTTGCCGGTCATTTTAAAATAAGAAGCTACACACCTTACTTAAAAAAGTTTTGTTTTGCTTATTTTATTTATTTTTATGAAACAACATTCTACAAATCATTACGTATTCAACCGAAGATTTAAAGGAAGTTGGGCGAAATATACATATACCGTCCAGAAATTGCCCATGTCTACTGATATTTTGCAGAAAATAAAAATAATTCATTTACATTTAACTCCTAAATAATATATCTGCATTATGCAAAATACTGGAACACATAAATACAAACAGGAACGAAATTCCGATCATTGAAAAAAATGCAAAATTCTGAAAAAAGAAAGATATGAGCAAAGGTGTCGAATTTCTATTTCCCGGGTATATTCTGAAATAGAACATTTCAAAAAAGTTTTGAACAATATTGATAGAGACAATAACGATTTATTTACAAAAGAACACATATTTATAGTACTTGGAAATTCTGAAATATATCCGCAAAATTTCGCTGTCAACTCAAATACATGAACACGGAATTCTAAATCAAATTAAAAAATAACACATTATATCTGGCGTTGCTAGATACCGAGTAGCAAAATTATGCTTTTATGATCAATGAGTTTTTCGTTTGGGCTTTTCGTGTTTCATTACAAAATGTGAGTTGTGTAAAATTAAGTGTTTTAAGTATCCATTTTTCATCAATCAAATATTTATAAATTATTTATGTTATGGAAAGAAATAAAAAATAAGTTCAAACATAATTAGAATTTTAAATTGTTTAAATATAATGTTTTGGAAAAAATAGTTTTTCAAGCAGTACTGATAACACAATTTTATTGGAAAATTTTATTTTCGATCAATTCTGGTAAAACAAACTGAGTTGCGTTTGGTTTAATCTCAATGTTATTCCTATGGCAATTTCGAATTGTTTTAGTCCCCTCTATACACCTAGGTTAAAGAGAACGGGGCTAATATGTAGACTATGTCACCCATCGGGTTCTAATGATTATGTGTACCAAATTTGGAGTGGATTGGTCAAACGGTGTATATTTGTATAGAGAACAGACAGATACCAACTCTACTTTATTTATCCACTAGCTGAATTACCCGGCGTTGCTCGGGTTGAATTGTTTATAATTCATCGCAATATTACTCAATATTATTTCATTGGAGATTTCGAATTGTTTTTTGCCCTCCTGCAGACCCATGACAAATCGAACGGGGTTAATATGTAGCCTATGTGTAGCGCAGAATTCTACAGGATGAATGTACCAAATTTAATGCGAATTGGTCTGACATTAATCGTGTAAGTACGGAACGTTATTCCTATGAGTATTTCGAATTGCCTTTAGTCCCCTGTACCATATCAACGATAAAAAAAAAGACCAATAAAAATAATCTTATATTATCATAAAAATTTACTTTCCAATGATTAAGCTACAGTTTAAGAATTTACAGACGGGATACATAAACTATATAACACTGAGCGATTTTCAGCGCAACCGCTTATATTATCATAAAAATTTACATTCCAATAATAAAGCTACAGTTTAAGAATTTGCAGTCGGGATACATAAACTATATGATACTGAGCGATTTTCAGCGCCTCCGCACGATTGCACCATACTCTAAGGTTCTACAAAAATTTTCATCTTGAGAGGTGACTCCTATAGATCTTAACTCTGACGTCGTCTGCAGAAGCAGACTGGGAGAGAGCGCCCCTTAGCAACTGCTCTATCCAGGATAATGGGACGTTACACCCCCTCTGCACACCCAAGACAGATAGAACGGGGGTTGATATGTAGCCTACGTTATCCGCAGAGTTTCGAAGAATAAGTGTACCAAATTTGGTGTAATTGGTCAACGGTGCAGATTTCTATAGAGAAAAGTCAGATAGACAGACAGACAGATGCCAACTCTGCTTTATAAGTATACACTAGAAGAATTACCTGGCGTTGCTCGGGTTAAATTTGTTACATATTGATTGAAAAGTGATTAGACTAATGACTTTTCTGTCATAGAAGAATGCAAACATCATTTAAGTATAAGGAAAATAGTTTTTTAACATCGTTTTAACTTTTCATATCTTCTAAATTTACTGCGGACGCAAATATGTATAATTGGTACATCCATCCATATAATCCATTTCACATTCATCGCACTTCTATAAGACAAACTACAAACAATATTCTAACGTGACACTTCAGAAGTCGATTTAGAAGTATTTCTGAAATTCAATTTGTGGCCACCCGTTTTAATTTAAAGTACCATATCTTATTTTAAAATAGTTTTATTTTAACTTTATCGGTAATTTTAAAATTAGAAGTTACACACCTTGCTTAAAAATGTTTTGTTGTGTATGTTTTATTTATTTTTATGAAACAGAATTCTACAAATCATTACGAATTCAACCAAAAACTTAGGGAAAGGTAGTCGAAATATACATACCAGTACAATGAATAAAAAATTTTAAGTACGCACTTACTGTTTGTAATAAATGATTTTATTATTTGCAGAAAATAAATATTGAGGTGGAAGAAAAATGGAAAACAGAGGAGCATAAGAGCTTTGAAAGTTTCTATAGAATTTAAACAAAAATATTTATATAATTTTAACGCAAAACTCACAATAACACAAAAATATGTCAAAAAAAAAGCAAAAAGTTTCCATACGGTAAAAAATATTTCATTAAATGGTATTATTACTCCCATGTTTCTCTCCTATTATTTAGTGACCAATTGAACCTCCCTTTGCTTTTATTACCTCTCTTAGACTTTAAGGCATAACACCTACAAATTTTTGTCTGTTGTTTCTTAAGTAATTTTGTTCCAGATGTCCAAAATGTTACACTTTTTAGTTTATCGTTGCTGGTATCGCAATTTTTGGGTTCACGACCGATTTCTTCCCATAAGTGTTCTCTGGAGACTCGGATAGATATGGAAGGTGGTGGTGTATGAAGTTGCGACACATGGCAAAAGCACCATTCGTTACAGATTCTTCCATGTTTTGGATCATTGTCCTGTTGGAAGATACATATTCTTCCAAGAGACAGTTTCGTAGAACTAGCAAGGACAATTTGTTTCAAAATGTCTAGGTACACATATCTATCCATGTTTCCTTCAACCAAACACAAATTACTCACACCGGGAGAACTAATACAACCCCACACCATTACGCTCCCCCAATCCTGTTTTACAGTTTTACATAAATTTTTCGTTTGTATTTGCTGGTCTGTTTTCTCCACACCATAACCCCTTGTATATCTGAACCGTAAATTCACAATTTTGATTCATCACTGAAAAGTACAGAATCCCAGAAATTTAAGGGCTTACATGATTCTTTACAAACTCAAGACGCTTTCTTCTGTTAAGTTTGCTAATGAATGGCTTCTTACGTGCCGCACGGCCATTGTCATCAACTTTTTTGATTACATTCCTTGCAGTTTGAGGTGATACTTCATGATAAGTTTTCAACAAGGACGCAAGTTTTGATGCACTAATTCACGAATTATCATGAACCATTCGTAGAACATTTCTCTTGTGTATACGGCTCAACTTCTGAGCCAACTTTCCAGATCAGGTCCTATTTTCCAGTTTTTACCTCGTTATATTTTTCAATGGTATTTTAAACCTATATTTAGATTTCTTCTTCATTGATATTTCTCAACTTTATCAATTCGGAAATGGCTTCGGAATTTCCATTTTCAGCAATCCACTGGAGTGAAAAAACTTTGAAATGATTACTTACACTATTCTGAAGTTCTTATTCATACGCTAATTGAATGTGGAACAGCTAAACTGTACGTCATGATCAATTTGCATAGTGAGTACGGAGTTTTTTGCATTTCAGTTTGCATGTTTTTCTCGACGCTTTAATTAATTTATTTTCATTTGTGAAAAATAAGGAATTTTTGTGACGAACATATTCCTTAGTGTAATATTAGTTTCTTGTGCAGATTTTGATTCTGTAGTGGGATGTTTTTATAAATTATCATAATTTGCTCGCCATTTTCATTTCCGTACAGAAACTTTTTATCCACTGTATACCGCCAAGAAACTACCCATGTCTAGTGATATTTTGCAGAAAATAAAATAATTCATTAAAATTTACCACCTAAATAATATATCTGCTATACATAAAATACTAGAACACATAAATACAAACAGAAACGATATTCCGATCATTGAAAAAATGCAGAATTCTGAAAAACAAAAGATATGAGCAAGTTGAATTTCGATTTCTTGAGTATTTTCTGAAATAGAACAATTCGAAAAGCATGCATGAAAAATATTGGTATAAACAATAATCATTTATTTGCAAAAAATCCACATATACACTGCTGGCCACCCAAATTGCAACACCAAGAAAGACAAGAGATATCACAACAAAATTTATTTTGTAGATAACATGTTGACCAAGTATCAAATGATTAAATTTATAGACTTCTGTGAAGTGTGGTTCCTGCCAAAATCAGTAGCCAAAGTAGCCGCCATTGTTGGAAATCACCGCTGCCACACGCCTCGGCATTGATTCAAAGAGATTTTGGATGTGTTCTTGGGGTACAGCAGACCAAGCAGCTTCCACACGTTGCCAAAGTTGATCTGGTGTGGCAGCTGGGGATGTATTCTGGGTCAATCGTTGAGCAACCATGGACCACATGTTTTCTATCGGCGAAAGATCCGGAGAGCGAGCTGGCCAGGGAAGCAATTCAATCTGGCGATTGACGAAGAACCCTTGGACAATGCGTGCCACGTGTGGTCGCGCATTATCCTGTTGAAATATGGCTGTGGGCAAGCCCTGAAGGTAAGGAAGGACAACTGGCTCCAACACCTCGGAGATGTAGCGCTGGCTGTTTAAAGTACCGGCAATGCGTACTAGAGGAGTGCGAGAGTGATATCCAATACCGCCCCATACCATAATACCCGGTGCAGGACCAGTGTGGCGGTGCATAACGCAGCTGTTCAGCATCCTCTCTCCACGGTGTCTCCAGACTCGAATCCGACCATTGTGGTGTTGCAGACAGAAGCGTGACTCGTCAGTAAAGACAATTTCATTCCATTCTGCCGTCCACATCCTTCTTTCATCGCACCATTGGCGGAGGAAACGTCTGTGGTTCTGCGTCAAGGGTAGACGAAGCAATGGACGTCTTGCGGACAGACCACTCTGCTGTAAACGGCGTCGAATGGTACGCGCAGACACTGGATGATGCGGTACAGACTGAATGTGCTGTGCTATGGTTCGTGATGTGGTTGAGCGATCCGTCACTGCCATACGCACAATATGCCTGTCATCACGTGAAGTGGTGCACTGAGGTGGATGCGATCGAACACGTCGGTACGTCGTACCCTCCTGCATCCAACGATCACATATCCGCATTACAGTTGTTTGGTTTCGTCCAACACGACTACCGATTTCCCTGAAAGATAATCCACAATCTCGGTAGGCCACTATCCTTCCTCTGTCGAACTCGGATACTTGATCAAAAGATGATCGCTGTTTTCTACGAGGCATAATTGATCGTTTTTTTTGAAAAAACCACAAGAAAAACACAATTGCCGTACTTGAAATCGTCGAAATCTCCAAGCCTTAAATAGCGCTTTGAAGTGGCGCCACATGCGCGCGTGATGTGCGTCTGCGCTGAAATTCTAATCATTTGCATATCTCACCTCCGCTAATGCATGTTGTAAATTTCATATTATTTGCATGCTTCCTTCAGGGTGTTGCATTTACGGTGGCCAGCAGTGTATTTACAAAACTAAGAAATGCTAAAATATGACCGCAACATTTAGCTGTCTTAACTTATATACATAACTTATATTATTAAATTTAAAAATAAAGTATTATTTCTGGCGTTGCCAGATACAGAGTAAAAAAATTGTGATTTCATGATCAAAAAGTTTTTTGTTTGGTCTTTTCGTGTTCCATTATAAAATTGGAACTATGTTTTTTAAATATCCTTATATCAGCAAATATTTATTAATTATTTACATTATGGAAATAAATAAAAAACATGTTCGAACACAAATATTGCAATTAAATTTAAATTATTTAAATATAATATTTTGGAAAATAAATGTGAAAATTTTGAAAAAATTTCGAACAATACAGGTAAAAAATTTTATTGGAAATTGTTTTCCATCAATGTTCTTTAAAGAAACGGAGTTGAGTACCGCAATCGTTTTGTATCCAATGTTATTTCTATGGTGATTTCGAATGGTTTTTAAACCGCTCTGCACTCCTAGGACAAATATAACGGGGGTTAATATGTAGGCTACGCTACACTCAGGGTTCTAAAGATTATTTGTACCAACTTTTGTGGATTGATCAAACTGTTGATTTATTTTGAGAATAGACAGACAGATACCAAACTCTGCTTTATACACTGCTGACCACCGTAAATGCAACACCCTGAAGGAAGCATGCAAATAATATGAAATTTACAACATGCATTAGCGGAGGTGAGATATGCAAATGATTAGAATTTCAGCGCAGACGCACATCACGCGCGCCTGTGGCCCCACTTCAAAGCGCTATTTAAGGCTTGGAGATTTCGACGATTTCAAGTACGGCAATTGTGTTTTTCTTGTGGTTTTTTCAAAAAAACGATCAATTATGCCTCGTAGAAAACAGCGATCATCTTTTGATCAAGTATCCGAGTTCGACAGAGGAAGGATAGTGGCCTACCGAGATTGTGGATTATCTTTCAGGGAAATCGGTAGTCGTGTTGGACGAAACCAAACAACTGTAATGCGGATATGTGATCGTTGGATGCAGGAGGGTACGACGGACCGACGTGTTCGATCGCATCCACCTCAGTGCACCACTTCACGTGATGACAGGCATATTGTGCTTATGGCAGTGACGGATCGCTCAGCCACATCACGAACCATAGCACAGCACATTCAGTCTGTACCGCATCATCCAGTGTCTGCGCGTACCATTCGACGCCGTTTACAGCAGAGTGGTCTGTCCGCAAGACGTCCATTGCTTCGTCTACCCTTGACGCAGAACCACAGACGTTTCCTCCGCCAATGGTGCGATGAAAGAAGGATGTGGACGGCAGAATGGAATGAAATTGTCTTTACTGACGAGTCACGCTTCTGTCTGCAACACCACAACGGTCGGATTCGAGTCTGGAGACACCGTGGAGAGAGGATGCTGAACAGCTGCGTTATGCACCGCCACACTGGTCCTGCACCGGGTATTATGGTATGGGGCGGTATTGGATATCACTCTCGCACTCCTCTAGTACGCATTGCCGGTACTTTAAACAGCCAGCGCTACATCTCCGAGGTGTTGGAGCCAGTTGTCCTTCCTTACCTTCAGGGCTTGCCCACAGCCATATTTCAACAGGATAATGCGCGACCACACGTGGCACGCATTGTCCAAGGGTTCTTCGTCAATCGCCAGATTGAATTGCTTCCCTGGCCAGCTCGCTCTCCGGATCTTTCGCCGATAGAAAACATGTGGTCCATGGTTGCTCAACGATTGACCCAGAATACATCCCCAGCTTTGGCAACGTGTGGAAGCTGCTTGGTCTGCTGTACCCCAAGAACACATCCAAAGTCTCTTTGAATCAATGCCGAGGCGTGTGGCAGCGGTGATCTCCTACAATGGCGGCTACTCTGGCTACTGATTTTGGCAGGAACCATACTTCACAGAAGTCTATAAATTTAATCATTTGATACTTGGTCAACATGTTATCAACAAAATAAATTTTTTTGTGATATCTCTTGTCTTTCTTGGTGTTGCAATTTGGGTGGCCAGCAGTGTATATATATATATATAGATAGATTTTATTCTAAGATCTGCAAATTTTGATTTAAAATTCACTTTACTCCAACTGGCCTGTAGTTTCAAATTGATTCTTTGTGACGCTTTTTTGTCACAATCCCGGTATCTAATGGAAACTACGTAGCTATTTAGAATGATAAATTTCGTTTATTGGCTATGTGTACATCTTTGAATGCAATCCAATAATATAATTTGAATCTTCAAAACAAATAGAAGCCTTACTGGTTTTAATTGCCTTGTAATGGAAACCTACCTCAAAATTTAAAGAAATCTTTGTATTACCACGTATGGTTGCACGTCTTATTTTAATGTTAAGTGCATATTTGAAAATAAATTAATTTTAAAGTTACTCTTTTTAAAGTAAGACATTAGTGTCAAATTTGAAAATATTTTGCTTCGTACACTTAATTTATGTAATGAAACAGAATTCTGAAAATCATTAAGTATTAATATTGCATCAATAACTTTTATGGAAAGTTGATCGAAATGTACAACATACTGTTAAGAAAGCATGGCTTAATTGGACATTTCGCTCTTTCCGTCTCTCACTTATGATAAGATATTCCGAATAATATTTTAAATTACAGATCGGTTATGACTACTTTTTTTGAATAAACGGTTATTTTGTTATTTCATTTTTGCTTGAAGATATGTTTTTAAAAGGTTTATTGAAAACCTATGAAACACACAAAATTTACTAAACGTTATCTCACACTTCGATTTTCACTAAGGATATTATGATTTAAAAGTAAGAGAACCATGCAAATGTAAATAGATTTATAGAAACTTTATCAAAATATTTAAAAAATAAATGAAAATTTAACTATATTTCAAAAGTTTATTTATTTGCACTTTTAACAATTTTAATTGGAAATTTATATTTATTCTACTTTCGCAACTTCTGTACTAAGTACGATGACTGCTATGCCTGTCTCCTTTAGGTTGACAAAAAGAATTTTACCACAGCTGTATTATTGTTTGTGTAGCTACATGAGATTAACGATCACATTTCCTTGGATCTTCTTTAATTCCAGGGATTTGCCGGATATTGCTTTTCCTCAATTTCTTTATCACAAAAGACCAGATAATGCAGTTACGAGTTTGATGAAAAGAGAATTCTAGGATAATGAGAAATTGTTAAGAATAGTATTGATAAATTGAGATTTCTTCTGTCAAAAGCTACTAAAACCAATATTTGAGGCCACTAAAGAAGAACATGCAAAAACTATTGGCTATAGGCTTATAAAAATGAATAATGTAATTCTGTAGAGCTGTGTGCATTTTCTTGTTTTCCTTTCCTGAAGCAGATCTTATGAAACATACGTATATAGCTATCGTTTTAACAAGAATTTTCTGAAACTTATTTTGTTGCATTATTTTTCAAAATTTCTTCTTCCAATCACATGGGCCTAAGTTTAAATCATCAAAGAATGAAAAAGTTTGGAATTTCATTTGTAATAAAGGTTTCATTGGGCTTCAATTCAATTAAACTTCAGCTGAGGAAGTTCTCACATTTAAAAATACTTTATGTCAAGGTACTGACTTTTGTTCCAATGCTCAATTGTTCTGACATAAATATCATGCATCGACATCTAACGCTAAATTGTGTTTTGAACATATCTTAAATCACCTATCCTATTTCAACCCTGCTGAAATTGCAGTAAATACTATAAATGGGCCTAGGACACCAATATCAATATCTTCAAGTGACAGCGAAAGTAGTAATAGTGATTCTGCTGTTAATTATATACCTCAGGAGGAAAAATTAAAAAATTAAGAATATTCTTCACGACATTTCACCTCCACCTATTCGAAACCCACAGCGAGGCCATCGTGTTCTCAAACTTGAGGAACAGTCCAGAAAGCAGTTGTAATGATAAGTAGTCGTCATTAGTTGGAATTAGTATAAGCCACAGAAAAAATTTAAAGGCAAAATCACCAAATGTTGGATTAAAAAGTCAAAGAATGGAAACTAAAACTACATGGTTTTGGAATCTTTGTGAGGAAACAAAGGAAGAAGAGATGATAGAGTGCCTAAAATGTAACACTTGGGTTCATACACAGTGTCTGGAGTGAGTTCAAAAATCAAAAAGTATTTTTGCTTCAATTGTGCGTAAGAAAATTGGTAGTCCATCTTGCGGTGTTTAATGATAATAAAACTACAAGTTATCGACTTTAAGACCATCGAGTGCATCATTCCCGATAGTGGCTGTAAAAGTCTGTCAAATTCAGAAATATTTTGATCATATAAAAGGGTTTAAAATGAGTTCCATGTTCAAATGATGATGTTATTTGTTTACCAGAAGATCACTTTTTCATGCCATGAGTAATACGAGATAAACAGGATCTAGATTACAATTTCCCAAACTTGTTTCGGCTCAGCGCCTTTGAAAGACAATGTTTAGCACCCCATCTAGATAACTACATCAACTAATAATACATTACAAGTGTAGCCGTGCCAATATTTTTTTTTATATTTCACCAATATATTTATGTAACTGTATGTAATTTTGGAAATCCAAAACACTAGTTTGGATATAAAACAACTTGGAATTGAAAGTATAAATCAATTTATTAAAATGGAACTAAAATTGTACTGAACATAAATAGTTGATTGCTATTATTATTAATATCTATATAACATCACGAAACTTAAAAAACTCACTAAAGAAAAAGATGAGTCAGGGGTTTATTACCAAATTGTCGAATGTTAAGGCGATAGTGGATTTTAAAACAAAGTTTTGAGGTCAGGATTCGATTTTTATGAAATTTACGCAAACTTTATTTCTTACTAAAAAGCTTTGTATAAAGTTTGGTCCAAAAATATTAAATCATTCGAAAGTTACTACATAAGACAAGGTAAAATTGTTTAGTACATTAACACAAATTGATAGGCCCCATGTGCATTAATTTCATATTACCAAAATTTTAATTCAAATAATAGATTATATATACAATATATTAATTAAATTCATTCCATTTGGTAAGCGCATCACTCAAGTGTACCGCAAATCATACAGAATTTCTCATTTGTATTTAGATGTATACAACAGATGTCAAGAATTATCTAGAAACAATTTCTAGTAAATCAATTAAAACCAGATGCGCAGTGAACATTTTAAAATTAAAATGTTAAAAAATCGCAAGCGGAGAAAAACACGTTTTTGTAGTAGACTTATACTCGTACTTATCTATTGTACTATACCTTTGATGTTATATATGTAGCTCCGTCAAAAATGATCGCAATTGCAAATTTTTTGGCGTATTCACAAAAATTGATATCGATTACTTTTTAATGCTAAAATTAAAAACTCGGTTTTGCGAACAAATACGGTGATGTTGAGTCTACTGACCCCGTAAGTTCTATTTTCGTCAACATCTTAAGTAACCAGTCAACCATTTGCAGTCAGTCCCTCTTTTTAGTTGAAGGAATCAAAGTAAATAAGTGTTTGTTGAAAACAAATTTTGACCACAATTTTTTAGCATCTTCTTAGTGCCCAATTTTGCTCCGCAACGCCTACACCCCTATTTCCCCTGGATTCAGCATTGCCTCTCAAGATTCCTTTAGCGTCCACAGGGGCGGTAGTGCTAACTCTGGGAAACTATGATCCAGATCACGAAGATAATTGTTTAAAGTACGAGGAAAAAATTATCGGCAGAAATGCCTTTTGTTAATAAAATTTTTTATGGTTGCACTAGATGAGAAAATATGACACAGCAAAATTAATAAAATCTTTTGATTCTCAATTCAAGTGACACAGGTCTATAAGGACGCCGATGAATTCTTAAATAATTCTATAAACGATGAATTCTTACTATAATGTTTACATTCGATATATTTGGTTTTTCTTTGGTTCTAGACGACATTGTTACGAAAGTGTTTTTATGAACAACTTAAATTTCATCTTTCTGACCAATAAAATAATGACGTAGATTTGAAAATCTTGCTTAAACCTTATCCAACACCGTAGGAACATGCTCTATTATAATATCATTATCACACAACTAATGCGATTGTAGTGATTGCTAGATCAGGTACACCTGCCATATTAATCACTATTTAATACTATAGCCCTCAATTCAATTTTCATGTACCAGAAAATGTTAAAGTTGTAGTGTCATATTAGCGATTGCTCCTTTCATGAAGCTGAAATTCCATGCTGCTTTTTGCTATTGCCAATTTTTTTGGGCGTCTTGTCCCTGTACTGATCGCATTCGTCCTATCCAATGCTGTCTTTGAGAGCAATAGAAATTCATTTATTTGAAAGGTCATTTTTCATTTCTCAACAATGGATATGACTGACTTTTATATTATCTTGCAATTACATTATATTACAAGATTCAAATATTTTGTAACAGACCATATCACACTTGGGAGTACATGGAGGTTACCTGAACAAATTAGTAGATGTTGTGAGATTCTGTAATTTCGATCACTATTCCCGAATTGAAATTTTACGAAATGAATTATTGAAATTCACAAAAATATACTTCTAGATTTCATAATGCTTTTATAATATACTAGCTGAATTACCCGGCGTTCCTCGGGTTGAAATGATTAAATGTTGCTCGAAAAGTGAATTAGAATAATCACTTTTCTTTCACAGAAAAATGCAATAATTTAAGTTGTACGGAAAATACGTTTTAACTTTTTCATAGCTTCTACAATATACTTCGGACGCAAATATATACATTTAATTCCTGAATATATTGCAATATGTAAAAGATTAAGACATAAATACAGAAACGAAATTCCGACGAAAAAAATGCAGAATTCTAAAAAACGAAAGATGCGCAAAGTGTCGAATTTCGACTGCCTGACTGTATTCTGAAATAGGGCAATTCGAAAAAAGACATTTGAAAAATACTAATAAAGACGATAATGATTTATGAAATTTAATAATGCTCATATATGACTGCAACATTTCGCTGTGTTAACTCAAATAGACAAACACGGGATTCTAAATCAAATTTATAAAATAATAAAACATTAATTCTGGTTTGCCAAATCTAAAATAACAAAATGACGCTTTTATTATTAATGAGTTGAAGGTTTTCGTGTTCCATTACAAAATGTAAATTATGAATAATGAAATATTTTAAATATCCTTTTTTATCAATCAAATATTCATAATATTCATGTAAAAATATAAAACTCATCATAGAAATAAAATAATAATGAACTTTAATTCAATAATGCACATTACACCTGTCAAATAAAGTAGGAAAAACTTATACAATCACTTAAATGTTAGATTTAGTAATGCTCAAACAAAAAGACTGACCGAAACAAAGCTTTGCCAGGTATTTATCCCAATCTTCTATTAGACAGGAAAATGAATTAAATCAATCTAGTGTAAAATCACAGTAATTACATTAACAGGTTTTTAAAAGTATAAGGACAGTACACACATCATGAAGTAAAATATTTTACAAATTCACTGTAATATAAATGTAACACAAAACTTAATTATACACAATATTTTTAGTTTCACCTCCAGGAGCAAGAATAACAAAATGCACATTACACCTGTCAAATAGAGTAGGAAAACTTATACAATCAACTAAAAGTTCGATTTAGTAATGCTCAAATATGACCGCAACATAGCTTTGACCGGGTATTTATCCCAATCTTCTATTGGACAGAAAAAGGAATGAAATCAGTGTATAGTGTGAAATCAATGTATAGTGTAAAATCAAAGTAATTATAGTAACACGTTTTTAAAAGTATAAGTACAGTACACACATTATAAAGTAAAATATTTTACAAATTCGCGGCCAATATAAATTTAACACAAAACATGATTATACACAACATTTTTAGTTTCACCTCCGGGAGCAAGAATAAATAAATTCTTGGTTGAACACACCCTCGAGCAATCAACATAAAGTTATCCGTGGGAGAAACACGGCGATCTCAAATCCACTCCGCAGTACTTGATAGACTGCCCTTGCGACTTGTTGATCGTGATCGAGAACGCAAGTCTCACTGGAAATTGCAATCTCTTAAAGTCGAAAGGAGATCCGTCGGAATGAGTGGTATCCCGTGGGATAAAAACTATTGCACCCTCTCCCTTTCCTGACAAAATAGTCGCTTCCATTACATTGCCCAGCAGCTTGTTGACACACAGCCTCGTGCCGTTGCAAAGTTTTGGCGGGTCGAGGGGGTTCCGCAGTAAAATAACTGAAGATCCCACTTTAAGTAAAATACGATGTGGTGGCAATCCAGCCGGATCAAGCGAGATCAGAAACTCTGGCGGGAAATTGACGACCTCATCGGCATCTACTACGGTATTGATGGACTTGTATTCAGTGACCACGCGTGCTAACTTAACAAGTATTTGATTGTTTATGTCGTGGACGTCTTCTTTTTTAGCAGAAAGAATGGCCCTCTCTCGCAACAAGTTCAAATCGTGATAGTTTCGGGAAACCGACTGCATCTATCAGCTCTGCGACGGACGACACCAGATTACAAAAATCGAATGGGAATTTAATTTTGCCAGAATACTCGACTGCCAATCTGCCATCTCCCATCTCCAGTAGTTTGAGAAAATTTGAGCACTCTCATCGTTTCCCCAACTTTCTAGAAAGTTCTACAGTTTTATAAAAAAAACATTAATTCTGGTGCTGCTAGATACCGAGTAGCAAAATTACGCTTTTATGATCAATGAGTTTTTCGTTTGTGCTTTTCGGAATAACGGTGCTTTGGTTAGAAATAAATATAATCGGTGTAGAAAAATCAAACTGAATAGATAAAATTTTTTCAAAAGGCAGAAGGTCGATTTTACAGAATTTTTAATAAAGAAAATCACTGCTTTCAACGGAGGATTCACACGTATCTATTCCGAACATTTTAAAATAATTTACACGCCTTACCTAAAAAGCTTATGAAACAGAATTCTACAAATCATTACGTATTCAATAAATTATTTAAGGAAAGTTGGTCGAAATATACACCAACTTTCCTTGAAAATCATCCGTGAACTCCTGAAAACCTTTCCTTGAATTTCCTTGCAAAAATAAATATTTTAAAATGTTCTTTCTTCATCAATAAAATATCTATAATTTATTTACATCATGGGAAGAACTAAAAAGTCAGTTCAAACATAAATATTGTAATTTTATTTGTTTCGGAAAAAATTGTTTTTCGATCAACACTGGTAAAGCAACCATAGCTGCCTAAAGCAATCAATCTATGCTCAATGTTATTTCTATGGCGATTTCGAATAGTTTTTAGCCCCCTAGGACCAATAGAACGGGGGCTAAGAGTTAGCCCATGCTGACCGCAGTGTTCTAAAACATAAGTGCACCAAATTTGGTGTGGATTGGTCCAACGTGTAGATTTGTATAGAAAATATACATATATACATACACACACGTCCCATTATATATATATATATATATATATATATATATATATATATATATATATATATATATATATATATATATATATATAGCTATACTCTTTAGAAGAGCCATGCACACAATATTTCCACACTATTGCGATTTTCTAAACAAAATTAGGTATTACCCGCCCACCCATCCATATATGCAAATGTAAGTAACATATGTTAATTAATTCACAAATATATTAAACTAATTTCTTTTACAAGAATTCTCTACTAATTTTTCCAATTACTCGTAATGTTTATTCATTTTCTTTCCAATTACTATCCCTTTTCTTTCCAATTTACTGGTAATACAAGCTGCAATATTCCTATACACAAAGTAGTTATTTTATTTCTAAACGTTCCGAATCATTGCATATACTCGAGACATCAAAGAAAATCATCAAAATGTGTTACCCTGAAATATTTGATTCTATAAAAATCACTACTATAGAATTAGTAGTTTTCGAGTAATCATTCAGAGCAATTTCATTTGTACACAATTTGTCACCCCTCACTGCATCATTCTCGTTAGGAATATTGTCAGTTTAATACGAGTAAACAAGATCTGGGATTCAGTAATTCATGGAATTCCGGAAAAGTTCTAATTGAGTTGCTTGATGCGTTCAGTATTCATTTTATATACGGTGTGTAATGGTATAGTTAGTAGTCTTTGAGATAAGTAATGAAATACTTGCATAACACGAAGATGAAATCACACTAATAAAAATGTGAAAGAAGTTTCACAATTAACTGTAATTTAACCCAATTAATCAAGCAGTTTTCAAGTTCCAGAAATTGCAATACAAATCTATCCATTTATTATCAGCAGCTTACGGTGTGTATTTATTTTTGACACATCTGTCACTCCTTTGAATTCAAGTTATAATATTAAACTTTAAAAAATTACTCTGCATCAATGATTAACAGTAACGTATCTGTTGTTATATATATTTTATCAAATGTTCTATTTCTTATCAAATGTCAAATGTTCTATTCTTATCAAATGTCAAATGTTCTATTAAATTATATTTTAAAGTTTCGTAAGGAAACATTCTAATAATAGATTTTTAGATTGAATACCCTCATGAACAAATCAGAAAACTCATGTTCCTGTACCTCTAAAATGCAAATATATTGCTACATTTGAAACCTTTTACACCTTATGTTCTGTACCTGAATACCTAATTGAAAAGCATTGAAACTAGAACTTACTCTTAAAAATCGATTTTCCTATCTTATCTAATCGATATCTATATCTTAGGTAAACTAATTTAATACAGGTTTTTTTCTGACGGCAATGTAGGAATGACAAAACAAACTGCTTCGATTTTTTGAAAAATTTATATTTTAAGACGTGATACAGTTTCATGAAAACATGAGTCTTGGACAAACAATAGAACAATTTCTTTGAGGAAATGACGAAGCTATTTTCCGTATAAATTATTTTTAAGTTACTGGAATTGTTATACAGCCCACCTATTTCAAAAGTAGACAACTCTGAAGCACTTATATTTTTAGAAGAAAAGTGAGAGTTAAGAAAAGAAATATGTGCTGATTTTGCAACAATTTTTTACTAACGCAGTCAGTTTTACTCTCTTTTCCATTTATCAATTTTTAAACTTTCCTTTAGATCTTATGACACAGGCTTGCATCTTATTTGATTTTTTTCAATGTGTATGTAAAAGATAAATTGTTTAGAATGATAAGCAATCTTATCGATATAATCCAAAATCTTTTAATTTTTTTAAATCACTTTCATTGATACACCATTGGGACCAAATGCCACACAGAGCGTTATTTTTGCAATCTAGGTGGACAAAATTATTGCATAAAAAATTCACTGGTTTTGAGTGATTCTAAGAGTTATTAAATAATACATTACTAGTATGAGTGTATGTTTAATAATTTTTGTCAGTATTTAAAAGTAAAAATATGATAAAATTAAAGAATCGATCAATTTTGCTCCGTTGATAAGACTTACAGATTAGTAACCGTATTTTGCAATTTTTTGTTTATATACTCTTGAATAATACTGAATACTTAAAACTATTTATTTTATAATAAAGCAGATACATGTAGTAGGAAAAACTGAAAGAGAAAACATTAGCTCGGATTCACTACTAAATAGCTTACTGATACGTTCAAATAAAGTAAGGGTTCTTCCAACAAATTCAACACTTCTGGAAATATTTGACTGTATTTAGTTTTAGGCCTTGCTCGTAAACTTGCAATGAGTGGATCTGAGGTGATGAGTAATCTACTCATTAATTCTGTATTCGTATCAGTTCTTGAAGTCTTTCTTGTAAATAGTTATCTGTATTGCCTATTATGTTTATTTCTTCGCTCTTGCGTTTCTTCAGAGAACTGACTGATCAATTGGAAGAATACAAAATGCAATTATATCCTTTCCATGGATCAGTATTTTGTGTATAGTTACGGGCATTGGGTATCAAGAATACTCACTGAGATAAATATCTTGCACGTGTTTTGTGTACACAGCAAACTTATCTAATTTTATCTGGAAACTGGAATTCAAAATGACATGGAAGCGCTTGATTAATTCCACATCGACCCCAGTTATTTCGGCAGACCTCTCAGCATTTCTAAACAATTTGCGAGTGGTATTTCCATCGTTAGTATTCCCAGCTTGCTGTTTGGGCATATCTACTAACATACAGAACTCAGCTTTAAACTTATCTTGCGTGTGCTTCTTTTTTTGGACAACTGTTCTTATTTTCTAATCCCCGAACTTGCCACGATTTAATTTCAAGCCTGTATGAGATATGGAGTACACATTCAAAGAAACGTATGTACGAATGCAAGGGTGATAATCCAAAAGAAAGGAAGATTTTGTCTACGACTTTTTGTGTGAACCAATATTTAGGTTATTCATTTCGTTTGGTTTTGCTCCACACAAATAAAATGTTTAGGTTGATTTACATGATGATACAGCATTACACACTATGGTAGCTACCACACAAAAAATAATGTAGCCTTTACAAGCAGTTCCATCTAATTTAGAAATACTTTTGTGGGTGAAAGCATAGCAATTTGATTTTCGAAATTATTTACTTCCATAGCAATTGAATTTACTGATTCCTTAGCAAAAGGAAATTTGATCGGACGACAGTGTATGGTCAAAGATGGTGCAGGATTTTGCCAAATAATTTTTTTACCCTCGTTTGTACTTACAAAGATTTGAAAAGATACCATAGAAATGCTAAACAAACTCTGGTCAGACTGATGTTCCTATGAAAAAGTTTTGTTGGTATTTATTTTGTTCAGCTCCATCACAGCCCCACTTTATAATTATATTTAAGGTACTATCTTTTGACAAAACCAAAGTCTCAAGGACTTGTTCTTGAATTGAACATAACTGCTAACAGTGTGGTCGATAAGTGATTGTACTTGAACTTCAGCTGGTGTTTCCGTGATGATCCCGGAAGGGTAACATAACTGTTTAGCTGCTTTAATTTCATAATCAGGGGGATATAATTTAAAGTTGATGTCCTTTACTTGTTGACGTATAATTTTGTATTGGTGAGTGGAAAGATTGGCGTCAACTATTAGTGCAAGTACTTGATTTGCAGACAATTTTACTGTTTTTTTCAAAAAACTTAGGTGCCATTTTCATTATTGTACTTCTTTTGGGCGAAGCAACAGAGTTCTCTCACAATTGAGGCGGAATCTTTTCCCTGAATTTCGTAACTCTACTTCTGTGGCTATTGACGATTCCTCTTGAGTAATTGCCTCTACAAGGTTTGTGATTCTTCGTTTTTTGGACTTCGAACTGCAGACTTGAAAATCTTTTTGAGACCTTCCAGGCCTATTTGTTAAACCAATTTGTGAATTATTCGATAAATCACTACTTACATAATGCAAAAACGAAAGATTCCCTTGAAGCCAATGAAAATTTTTTTCTAAGGAATCGTTCTTTGTATGCCCACTTTACTCCACTTTTGATTAATGTTTTGACAGAAACTTCGAATTTTCACTTTAATACTATTTGAAACACTATCTGGTAACAGAGATACTCCCAGTTCTTGAAAACATGTTGTAATAGCATCCATCCTTGTTCGCTTCGAATTTTTCACCCAAATGTTAAAAATGGACTGATGAGAAATTTCCATAGTCATTCTGAAATTTAAGGAAAATATGCGCAATAAAATTTGTATTGTGCGCACACGGAATGACTTAGGCTATTAGCAACATATAATGTATTGGTAATATACGGTAATATGTGTTAAATGTCTAGTTAAATTTTGCAATTTGCAGTTGCTTTAGATCTTAATTAGCTACAAATTCAAAAGCATCTTGCAAATTAATGAAATAGTATTTCATAAAATAAAAACTAGCAAACATACCTTGATAATTAGAAGGTAATGATAGTATCCCACAAATAGAGCTAAAAAATATAGAACCTATACTTTTTAATTATACTCAAAGAACTGATACGTATTCATGAGGATCATTTTGTAGTCAACGCAGAAAGCCAGAATTTGAGCCCCTGTACTTCCTGTTAGGATAAATTGTTTATAAAAATACCCACGTGACCTTGCTAATTGGATATACTGCTTTTGAGATATGATACATTTTTGACAATCTGCGATACTAAGAAAATTGAATGCTATCCACCTAGATTGCGAAAATAAAGCACTATGCGCCGTATAAAAAATGTGTGAAGAGCCCTTTCCTTAATTTGTAAAACCTTTGGTCATTGTATGGTCATTTTTTGATTCACGAGAGCTAATTTGATCGGAACTGTAGTTTAAATGTATTCCAAACATCTATGAGTTTGGCCAGATATGTCCTTGTGCCGTTAAACCCAAGAAATGAACCAAACGTCTATGTCTAGGCCGAGATTCGAACCTTGTGAACTGAGTGTAAGAGTGCTAACCACTCGGTCGGACGAAGTATGCTTGAGGGCTCCGAATATGGAAAATTATTCACAACGTAACACACATTGATACGGTAATAAACCTTTAACTATTCATTCGTATGGCTTATAAAGCTTTAACATTACTGTAAAACACATGTCACACTTCTAATAAAATAGTATGGTGGCTTGAATCCTGTGTTCATTATTATACCAACTTCGTTAATATAAGAGTAGGTTAATAGAATTTTAGGATATTTATAAAGTTGAGTGCGTTACATCGTTTGCAACTATTCGATACAAGAATATCACTTAATCCAAAAGTAAGAAATGTAAATAAGCATCAACGCTAACTATTGGTAATCAGTAACTACGAAGAATCTGTAGCGTCACTAGTAGGCATAGTAATAATATTTTAATTGCAAATAGGGTTGCAGTAAGTAAACCACTCAACTTGTTGTTTTAGTCAAAATATATATGAGGAAAACAAAATGTTTGTTCTTTTTTTCTTGTGATGTGATGTATGTACGAATCCATGTGATGTACGAATAAAATAGGTTTGTTCGCGAAGTTGCTTGACTCCATGAACTTTTAAGTTTGCATTAGTGCAGCGGATAACAAACATAACATTGGTGACAACGGATAATTTGAACACTCAACCATGTCCGATAATGAACATCAGGACGGACCACCGCTAATTCCCACGCGACCCTCAAGCGATGTAGTGGACGCGGTGAGTGTCCGCATTCCACCCTTCTGGGTAGACCGCCCAGAGGTGTGGTTTTACACAGTGGAAGCACAATTCAAAGTGGCGAACATCAAGAAAGAGGATACGAAATTCACGTATCTGCTTGCACAAATGGAGCCGCGGTACGTTGACAACATATTCGATATCGTTCGCAGTGATTCAACCACGAAGTACTCGGACGCCAAAGCCCGACTTCTGAGTCTCTTCCGTGAAAGTGAAAGTATCAAAATCAACAGACTGCTGACCGGGGTTGAGTTGGGGGATTTAAAACCCAGCCAACTACTGCGGAAGCTGAGGAGCCTTGTTCCTGACAAAACAGGCGCCGAATCAGACTTCTCTGACCAGGTGTTGCGCACACTCTGGTTAGATAAAATACCACCACATGTGCGAAATGTGCTAGTCGTCAGTGATGGCACCTTGGACAAAATGGCAGATATGGCTGACAAAATATTTGAAATCAATCCCCGTTTTGAGATGGCTGCTGTTTGGAAAAATCCCGAAGCCGCTGCACCGCCATCCCTGTATGAAGCCTTGTTTATCAAAATACAGGGGTTGGAAAGGCAAATTGCTGCCTTAAGTGTCGGCCAATCAGCTCAGCCCAGGCAACGCAACCCGGACCGTCAATTTGGCAGGAACAGGAGTAGGTCCCGTTCCAGGAAGCGGTATGATCCCAATGGGTCTCTCTGTTATTACCACTATAGATTCGGGAAAAGATGCTACCCAGAAAAGTGCACACCTCCATGCAGTTGGAAGTCGCAGGAAAACTCCACACGCCAGTAGAGCCAGCGGTTAACTCTACTGCGAAGGATCCATCTAACCGCACCTTCCGTCTATTTGTCCATGACAGAAACACGGGACGAGAGTTGTTGGTGGATAGTGGTGCGGACATTTCCATCATCCCACCTTCAAAAACAGATACCAACGTCTGCAGTTATCAGCTGTATGCAGCCAATGGCACCCCCATTCCAACGTATGACATTAAAGTGCTTACCTTGGATTTGGGGTTACGCACAGTATTTCAATGGCCATTTGTGGTAGCCCAGGTGTCCAAAGGTATTCTTGGTGCGGATTTTTTGAACAAATTTCAGTTAATCATTGACATCCACAATAGAAAACTCATTGATGGTGTAATAGACCTCTCAACTATTGGGGAAGTTGCTGCTATCAAAGAGGATGTTAGTTTAAGTACCATAAATAAATCTTCTAAGTATTTCAACCTATTGAATTTGTATGCTGATTTAACCAAACCTAATTTAATTCTAAACATAATGTAAAGCACCAGATAATCACCACGGGACAGCCAGTCTATTCAAGATGCAGACAGTTGGCTCCTGATAAGCTTAAGGTGGCCAAAAGTGAATTCTAATTTATGCTGGACAATAACATCATCAGACCATCCAAGTCGCAATGGTCCAGTCCCCTGCACCTCGTCAACAAGAAAGATGGGACACTAAGGCCCTGTGGAGAATACAGACTGCTAAACGCCCAAACAGTCCCTGACCGCTACCCCATTCACAGGATTGAGGACCCATTCAATCTTAAGTGGGAAATGTGTGTTTTTAACATTGGATTTAGTGAAAGCATACTACCAGATCCCCATCGCTGAAGAAGATAGGCCCAAGACCGCAATCACAACTCCGTTTGGACTCTACGAGTTTAACGTCATGAGTTTCGGCCTTCGGAATGCCCCCTCTACCTTTCAACGCTTCATAACTGAAGTTTTACTTGGACTAGACTTTGTGTTCTCCTACTTGGATGATGTCCTCGTCACGTCATCATCAGAAGAGGAGCATGAGCGACACCTCAAGATGGTGTTTGACAGATTTCAGCGGTATGGGTTACGAATAAACTTGTCAAAATCTGTGCTCGGTGCCAAACAAGTGGAATACTTGGGATATCTCATAACAGCTGAAGGTTCCAAACCATTACCATCGAAGGTTGAAGTTATTAAACATTATAAGCTCCCTTCCACGATCCAAGACCTTCGTGCATTCTTGGGCATGATAAATTTTTTAGAAGGTATTTGAAAGATGCTGCCAAGACACAAGCGCCGCTCCACGAACTGTTGAAGGGTGCCAAAAAGAAAGACAAGCGAAAGGTTCCTTGGACTGAGGAAACAATTGCTCAATTTGAGAAGTGCAAGTCTGATCTAGCTCAAACTACCCTCCTCAGTTACCCTAAATCTGATTGTAAACTGTCCTTATGCACAGACGCATCAGACTGGGCAGTAGGAGCCGTACTGCAGCAGTGGGAAAACAATCAATGGAGACTACTAGCGTTCTACTCGAAGAAGCTGAACGAGTCACAGAAACGTTACGACCGAGAGCTGCTTGGAATTTATATGGCGATTAAGCAGTTCAAGTACATGCTGGAAGGTCGTGATTTCCACATCTTTACCGACCACAAGCCTCTCATCTTTGCATTTCAACAAAAGAACGATAAAGCTTCACCTAGACAGCAACGCCATCTTCAATACATCTCCCAGTTCTCTACTAATATCAACCACATTAGTGGTAAGGACAATGTTGTGGCGGATGCACTGTCCAGAATTGAGGAAGTCTCGATCATAGACTACGAGACCATAGCCAAGAAGCAGCTGCAGGACGAGGAGCTACAACAGCTTAAAAAGAGTAATTTGTCTCTAAAGTTCCAACCATCAACCCTGCCATCTGGAAAGATATTATGGTGTGATACTTCCACACCACATATCAGACCTTACATTCCTGAAGAGTTCCGGCAGTCGTTGTTTAAACAGATTCATGGCCTCTCCCACCCCGGCATCAGGACAACTGTAAAATTGATGACGGAAAAGTTTGTCTGGCCAGGGATAAACAAGCAAGTCAGAGACTGGGCCAAGGATGCCTGCAATGCCAACGTTGCAAGGTGAACAGACATAATCGATCTGCCTTCGGTGAGTACCAAGTGCCGGATACAAGATTCAGCGTGATGCACATCGATCTGATAGGTCCACTTCCACCATCAGAAGGCATGATGACATGCATAGACAGATTTTCGTCATGGATGGAAGTTGTTCCTCTGCCAGACAGCACAGCAGAAATGGTGGCTAGAGCGTTTTACGAACACTGGGTGTGTAGGTTTGGGGTACCTGCTCAAATTGTTACGGATCAAGGGAGGCAATTTGAGTCTCAATTATTTCAGTGCCTAGCAGTGATATGTGGTGCAAGAATATCGCACACAACCCCTTACCACCCACAGTGCAACGGAAAAATTGAACGTTTGCACAGAACTCTCAAAGGTGCACTGAAGGCCCACGACAACATCAGATGGACAGAAACTTTGTCCACCGTGCTGCTGGGGCTGAGAGCTGTTGTCAAACCAGACAGCAATTACTCCATCGCCCAAATGGTGTACGGCACTAACATCCGGTTGCCTGGGGAATTCTTTGACCCACCTACCACCAATATGGACCCTGATACCTTCGTGGCGAGAATCCAAAAGTGTATGGAGGAAATAAAACCAGTGGCATCTATGCATACACAGCCAAAACCCTTCCTGCACAGGGACTTGAGTTCGTGTACGCATGTGTTTGTAAGAGTCGACCGTGTCAAAAAGGCCCTCGAACCACCTTACCAAGGACCTTACTTGGTTAAGTATAAAAAGGATAAATATTTTACTATTGTAATTAAAAGTAGAGAAGTAAATATCTCTGTTGATAGGCTTAAATCTGCTTATATACTAAATATGGACAATACCACAGTTCCCTGTAAACCTCCGGTAATTCCCTCCAAAGTCTCGAGAAGCGGTAGACAGGTAAAAAAACCAGTTAGATTTCAAGATTGATTTTAATACTTGTAAATATGGTAATTCTTCATGCACTTATTTTCATATACGTATAGTTCTAATCTTGTATTTTATTTTAAGTGTTTTTCAATATGTACCTTATATTATGTGTATGAGGAATGTGAATAGCTTCTGTTTATATTTATGTATAAGTATGTATCGTAACTTGAGTTACTGGAGGGGGAGTAATGTAGCGTCACTTGTAGGCATAGTAATAATATTTTAATTGCAAATAGGGTTGCAGTAAGTAAACCACTCAACTTGTTGTTTTAGTCAAAATATATATAAGGAAAACAAAATGTTTGTTCTTTTTTTCTTGTGATGTGATGTATGTACGAATCCATGTGATGTACGAATAAAATAGGTTTGTTCGCGAAGTTGCTTGACTCCATGAACTTTTAAGTTTGCATTAGTGCAGCGGATAACAAACATAACAAATCTATAATATAAAACAGAGTTGGCGTCCGTCTGCCTGTTCTCTATGCAAATCTACAAAGTTTGACCAATCCACACCAAATTTCTTACGCTTATACTTTGGAACCATGCAGGTAATGTATGCTGCATTTTTAACTCCGTTCTCTTTAGCCTAAGTGTGCCGAGGGGGCTAAAACAATTCAAAATTGCTTTTTGAATAACATTGGGCACAAAACGATTGCGATAAGCAGCTAAGTTTGTTTTACCAGTATTGATTGAAAATCAAAATTTTCAATACAATTATTTTACCAGTATTGCTCGAAAAACATTTTTTTCAAAATATTTTACTAAAATAATTTGAAATTCTAATTATGTTTGGACAGACATTTTTATTTCTTTCAATAATATAAATAATTTACAAATATTTGATTGATAAATATAGATATTTAAAATGCTTAATTCTATGCAACTTACATTTTGTAATGGAACACGAAAAACCCAAAACAAAAACCTCATTGATCATAAAAGCGTAAGTTTTCAATTCGGTATCTGGCAACGCCAGAATTAATGTTTTATTTTATAAATCCGATTGGTTGCGGCTTAATCCTAGTATACGTTACACGGTGGATTTGGCGACATTTGGGAGGGCGATAAAGTTTGAAATCTGTAGTTGTAGATTTGGCGAGATTCGGTGGGTATTATTGCTTTTTATCCATTTTGCATTTGCATTTTGGAATTCATGGTGTGATTTTGCGGTTGAGCTTGAGATTTGTAAATTGACTGAATTGATGGCTGAATATTTAAATACGAAATTTTTTTGCATTTTGGAATCCGAGGGAAAACGCGCAGTCTTGCTTGTCTTTTCATGTTATGCTTATTCATTTATGATTCATATGCTTTTTTCATGGTATATTTATGTATTTGCCATTTTCAGGTTACGATTTTCTGTTTTTGCCTACGCCAATTCTTGGCGACATTTTTCAAAATCACGCCAAGCGTGTAACGTATACTAGGATTTTACCATGGTTGCTGTCACATTTGAGCATTTCTAAGTTTTGTAAATTTGCATTCTTTTTGTAAATAATTCATTATTGTCTATCAATATATTTAAACGCCTTTTTTCGAAATTCTCTATTTCAGAATGTTCTCAAGAAGTCGAAATTCGACACACTTGCTCATATCATACGTTTTTCTGAATTCTACATTTTTCAATGATCAGAATTTCATTTCTGATTGTATTTATGTGTTCCAGTACTTTCATATATATATTACAGATATATCATTTAAGAGTTATATTTAATGAACTATTTTTATTTTCTTCAAAATATCACTAGACATAGGTAATTTCTTGGTGGTATATATATATATATATATATATATATATATATATATATATATATATATATATATATATATATATATATTTAGACCAACATTCCTTGAGTCTTTTGTTAAATACGTTATGGTTTGAACAGTTCTGTTTCATAAAAATAAATGAAAAACTTTTTAAGCAAGGTGTGTAACTTCTTATTTTAAAATGACCGATACAGTTAAAATAAAGTTTTTCTAAAGGGTAAGATGTTACGTTGAATCAAAACGGGTAGCCATACATATTTCAAAAATATTTCTAAACTAGCTGAATTACCCGGCGTTTCTCGGGTTAAAAAGGTTAAATGTTGCTTGAAAAGTGAATTATAATAATCACTTTTTCACAGAAAAATGCAATCATTTAAGTTGTACGGAAAATACGTTGTAACTTTTTCATAGTTTCTGCTATATACTTCGGACATAAATATATACATTCAATTCCTGAATATATTGCAATATGTAAAAGATTAAGACACAAATACAAACAGAAACGAAATTCCGACGAAAAAATGCAAAATTCTAAAGAACGAAAGATGCGCAGTGTCGAATTTCGAATGCCTGAGTGTATTCTCAAATAGAGCAATTCGAAAAGAGACATTTGAAAACTATTGATAAAGACGATAATAATTTATGAAATTTAGTAATGCTCAAATATGACTGCAACATTTCGCTGTGTTAATTCAAATAGACAAACACGGGATTTTAAATCAAATTTATTTATATATATATATATATATATATATATATATATATATATATATATATATATATATATATATATATATATATATATATATATATATATATATATATATATAATAGGATATGTGTGTATTTTCTATACAAATCTACACCGTTTGACCTATCCAAATCAAATTTGGTATACTTATACTTAGAACACTGCGGTCAGCATAGGCTAACTCTTAACCCACGTTCTATTGGCCCTAGGGGCTAAAACTATTCGAAATCGCCATAGAAATAACATTGAGCATAGATTGATTGCTTTACCAGTGTTGATCGAAAAACTATTTTTTCCAAAACAAATTAAATTACAATATTTATGTTTGAACTGACTTTTTAGTTCTTCTCATGATGTAAATAAATTATACATATTTTATTGATGAAGAAAGAACATTTTAAAATACTTATTTTGGAAGGAATTTCAAGGAAAGGTTTTCAGGAGTTCAAGGATGATTTTCAAGGAAAGTTGGTGTATATTTCGACCAACTTTCCTTAAATAATTTATTGAATACGTAATGATTTGTAGAATTCTGTTTAATAATGTTTTTAGGTAAGGCGTATAACTTATTTTAAAATGTCCGGAATAGATACATGTGAATCCTGCCTTTGAAAGCAGTGATTTTCTTTCTTGAAAATTATGTAAAATCGACCTTCTGCTTTTTGAAAAATTTTTATCTATTCAGTTTGATTTTTCTACACTGATTACGTTTATTTCTAACCAAAGCACCGTTATTCCAAAAAGCACAAACGAAAAACTCATTGATCATAAAAGCCTAATTTTGCTACTCGGCATCTGGCAGCACCAGAATTAATGTTTACTTTTTTATAAAATTTGTAGAACGTATTTTTTTTGTCGGAATTTCGTTTCTGTTTGTATTTATGTCTTAATCTTTTACATATTGCAATATATTCAGGAATTAAATGTATATATTTGCGTCCGAAGTATATTGTAGAAGCTATGAAAAAGTTAAAACGTATTTTCCGTACAACTTAAATTATTGCATTTTTCTGTTAAAGAAAAGTGATTATTCTAATTCACTTTTCAAACAACATTTAACCATTTCAACCCGAGCAACGCCGGATTATTCAGCAAGTAAAATAATAAAACATTAATTATGGTTTGCCAAATCTAAAATAACAATATTACACTTTTGTGACTATTGAGTTGAAGTTTTTCATGTTCCATTACAAAATGTAAATTAAGATAAATGAAATATATTAAATATCTTTTTTTATCAATCAAATATTCATAATATTCATGTAAAAATATGAAACTCATCATAGAAATAAAATAATAATAGTGAACTTTAATCCAATAATGCACATTACACCTGTCAAATAAAGTAGGAAATACTTATACAATCAACTAAAAGTTGGATTTGGTAATGCTCAAAAATGACCTCCACATAGTTTTTCCCGGGTGTTTATCCTAATCCTCAATTGGACAGGAATAGGAATGAAATCAATGTATAGTGTAAAATCAAAGTAATTACATTAGCAGGTTTTTAAAAGTATAAGGACAGTACACACATCATGAAGTAAAATATTTTACAAATTCACTGCAATATAAATCTAACACAAAACATGATTATACACAACATTTTTAGTTTCATCTCCGGGAGCGAGAATAAATAAATTCTTGCGTGAACCCACCCTCAAGCAACCAACATAAAGTTGTCCGTGGGAGAAACACTGCGATCTCAAATCCACTCCGCAGTACTTGATAGACTGCCCCTGCGACTGGTTGATCATGATCGAGAGGGCAAATCTCACTGGAAACTGCAATCTCTTAAAGTCGAAAGGGAGATCCGTCGGAATGAGTGGTATCCGTGGGATAAAAACTGTTGCACCCTCTTCCTTTCCTGTCAAGATAGTCGCTTCCATTACATTGCCCAGCAGTTTCTTGACACAGCCTCGTGCCATTGCAAAGTTTTGGCGGGTCGAGGGGGGTTCCGCAGTAAAATAACTGGAGATCCCACTTTAAGTGAAACACGATGTGGTGGCAATCCAGCCGGATCAAGCGAGTTCAGGAACTCTGGCGGCAAATTGACGACCTCATCGGCATCTACTACGGTATAGATGGACATGTATTCAGTGACCACGCCTGGTGACATGGCAAGTATTTGATTGTTTATGTCGTGGACGTCTTCATTTTTAGCAGAAAGAATGGCCCTCTCTCGCAACCAGTTCAAATCGTTAAATTTTTGGGAAACAGACGGATAGACTGCATCTATCAACTCTGCGACGGACGACACCAGATTACAAAAATCTGATCGGAAATTAGTCTTGCCAGAAGACTCGACTGTCAATCTGCCATCTCCGATCTCCAGTAGTTTGAGAAAATTTGAGCTCTCTCATCCCCCAGATGTACTCTCATATTTTGCTTCAAAGTTATCTTTCGCACATGTCTCCACAAAAACGAATGTTTCAAACATGCGTAGATCTCATCGGCCGGCGTCGACTTCGGGATGACGGGCAGAGTTTGACGAAAGTCACAGAGGAGTACCAGAGCTCCTCCCATCAGGTTGTCGTTTCCTCTCAGATCTCTCAGAGTGACGTCGAGGGCCTCGAGAGCTTTCTTGTGAGCCATGGTGCATTCGTCCCACACGATTAATTTGCAAGTCTCGAGCACCTGCGCCCGACCACTTGCCTTTCTTATGTTGCAGGTAGGATTTTCCTTCATGGCGATGTCAGTGGCAACTTAAGTGCAGAATGGGCCATTGTCCCCCTTTCGGTAACGTCGCCGCAAATACCGAAGTGGCGATGGCAAGAGCAACTTCCCGAGTCCTGATTTCAGCCAGTATTATATTAATCAAGAATGTTTCCCTGTGCCTCCAGAAGCACCGAGAAAAATGATACCACCTTGTTGTTTTGCTGCCTGATCCATTATAATTTGGTATGCGTTTTTCTGATCTCGATTCAGAAGTGGCTTCTTCTCCACGACGTATGCACTCAGCTCTTCGACGTCGTAGTTCGTTTCTCGCACGTAATCCGCTCGAAGTACGTCTCGTCGATCTCGTACTGGTGCAGGCAGGCCCAATTGCAGTAATGTTTTATTTGTCATGGCCACACATTTGTCCTCAAGAATAACCAAAGCCTCGTTGAAAATATCCGGACCAAACCCGATTTCTAATGTCGGGGTTTCCCTACGGACTTTGGCGAGTATATCCTTACTCAGGGCCTCCTTATACTTTTCTCATAAAGTGTTTGGGTTCTATGGACTGTATGGTAGTCAATATTATAGCAAACATTTTTCCGATTTACTCTGGTAGGGAGATCAGTTCGGCTTCTCGCAACGCGTCATCCCAGTGCTGGTCTCCTTCCAGCAAACCCAACTTCAGACAGGCCTCTCTAAATGCCTGGCATACTTCGTCGTTTACCGTTCTCATCTCTGTGAAAAATCTCGGTCCTCGTACCGAGGGAAGAAGCATCCTAAGGAAATAGCATTCGGCGTTGTTGGGGTGAACAGTGTACACTCGACCCAAGGCGTCACTCGCGACTGCATCATGTCCAGGGACGTGCTGGCCAACTTTTCTTCTACAGAAAACTTTCCTCGATGCATTCCGCGTGTAATATCGAGGTATCTCAGGATACAACAAAGTCCTCGCAAAAGGATCCTGCTGATACAGTTGAAAGAATGCCATCAAAGTCGTTTTTGGTGGCTGACCAATCACTCTAGGGGCGCTCTCTGTTGTGAAATAAACTCTCTGACCATTTTCTAAATGAACGCTGAGGTGAACAACAGTAGGGTGTCATTCGTGAATCGAAAAACCCAGTATTCACCAAACTGCCTCGTTACTGCTGAGGTATCTTCTCGACTGATACCGCGTCACTTCATCGTTCGATCTCTCGTCGCTGATGACGAAAACAGCCATATCACTACATTTGTTGACATACTTGTGAGGATGTGCAAACGGCTGATGATCGACTTAACCACACGTGCAGATGTCCGCTGAAATCCGGTGACTGGTAGAAACTATTTTCCTGACTCAGCGAGAGTGAGTTAGAATTGAACTAGTAATTGAAGGCTTCCACGCGCAGGTGGAGCGAGCGCAGTTTTTTCCAGAATTAATGCAAGTGGCAGCGTGTAGGCTGTTCCATCAATTTGATATAACGGTTGCTGTACATAGTTTTTTAGGTAGAGAAATAAATTGTGTTAGTCCTAATCTCCGTAACACTTTGTAACACCCTAGCGATCGGTCCAAGGTATAAGTTCAGGCGATCAGCTCGGATCTCCACACGACCTATCCCGACAATACTTGCACACATATTTAATCGATTTCACACTGTTGCAGTATTCCACGTTGATGTGTGCCCACAGCATTTTCCACAGTAGCGGAGAAAAGGGCACAACCCACATATTATCGATTTCTATTTCTGTGTTGCTGCGTACAGTTAGTTTCGCCGTGTACCCTCCATTTTCTGGAGCCCACCGTCTTTACAGGGGATAGCCGTCATTTCCGGTTTGTGTCTCTTTACTCAATTTTCTAGGGTATTTCTTGGTACACTTTCCGTCCTTCATACACGGAGAGATAGGATTGAGATTTCCACATGGTCCGTGGATCATGTTTTTCGTTACACTGCAGAAAGTTCAGGATCTTATTCCAGGTCAGACAACTCATCGTTTTGAGTGTGATGAATTTCGTCCGCTAAACAGATCAAATTGTGCGAGTGTGGCAGCCCTCGCTTTTGCCATTCAATCGTGTACATCTAGCATCTCGGCACTCCAAATACATGGCCCTATGTTATAATGTCAAACAGTTTCAACTGCTTCTGTTTAAATACTCTCGCAATCAAGTCGTGGCGCTCACTGGGTAATTGACCATTGGTAAGAACCTCGTTGATCTCCATCCAAGTGGGATTGCAGGTGAAGGTGATAAATAAGTCTGGTCTCACGTAAGTCATAGCATCTTGCGTGACTATTCGTGCATGTGCCTGGGACTGCCTGTAAATGTAGCTGGTAGTATGACTAAGGCACAGAGGTTTGCAACGTTCCAGTCATTTCCATTAATCTGTACGCATAGAAATCCATCGCTGAAACTTTCTTGCTGGTTGTTTCACATGTTCTTGGGTTTATCTGCCTCAGATTAAAATGATATCCATCTTCACCATGGGGGAATATTACTGGGTTCTGCAGAGCATAATAAAATCGATGTGTTTCCGAAATGGCTGCAATGATTCACCTCGTCGTTGAATAACGATATTCCGTTGATGAAACTCATCGCCTGATATAACCACCGCGACTTCATCTGCTTGAGGAGAGTTAAAGCGCCGCTCGTGTTCGCCTGCTGGTCTTCGGTCTGCTCTTATGACTACTATATATTCATCTGTTGGCATACGTTCCAATGCTGTTTCAAACGTTTTAAGAAGATTATTGTGCTCATGAAACATCCTCTTTAAGTTTAACACAATCTGACGTCTTGTTCCCGAGATGTAGACACACGTCTGATCAGTTTCCATTTGTTCGTTTTGAATAAAATATAGTTGTAGAAAATTTGGTGGTTGATCTGGCAGCGGAAGCAACGATCCCGTTCTATGGTAAATCTGCCCTTGCACCTTGAATGTCGACGGAAATGTCATTTGGATGATGTTAATGTAATGTCAATGATGGTCATTTGGAAACATGAGTTGTATTTTCTGATGTTACTAAGAAAATGCTTCGACTCTGCCGTGTCTCCTGATGTGTAAGCCAAAAGTTCTTGTGGTGGTGGTTCCAGTTGGCAGTCTTAACTTTTCCATTTTTGCAGCAAATACCAGTAGACTCGGATTTAAACTTTTTGGTTTGAGAGTAACTGCAAACCATTTCCATTTTCCCGATGGTAACACTTTCATGCAGCGAGTAGTCTTTATGTGAATCGTAGTGGAATCCTTCCAATGCTAAGCTAAAATGGTGCGCAGTCCGTGATCGTTTGGCTCTATCTCTCTTATAAAGTATTCGGGCCTCACGCTGCTGTGCCGTCACTGTTTCTCTAAAGGTAGTAGCTCTATCTCACTTATCCTGTAGTCGGGCCTCACGCTGCTGTGCCGTCTCTGTTGCTCTAGATGCAGTAGCTCTCTCTTTCATTTCCTGTAGTCGGGCCTCACGCTGCTTTGCCGTCTCTGTTGCTCTAGATGTAGTAGCTCTCTCTCGCAATCGCAAATCTTCTATTCCTCTCCTCGGAAGTTTCTTGACTACGCTCATCTTTCATCATCTTCCTTGGCGGCATTGCTACAGCAAAGAAATCTGTAAAATAATACAAAGAAAAGCTATTTCATGAAATAAGCAAAAGGCACACTCTCACTGAGCAATGAAATCTATTATAGAATACAATAAAAAGTCATTTCATAATGTAAGAGAAAGACACACTCTCGCTGAGCAATGGAATCTACTATAGTATGCAATAAAAAGCTGAAATTAACGAAAAAACAAATTTAAAATTATGTAGTACTTACATCAGTTTAGAAATATAAATCCAAAATGTACACTATCACTGTCGAATAAAGTAGGAAACACTTATACAATCAACTAAAAGAGCGAAATAAAACTGCCAGATTCACTGAAAAATGATAAATTGGATGACTTACTTTAAATACGACCAGCTAAGAATCGAGTGGGTGCTGGAATGTTCTTCATCATGAGTCCAAGGAAGTTTCCGTTTCCCAACTTTCTAGAAAGTTGTACAAAGTTTTATAAAAAAATGTAAACATTGATCCTGGTGCTGCCAGATACCGAGTAGCAAAATTACGCTTTTATCATCAATAATCATCACCAACTTTCCTTGAAAATAATCCTTAAATTCCTGAAAATTTTTCCTTGAATTTCCTTGCAAAAATAAATATTTTAAAATGTTCTTTCTATCTTTCTTCATTAATAAAATATCTATAATTTATTTACATCATGGGAAGAACTAAAAAGTCAGTTCAAACATAAATATTGTAATTTCATTTGTTTCGGAAAAAATTATTTCTCGATGAACACTGGTTTAAACCAACCATAGCTGCCTAAAGCAATCAATCTATGCTCAATGTTATTTCTATAGCGATTTCGAATAGTTTTTAGCCCCTTAGGGCCAATAGAACGGGGGTTAAGAGATAGCCTATGCTGACCGCAGTGTTCTAAAGTATAAGTGTACCAAATTTGGTGTGGATTGTTCAAACGATGTAGATTTGTATAGAAAATATACATATACACACATCCTATTTTATAATAGACTAGCTGAATTACCTGGCGTTGCTCGGGTTGAAATGGTTAAATGTTGCTTTAAAAATGAATTAGAATAATCATTTTTCTTTCACAGAAAAATGCAATAATTTAAGTTGTACGGAAAATACGTTTTAACTTTTTCATAGATTCTACAATATACTTCGGACGCAAATATATACATTTAATTCCTGAATATATTTCAATATGTAAAAATTAAGACATAAGTAAAAACAGAAATGAAATTCCGACAAAAAAATGCAGAATTCTTAAAAACAAAAGAAGCGCAAAGTGTCGAATTTCGACTGCCTGACTGTATTCTGAAATAGAGCAATTCGAAAAAAGACATTTGATAAATATTGATAAAGACGATAATGATTTATGAAAATTAGTAATGCTGAAATATGATTGCCACATTTCGCTGTGGTAACTCAAATACACAAACATGAGATTCTAAAACAAATTTATAAAATAATAAAACATTAATTGTGGTTTGCCAAATCTAAAATTAAGCTTTTATGATTGTGTTGAAGTTTTTCCAGTTCTATTAGACACACACGCACACAAAATGTAAATTATGAAAAACACACACACACACACACCACACACACACACCACACACACACACCACACACACCACACACCACACACACCACACACACCACACACACACACACCACACACACCACACACACACCACACACACACACACACCACACCACACCACACCACACACCACACCACACACACCACACACACACCACACACCACACACACACCACACACACACACCACACACACCACACACCACACACCACACACACACCACACACCACACACACACACACACCACTACTACTACTACTACTACACTACACACACACAAAATGTAAATTATGAAAAATAAAATATTTTAAATATCTTTTTTTATCAATCAAATATTCATAATATTCATGTAAAAATATAAAACTCATCATAGAAATACAATAATAATAATGAACTTTAATTCAATCATGCACATTACACCTATAAAATATAGTAGGAAATACTTATACAATCAATTAGAAGTTAGATTTAGAAATGCTCAAACATGATCGAAACATGGCTTTGCCCGGGTATTTATCCCAATCATCTATTAGACACGAAAATGAATCAAATCAATCTATAGTGTAAAATCAAATTAATTACATTAACAGGTTTTTAAAAGCATAAGGACAGTACACACATCATGAAGTAAAATATTTTACAAATTCACTGTAATATGAATGTAATACAAAACTTTATTATACACAATATTTTTAGTTTCACCTCCAGGTGCAAGAATAACAAAATGCACATTACACCTGTCAAATAGAGTAGCGAAATTACGCTTTTATGATCAATGAGTTTTTCGTTTGTGCTTTTTGGAATAACGGTGCTTGGGTTAGCAATAAATGTAATGGGTGTTGACAAATTAAACTGAAAAGATAAAATTTTTTCAAAAAGCAGAAGGTCGATTTTACAGAATTTTTCAGAAAGGAAATCACTGCTTTCAACGGAGGATTCACATGTATCTATTCCGGACATTATAAAATAAGTTACACGCCTTACATAAAAAAGCTTATGAAACAGAATTCTACAAATCATTACGTATTCAATAAATTATTTAAGGAAAGTTGGTCGAAATGTACACCAACTTTCCTTGAAAATCATCATTGAACTCCTGAAAACCTATCCTTGAATTTCCTTGCAAAAATAAATATTTTAAAATGTTCTTTCTTCATCAATAAAATATCTATTATTTATTTATATCATGGGAAGAACTAAAAAGTCTGTTCAAACATAAATATTGTAATTTAATTTGTTTCGGAAAAAATTGTTTTTCGATCAACACTGGTAAAGCAACTAAAGCTGCCTAAAGCAATCAATCTATGCTCAATGTTATTTCTATAGTGATTTCGAATAACTTTTAGCCCCTAGGGCCAATAGAACGGGGGTTAAGTGTTAGCCTATGCTGACCGCAGTGTTCTAAAGTATAAGTGTACCAAATTTCGTGTGGATTTGTCCAACGGTGTAGATTTGTATAGAAAATATACATATATACATACACACACATCCTATTTTATATATATAAATGTTAGACGTAACGAAATACTACTACATTTTTGAATTATGATTTTTTTTCATCTCATATATATATATATATATATATATATATATATATATATTCATTCTTAGTTTTAAAAAATATATTCCATATTCTTATTTTTTATACATATAGAAAAGAAAATTCTCGATTATTCTCCCACTGGAGAAAATTCTCTTTTATTCTCCCGCTGGAGAATATTCTTGAGAATATTCTCCAAAAGATTATTACCAAGACTTTTACATCTCCACTGAAGACAGCACGCCTCTTTCGTGCAATGCGTGAACGACCCTCTCACGTAAAAGAGTGAAATTCTCTGAGCAGTTACTGTATACGATATCCACCCAGATCCTGGGCAACGATCTTTGAAAAAGACCGACAATTGAAGAGATGAAACCACACTAAACTGTCTCAGGGTTGAATGTAGTGGCTGAATGTATGAAAATGCAAGCGTCCTTTAAGTGCACGGAAAACAGTTTTTAACTTTGTTTTAACTCTTCATATCTTCTGCAAATTGCTTCGGATGTATAAATGGTACATCCATTTCACATTCGTCGCACTCATGCTGTAAGACAAACAGCAAAAGTTTATACTAAAGTGACTACTATACAGACGTCTATTTTGAGTTTTGGAGTGATTGCGAATGCCCCGTAAGTTCATTTTCAGTAAAAATGACCAACTTCCGGAGTATAGTCTTGCACTCAGTTTTCCTATCAATATTTTTTGACTTGTGTCTGTCTTGCACCAGGGATGCTATGTTTTCGAATTTCATTATCATTATGAGAGGATGATAAACTTAATTTTTAGGGTATTCGTGATAAATTTGTTTTGAAGCAGATACATTTTTCTTGGAAATTCCATTCAGCAATTAAGCGAAATAATGGAGCTAGGTTTAGAAATAAATGTCACCAGTGTAGACAAAGCATCCGCAATCGATTACAATTTTTCAAGAAAGAATTTTCAAGAATTCTTTTTAAGAAAGAAAATCACCACTTTCAACGAATGTTTCACAGGTATCTGAATTGCATAAGTACAACTTCAACTTGTAAAGTAATATAAAACAAAAAAATTAATATTTCAAAACTCCTAGTACCATAAATTCCTAACAGTGATATTGTTCCACGATCAGCAAAGCCTTATTTGAAAAATTCGCTTTACTCCAACAAACATTTTAAATCGAATCTTTATGGCAATATTTTCAATTGGGAGATTCTGTTTCATCCACGCACCTATTTGGAAAGATAGATGTAGTTACTTGATTATGGAGTACTGCTTTCAATAATACCTATATGAAACATGAAAAAGAATGTAAACTGAAGTTTATTTCACATGAAAAACCAAAGCAAAAGCTCATTGATCATAAAAGCATAATTTTGCTACTCGATGTTAATTTCATAATTAATGTTTTTATTTTATGAATTTGATTTAGAATTCTGTGCTGGTGTATGTGATGGCGTTGAGACAGCGAAAACAGAGTTTCCCGCCTAAACCAGCAGGAGGACAGAGACGATAATTTGCGGTTGACAAAGAAAGAAGTTGCAGCAGACGGCTAAGATATGAACTATGATAACTATGAAAGATATATATATATATATATATATTTAGTATCCCGCTCCATAACTTATAGATGTTCTTAACTCCTACTACACTCAATTTAACCTTCTTAATATTTCTCAACAGTATTAGAATAGACTTATTAATCTTTGGGTCCTCAATAACTTTATCTTTGATGGTGAGCATCGATTCCAACAAGTACATGGGATACTATCCTTCTCCAGCATTCTTGCAAATTTCTACCTCCATCTTTTGAAAGATTGCACACATCTAAATTTGCTAGCTCTTATCGCTATATAGATGATTTAATCTTGAAAAATATTTATTCCATTGAACTCATTTGGAAAAAACAAATAGCTCACCTTTATCCACTAACTTCCTTGACATTCATATTGATGTCAGTTTTAAATCTACAACCGATATCTATGACAAAAGAAATGACTTTCAGTTTAATATTAATAAGCTTGTTCCCTGAGACTAATATCTCTTTCAGTATCTACAGGAGCTTAATTTATAATCAAATCCATAGAATTCATCATATCTGCAGGGATCAAATTATTATTGATGATTAGCTCAAAACTCTTAAAACTACTCTCTTAAATAGCGATTTCCCCAACAATTGTTTTTTTTCATAATCTCTCCTTACATTTTTCAACCTCATTTAAAAATAGTATATTATTATTATTATTTTGTCTCACCACCAGATGGCGCCATACTTCATTTCCATTATTATTTTTTTCTCTATTGCTCTCTTTAATTCCTTCAAATTCATCCCTACCATGTTTATAATTTCTTGTTACAAATTATCTTTTCCCCCTCTCTTCACATATACAAATTCATTCTTGCTATTTTCGAGCCACTCTTTTGCTCTTTCTATTCTGCTACTCTTGACAGGTTGGATGTGGCAGTGAATAGTTCTCCGGAATAGCTTGGCGTGGGTGGCGGCATTTCAAAATGTTAGTGCTGTACTTTTGTTGGCTTTTATATTTATTTATTTTTTCAAATCTTGATAATATTTTATATGTTACATGCATATATATATATATATATATATATATATATAGTAGGTGGTCATATATATATATATATATATATATATATATGACCACCTACTCAATAACGCGTTGCGCCTCCTTTGGCCTGCAAAACAGCTGCAGCTCGCCTGGGCATAGATACCACAAGTTTTTGGTACATGACAGGAGACAGGTTGTACCAAATGTCTAAGCAGCGGTCACGCAAAGTCGAGATTCGGACATGGTGGTGTTTGAGCTCTGAGCTGCCGCTCCATGACATCCCAAATGTGCTCTATCGGATTAATATCCGGCGAGTTAGGTGGCCAGGACATTAAGTGGAATTCATCAGTATGCTCCTCGAACCACTCCAACACAATCCGAGCCTTGTGACATGGGGCGTTGTCCTGCTGGAAGATTCCATTTCCAGTTGGGAAGACAGACACCATGTAAGGGTGCAACCGATCCGCAATGATGTTCAGAGAGATCGCAGTGTTCATGGTCTGTTTTACCACAACTACGGGTCCCAGAGTCGCCCATGAGAACGTCCCCCAAAGCGTAATACCGCCACCACCAGCCTGTATATGACCTGCTGTTCAAGAGGGGAGCAACTGTTCGCCTGGCAGACGGCGTACCCTGACACGACCATCGACGTGATGAATGAGAAATCGGGATTCATTTCACCAGGCAACTCTCTTCCACTCATCCATGGTCCAGTCTCGATGTTCCCGGGTCCACTGTAGGCGTAGTTGACGATGACGCTTGGTTAACAGAAGCACACGAGTGGGACGTCTGCTGCCCAGTCCCATATCCAACAGTGTCCGCTGAACTGTATGCTCCGAAGCACTTGTGCTTGGACCTGCGTTGTATTGGGCTGTCAGCTGAGCCACTGTCTCGCACCGATTTTGCTTTACCAAGCGGGGCAGTCTCCGACGTCCTTTTTCTTCGATGACGCGCGGACGACCAACACCTTGGCGTCTACTGCTGGTGTCACCGTCATTTATCTACTTTGCATGGATATTAACAACGGCAGATCGTGAACACCCTACCAGTCGTGCAGTTTCGATGATACTCGTTCCGAGTCTTCGGGCCATTACGATCTGCCCTCTATCAAATTTGCTTAGATCAGCAGCCTTTCCCATCACTCGCAAAAGTAAGTGCAAGAATGATTATTTACCTTCTCCAGTTAAATACCATTCTCACTTAATCACGTGCTCTCCACGTCATCCATACGTGTTCATTGAAAAATGTGGGGATGGTCATAATGTTTTGGCTCGTCAGTGTATATATATATATATATATATATATATATATATATATATATATATATATATATATATATATATATATATATATATATATATATATGTATGTATGTATTCCGAGAAATCTGATAAAATGTGAAAAATATGGCGTGAGTGAGCCCGCTTACTTCGTAAAGGGGAGTAAAGCAGGAGTCACTTTTAAGAGATGCTTTGAGTTTATTCTGTTCTTGTGTGAGGTTTAGCCAAAGAAAAGCCCAAGAGAAAAATCATAACATATAAAATATTATCAAGATTTGAAAACATATATATACATATATGCATATATATATATATGTATTATATATATATATATATATATATATATATATATATATATATATATATATATATATATATATAATTCAATAAATAAAAACTCAAAACAAAGAGAAATTTTGGAATTTATGTTCAAGAGTACCAAAAAAATTTCGAAGAAAAATGAATAAATGTTGGTAGATCAGGGCTTCATCAGGGAGGAGCCTGACCCAGTCGACACATTATGGTATTTTCTGCGTGTGGTGACAGTTCACCTAAAGAAGCCCACACAGCTCTCCAAACACCTCAATAGAAAGGCAAAACTAGAAAAACAAAACAGGCAAAAGGTCAAACAGGCAGAGAAGTTCCAGCAACACGGGACATCCAGGGACAATCATCATACCAAGCACAACACAAAATCACACAAAACTCTAGAGAGAGTACATATATATACATATATGTATATAAGAGAATTCAAACGAAATGAAATGCAAGTAGTAACAAGAATAAAAGATGAAACAAATAACATAAGGATAATGATGACCCTGTAGATGAACAGCGCTGCAAGCAGCAGAGAACAAATAGAGGGAAATAATAAGTAAAGCTACCGTAAAATTAGATTTTTCCAAGAAACAAGACAACAAGATAAAATATGTAAATGTGGAGCGAGCCCACTTACTTTGTCAAGGGGAGTAATGCAGGAGTCACTTTTAAGAGATTCTTTGAGTTTTTTCTGTACTTGTGTGAGGCTTAGCCAAAGAGAGATCAACACAAGTTACCCCCGAAAACTCAAATACTACCAAAGAGAAAAAAAATCACAAATATATATATATATATATATATAAACTTAATTTATAATCAAATCTATAGAATTAATCATATTTGCAGGGACGGACCAAACTACTATTAATAATCAGCTCAAAACTCTTAAAACCACCCTCTTAATAACAACTTCTCCAACAATTTTCTTAACAAGTTTTTTCTTTAAAAATGGTTTTTATCTTTAATTTCCTTCCTTTCTTCACAACCAGATGGAGCCAAAAAACAACTATATTATTATTTTTTTTCACTTTTGCCCTCTTCTATTCCTTCAATCACTACCACAATCTTTACTTCTTATCACAATTTTATTTTCTTGTTAAAATTTACCTTTCTTCCCTCCCTTTCACTTGCACAAATTTTTCACGTTATCTCCAAGCCACCCTCTTGCTCTTTTTTTAAATCCGTTATTCTACATAGGACGGATTTGGCAATGTTCTGCTCTCCTGACTAATATTCATCAATATCTTCAAACGATAGATCATCGAATCCTTCTCCACCAATTGTGTGTGCCATTGTAATGATGTTGGGAAATTCGGTCGCATTAGGGATAATGGGATCTTTGCTTTTTACACATTGTGGCCAAACCGCTTTCCAACACGCATTCAAAGTTGCTGGTTTTAATCCAGTTAACTCTAATCCAACTTGATTGATACAATCCATAATTGAGAATTTCTTCCACACATCAATGACTGTTAGTGTTTCATCATTCAGTTTGTCCAAAACATGTTGGAATGTTCGTTTTACGTAGTATGTTTTAAATGTCACAATTATACCTTGGTCCAGCGGTTGTATCAAAGATGTAGTATTAGGTGGCAGAAATAAAATTTGTACGTTTGGGTGTTCCAAGAAGGATGGCCGGATGCATTGCCAAGAATCTTTAAATTCGAGACCTTTCACATTCATGTAACGTCTGACTTCTGGGACGAAGCATTTTTTGAACCATTCTGTAAAGATAGCAGTGGTCACCCAAGCCTTCTTGTTTGTCATCCAGTGAACAGGCAGTTTATTGATATCTACACCTTTCATTGAACGTGGGTTTAGGGCTCGATTTACCAATAGTGGTTTCAACACACGATCTCTTGAAGCGTTGGAGCAAAATAATAAGGTCACACAATCCTTAGCTACCTTAAAACCACCAGTAGTTTTCTGCGATTTGGCTACGTACGTTCTGTTCGGCATTCGTTTCCAGAAGAGACCACGTTCATCTGTATTCCACACTTGATCAGGAGTGTATCCTCCATCTTTAATAATTTTAGCAAGTTCCTACGGGAATACTTTAGCAGCCGATTCATCTGCAGATGCAGTTTCACCTTTAATTTTTATATTATGAAGAGCATGCCTTTTAAGAAACTCTGTCATCCAACCTGTACTTACAGAAAATTCATACTTTCTGTCTGAGATGAAGTGCTTGGCTCCTTTTCTTTAATTTGTCTATAAATTCTTAGTGCTGTTTGCTTGATGGCATTTCCATCTACTGGTACTCTTTTTTGTGACTTATCTTCTATCCATATTACCAGAGCCTTTTCCATCTTTTCCTTGACAATATCTCTTGTATATGATAATGAATTAAGACTTACTTTTGTTCCAGAACATACCGACTTCCTAATTGCAGCTTCCTTTTTTCTTAATTGTTCTTATGGTAGATTCATGTACACCAAAATGCTTTCCTACAGACTTAGCACCTTGTCCAGTTGTAAGACGATCTAAAATTTGAATTTTAAGTTCCAAAGAAATCGCTTTCCTTTTCGTTTTGGTAGTGGGTGAATTATGTGACATTATATAAGGGGCTACCGAAAAATATCTCAAATTAAAATTTATAAATAAAGGTATGAAAAATTTGTGAACTTACAATTTATTGACTTTCGGCAAAATTTATAAATTTATATGTGCACAAATTTCACTAAGATACTTTCACTTTGAAATAGAGCTACATACTAAATGTCTTCCGAAGAAACAATGCACGAATACGGTAAATGTGAACCTAATTCAACGTTATGTAATGTATCTAGAGGAAAGCACGCGTTTCAAAACACATACACTAGTTATACATATAGAAAAATAGAAATGATCTACTACGCCACAAATAAAATTTTGTTTTCTTAGAATTTAGGCAAAAAAATTGTTAGAAATTGGATTGGACCACTCGTGTTAAATCAAAATTACCCGCGTAAAAAGAGAATTAAATATTTATTTTGAATTCGTGTTAAATCAAATTCGTGTACAAAAAGTTCGTGCAAAAAGAGAATTAGGTGTACTTTGGCTGTTCTTTTGATTCCTAACCTTGGTAACAGGTATTATTTTTACGATTTTTTCTCTCTGGTAGTACTTTGAGTGTTCGGGGGGTAACTTCTGTTGATCTCTTCGGCCTGGCCTCAAATAAGTACAGAAAAAACTCAAAGCATCCGATTTTTAAGTGAATTCCTGGCTTTGCTCCCCTTGAAAAAGTGAGCAGGATCACTCAACATTTACATGTTTTATTTCTTCTTGTTTCTCGGGGAAATCTATTCTTAGGTTAGCTTTACTTATTATTTCCCTTTATTTGTTCTCTGCGGCTTTCAGCGCTGTTAATCTAAAGGGTCAATATTATTGTCAATATTATTGTTGTTATTTGCTCCACTTTTTGTTCTTGTTAGTTACTACTTGCATGTTTTTAAATTTGGTTTCTCTTTTTTGATTTGTGGTGATGATCCATATATATATATATATATATATATATATATATATATATATATATATATATATATATACAGGGTGAGAGTCTACATTGTTTTAACAAAATAAGGGGGTTGATAGCACCTATCCAGACGAGCAATAATTACCATGGAACATAGACATAGGGCGCATTCCACTAGGCAGAAAAGAGTAAAATTAGAATTTCAACATGAACTTACAATAGTGTTGGGAAAGCGAATGAACGATACCAAAAGTTGCACAATCTGATTTATCGATCAGAGAAAAACTCACTGCAAGTGCTCAAAGTGGCGGCGGCCACGTGTGTCGTTGCACAGTTCACACCGGCGAAGGAATGACTGGCGCACCTTCTCGAAGATTCCTGGTGTTGTGTTAATTTTGTCTGGGGCAACACCGATTCTCGCTGCAAGATCTTCAGCCGAGTCCACAGGCGTCTGGAACAATAAAGATTTCATGTGCCCCCAGAAGAAAAAGTCCAGTGGGTTGAGGTCCGGTGAAAGAGGAGGCCAAGCCACAGGTCCACCACGTCCGATCCATCGTGCGGGATATGTGGCATTCAAGAAGTGCCGGACCGTGCTGGAAAAGTGTGCTGGGGCGTCAGAGGCTATGACTTGTTCATGCTCGACATGACTTGTTCATGCTCGACCCTACTCTTTTCTGTCTCTCAGAGTGGAATGCGACCCTATGTTCCATGGAAATTATTGCTCGTCCGGATGGGTACTCTATCATCCCTTTTATTTTGCAAAAACAATTTCTATCTATCTATCTATCTATCTATCTATCTATCTATCTATCTATCTATCTATCTATCTATCTATCTATCTATCTATCTATCTATCTATATCTATATCTATATCTATATCTATATCTATATATATGTATATATCTATCTATATATATCTATATCTATCTATCTATCTATCTATCTATCTATATATCTATCTATATATATCTATATCTATCTATCTATCTATCTATCTATCTATCTATATATATATATATATATATATATATATATATATATAACACATCTTCCAGAGTTCGCACTGTAAGCTTGAAAAGCCTTACTCATGTCTTAGAAATAAACAAGTTTTAATTTTCACATCTATAATAGTAACTGGAAATTGCACACACGCAAACCACCTTTCATTGCACTGAGTGTTTTCTAAAAAAAACATATCGTTAAGAATAAACGCATTTCAAAAAGTGAGTGACAGAGATATACTAAATGATGAACCTAAAATAATCCAGCATAAAAAAGTGCATTTTTAAACTGGCATTAAGTGTTAACCAGCATATTATCGTTATGGTAATTTTAATTTATTTCGAACATTCACTTTCGTTCCTTTGTGTCTAAAAAATACTGTTCAAATCTCTTTCTATTTCTCAGACAAAACTATAACCTTAAAATGTCACTGCAACTCAGTTTTCCAAACTTTCTAAAAAATTCTACACGAACTCGCAAACGGAAATGATAGGATGTAAACCACCACTCTCTTCAATCCGATAGCAGTGGCGTTTCTACATTGCTGATATTAATGATGGATTTCCTTACTTCTACCCAAATTGTCATTCCAAATAAGCAGTTTCGTACTAGGAGTTGTTTCGTTTCAAAAGAATTTCCCTTTGGACGAAAAGAGGAAACCCTCCATTTTAGTCTAATCTCAAAAGCAAAGGGGAAACGGATCTTTTTCACGCGAACCCAATGGCTTTCGGAAACGGTTGTTACGTGAAAGAAGTAATTCTAGAGATAAATGGATGTATGAATCCCAAGTGACAGAAAAATGTGTTGGAAAGGTTTTTTAGTGTTGGAGATGTAACTGGGAATTGTAAATCCAACTTAAAGCTTCCTATTAGAATTTCAAAGTATATCCAGTCTTGTGAGGGGTGATTAATTTCCTACTTCTGCGTATGAAGAAAAATGTTGCGTGAAAAATTGGAAGAATTGTCAGTTCCAGTCATATTACGATATATTTTTGAACTACCAGTTCAAGTAAATGAGTCTGGAAATTGCTTTTTCTCTTGGGTTTTGTATGCACATTTTATATGTACACTTTGATAATTAGCTTCCAGAGTGTCATCACTTTCAAAAATTTTGTTTTCTCTGGGAGCGATTTTCAGTAAAAACAAATCATTCAGATGGAATGGAAGATTTTATTTCTACTGCCCAAATGCTTTCGCGTGATAAATATCGGGGTTACCTTAAAATGTAGCTTATCGCCTTTTGGTGCATTTAACGTTTCATCTAATTTGAGTTGACCTGTAAACTACCATACACATCAATTCGGAATGTTTAAGGGTGAAGCATTGAAATCGTATTCGAAAAACAAGTCAAGTAAAGTCATGTTCGGAATACGTACAGGCAACACGTTCCTCAGAAAATGCCTCATACATATTTAAATAATTGTCAAATGAAACTTTTCGAATTATACGAAAATTAATTAAATGCATTGTCTGTTTAGTGAGTCTACGAAGTCATTGCATCGTGATGACGCCGCATTCTTAGAATTAACTTGTATTTCATAACATTCAATATATTGATTTCATTTAAGTTAGATGAGTTATAACCCGTTTTGTCTCTTAAAGAGGCCAAAAACTGCATAGTTATTAGTTAGGCTACTTATATAAACACAAGTTATTGTATGTTTTTAATTTCTAAAATGTGAAAAACTAGTTTTATTCGCTGGAAAGGACACATATTACAGTTCTCGTTACAAAATATTTGTTCTCATCTTAATTTCTAAAGTTTGAAACATAAAGTTTTACTAATAATTAATAGAAATTCCGGCTGAACGTTTTAAGAGTACACATAGCGAATTAAGTTTCCTAATCAGCTTAAATTTAGTTTCTTTAAGAAGTCCTTAAGCCGTTCTCTCAGTGCCTTCCTAATTAATTTCAGAGGTAGGGACGTCATAGAATGGCTCGTGGCTTAGTTGATCGGTAATGAAAAAAGTACATTTTAGATTAGTATATGAAAGAAAAATGCAAACAATGCCTCAGGCGAACTTACGTTCTATTCCACTTACCGAGATGAATATTAAAGCTATTCGTTCTCCCTTTAGCAGCCTTTTAAATCTGTTAACCTGTTTATTTGAACCAAAATCATCTACTTGGTATTCATGTAGTTAAATACCCATGAACTGAATATTTGGCACTTGTTAATTATCGATGATTTAAATCTTTATGGTTCAATAATATTTTAGCTAACGCTTTTATTTTTTAATAAAGCTTAATAATAAAACAGTCTAACTAGTAATAAACTTTATGAAGTTATTAAGTTAAAATATAACTTAGAAATAAAACTTAATCTAATTAGATACATTAAATTTAAGAAGTGTATAAGATCCGCGACTAATACTCCTAAAATAGATTCATGATAGTTTTCGGGTTTAAAAAAATTACTTATGTTACCAAAAATATAGTTTGAATTTCCATAGACTTCGATCGCACAATTTTATATCAATATATTTAATTCAAATAAGTTTGTTTAGTAAATCGTTTTGATTTATAACGCGTATGAAATTTTGTCGATTATTTATTGTAAGAGGATTGGTAGAAGGTAGTTAATTAACGTCGCACTGAAATAACACAACGGGCTATTGGCGACTGTCCAGGATCAATCCCAAAGGGAAAGATCAAGGACAACGTCTTGCAATTTTGAATCGCGGTCAGATGACGAAGACAGTACCTGAACTGGCACCCCACTCCCCAAACTTCCATCCCGCTCCAATGTGAGGACGTATGAGGGCGCAACAGATTTAACGTGCACCAACACCCGTGTACAGGACTGTCTTTGGCTAGATCGATCGAGTTTTGCAATCCTCCTATTGCTAATCCGTTTCTCTTCCAACTGGGCTACCGAGGCCCTACTGCAAGAGAGAAATTTAACAAATAATTTTACTCTATTTGGACCACAAATTGCTCCAACACACGAATTTCGTGCCAAGGAGATAATGAAATCTGCAGAATGATGAAGATTGCCGACGCGTTCAATATTTTACTTCATTGTTTTCTCTTAGATTAATCGACGCTTGAAAACGAAGGGCTTGAATTAAAATCTCACGAAAGGACAATAAAAAAATTTAAGTTCCTAATGACACTACTCTAAATTATTGCGCTGAGTTACCAGATAAGAATTGAACTTCAAAACCATCATTATATTTAAAGATAAACCTATTTCCTCTTGATTGAGATTATTTTAATGCATATTTACAAGTAACCAATATGTAAAATAAAAAAGTGGTTTAAATTTTTAAATCATTGATTCATTTTCTTATGAGTATTTCTTAAGGTAATAGTTCTTTAACTCAGTTTTTCGTTGGAAGTGTTGCTCATTTTTAAACGAAGTCTGCTGTCACACCACTAATTACCTTCCAAACGTATTAAGTGAAGAGTATTTCAGAACAAACCTTCAAAGTTTAAAACAGTGGTATAACCCTAATAATGTTAGAGAGAGAAAATAATCTAATTATTACACAAAATACATTGGCGTGCAAAACTTAAGAAGCACCGCTGTTTATAAAGGTTGCAACCTTTAAATAAAACGAAACAGCCTGTGGTAATTTGCAAACCCGCAAATATTCAGTAGAAAGCACGTATACAAATTTTGGAATCATGACGTCAAAGGCTTTGACAGAGGAATGGGTTCTGCAACGACATGAACTCATTCGCAACCTCATTCTCAAACGGGTTACAGAATATACGCCCGTATTCGAGGTGGTCATAAAGCCTACTTAGGACCGCCTCCTCTCTTTATTTAAGTTTCATAGTTCCATTTTGTATCATGGTACCCAGTGCAGTGTCACCACTTCAGTTCAAAGAAGTTTTTTAATGTTCTCTTCTTTTCTTGCTATCAATTTGTGTTTACTCATGGGTTCCGTAACACCCGACGTGCCTTTTTATCATTTTCCCACATCCAGGTCATTTCAATGAAAAGTAACAGCTGAAAATCTTACTGCTCCTTAAGATTTTTGCACATACCAGCGTATTATTATTTTTTCCAATTTTTTATGAATGTAAAAATTGTAAAATGTAGTTAACTCCCGTACATGGTTTGTAAAATATAATTTTCTCAGGAAATCATGCAATTTTGAGATCAGTGCTGAATCTTTTGATACCTTAATCATTTAAAACAATAGTTATACTGCAAACATGTAATAGATAACAATCAGCATTTCTCCTTGAATATCAATTTATCACCCAAGGATACTCAAGGAATCTGAGAAAAAGAATAGAGACATTAGTGTGTTTAATCTTGATCCATCGATAGTGAGAGAAGACATTTCCTTTCGATCTCACTTGATACGTAAAGCAATCATAGTATTAACGGTGTATCGAGATTTGATTTACGATATCTGATATCCAGCAGACGTCACATGGACAAATAGACAAATAGTCTGTCATGGTAAATCCGATGTATCGTGGACAACACCTATTCCGAAAGCACATACACTTAATAAGTCAATTCATTTGCGACAGCAAAGACTGAAGTCAATCACGTGGTTGGCTGCTACTAAGTACACCATTGGCATACAGCATGTGTAATAGTACATTGCTAATTTGTAACGATTGAGTGGGACAAGCAGCTGTTATCATCTCCAAGTTACCTATCTGGCGTTAGAAGCTTTGCTGTCTTGATGTGATATCGGTATAAAAAATGGAGTGTTTGTACATAAAATATTTTATTCCCATTTAATTGGAGCAGTTCTGAAGCAAAATTAACGGTTTCTGCGTGTCTGTACGTATGTGTGCGCCCGTACTACGTTCAAATGGCTGGATATATTTTCATGAAATTTTGTGCACCTCATGTACTTACACAAACTAATGAACAAGCTATTCAGGGTTAGTCAATCTGTCTTCATGTTTTATAGATTTTTGAGTGTTTATATGTCTGTGCAAGTATCATAAAACATCATTATATCTTCATCAAATTCTATGTTTTGTAAGTTAATCAAATATTAATCTTTGCACTCCTGCATTTTTGTTCAAATTTCCCATAAAGCAGTTAAATAGCCATACCCCTTACTTTAATTGAATTAACTCTAACCTGGTATTGTTCGATAAGCTGAGATGTAAGCAATCACTAAGACAAATGCGGTGATAATTTGCATGGAATGGTAGGATTCCATGTTTAGTGACTAATCCCGATTCTGTCCAGGGGCAAATGATCATCACATTCCCGAGTTGCGAAGACCTGGATATCACGTGTCCAAGGGATAATTTACCAGTACGATAACGCCCGGGAATGCCTCTGTGGTAATGAAACCCGTCCTTGGTTAGAAAGATCCACAGATATGTCTATCATTGAGCATGACTGGGATATGCTAGGCTGTCAATTGCACCATCCCTGGATTATAAGGGATCTGGAGCAGAGCTTCAGAATTCTTGGGATAATTTGTCACATGATAAAGTAAGAGTTTTTTACTCCATGTCACGCCGTAGATTGGCATGTGTCATCACCAAGGAAGGCTTTACAACTTACTATTTTATGACCTCTCTGATGTTATTATAAAATAATAGAACAACGTGAAGTTGATTTTGTGGTCACTTCTTTATATCTTCATGTGCATCACACATGCAGAGGTTCATTCCGAATGAACACCATGCGATGTTTCGACTTTTATGTAAGTGTATAAAATGAGTGCTATGATATTCTGCGGAATTCATAAAAGCACGCCAGGAGTTCGCTAAAATAAACATCGAAATTATTAAAGTATTGAGATACATATTAGGTTACTTTTTTCATGTATTATATGGTCAATTCCGCGCGTTCCACAATCCCTATCCTATTTGAAAAATATTAGCCCTCTTGAAAAACATTACATAGAGGGATGAACTAAACACACCTATTTCAAAATGCGCATTAACCTACAGATGGCATTGAGCGTTTGATACGTATTTCAAGTATTGGGTCATCCGGAAAGTTCTGCAGTTTTTGAAATCGAAGCGCGCTTTCTTATTACTATTTTGCTACCGCTGATAAGGAGTGACCTTGATTGAAGCAGATGTGTAAATTCGGTCGTTTTGCTTTCACTGCATAATTCTAGCTTGTGTTGTGGCACAATTTTTGTTTCGCTGCAGTGCTACGAATGGAGAACCAAAAAGTTCATTTTCGTCATATGCTCTTTTATTTTCAGAAAGGAAAAAATGCTAGTCAGACTGCTCCTAAAATTTGTGCTGTATATGGACAAAGTGCTGTTTCTGATGACACAGTTCGAAGGTGATTGGATAAATTTAAGCGCTGAAATTTCAGCGAGAAAATTTGTAAACTAGGACCTATTAAAAGATGCCATCACTGAAAATCTACACAGTTCAGGAACTATCACACAGACTAAATATTCCAAAAAGTACAGTTCTGGATCATCTGAAGATTGGGTATGTAAGACGCTACGATGTATGGGTACCCCACACTTTAACACAACAGAATATGCTTGCTCGAATTTCGGCATGTGATTCTTTGCTGAAACGAAATGAAGAAGCTCTTTTTTGAAACGGCTCATTACTGGAGATGGGAAGTGGATACTATACAATAATGTTACAATGAAAAGATCATGGGGTAAGCCAAATGAACTTCCCCAACTAACATCGAGAGGGGTATCCCAAAAAGGTAATGCTTTGTGTATGGTGGGACTACAAAGGAAATTTTCATTATGAATTGTTGCCACAAAATCAGACAATAAATTCGGAAAACTACTGTTCTCAAATGGCAGTATTAAAAGCAGAAATCGAAGCAAAGCAGCCAGAACTGACCAATCGTCGAGGTGTTGTCTTCCAGCATGACAATGAATGTCAGACAAAGGCTTATTGAATATGGCTGGGATGCTTTGTGTCACCCCCATATACACCATACCTTGCCCCCTCAGATTTTCACCTCTTCAGGTCACTTCAAAATTCTCTGAGCAACCAGGAGTAATTCTTTGGAGACTGTCAAATAGCACCTCGATAACTTCTTTACAAATAAGCCTAATGACTTTTTTAAAAAAAGGAATTTTCCAGCTGCCGGAAAGATGGAAAAACGTTATAGAACCAAATGGTGCTTATGTGATTCAATAACATTTTCTTAAGTTTTTGTATTGCTTCGTTGGTATTTATCATAAAAAAACCGCAGAGCTTTCCGGATGACCCAATACTATTATGTGCATGCTTTCCATTAGTTTGCATATTGATTTTTTGGAGTACTCTTGTCTTTTCCTTCCAATTTCAGCTCAATAATTATGCAATTATCATTTGTGAAAAGGACGTATCGCATTAAACGCTTTTTGGAAATGAAATTGCCCCACAGATGAAATATGTTTCAAAGGAAATTTATTAAATTGAATAAAATAATTCCCGAAGATAACGCATGAAAAATTATGGCAGCATTAAAAAAAGCCATCAAATCAAATTTAGCTAAAGTGGTTTTTTTTTAAAAATAAAGAAGCACTATATCACTTACATCCAAGTTGATGTTTCCTTAGTTTTTTGTATCACAGTTTTACATTATTTCTGCTCAGCGACCTTTGATTCGTCTCTCGAGCAAAAGCGCATTCAATGCAATGCTTCTGTCAAGTCATTTGATCGGAAACGTTTGGTTCGCGGTAACGAGCTTCTTCACTTTCCTCATACCCAGGGGAAATCACATGAGCGACAAAAGTAGAGAAAATAGTAACTTCTTTTTTCGTTGATTTTTTTTCTACTCGAGGCCTCGTTGGATTTCCTTAATTAACGAATATTGGTAGATGAATGAAGACTTGCGTGAAAGTAGTGACGAATGAGTGAAGAGGTATTGTTTAATTGGGCAAATGAAACCGTCTCAGTTGACGCATAGCAGAATTATAGGAATGGCTTGGTCTCCGTTGAAGTTTTTTTAAATCTCAAATAAGGTCACTGTTCGGCCGATAATAATTTGATCAGGACTTATCTTCGAAACTAATGACCATAAGTTCGATTTCTGGAAGAGATTTTTATATAATGAGGAAAGGCGTTACATTGCACTTTAATATATCCGATCAAAAGTTTTCTTCTTTCAACAGGATACGAATTACCTCATATATTTCATAAAGGTCTTCCCAGAAATATTAACATTTTATCTGCCCAAACTAGAATAGGCCATATTATAATTCCGGCTTATTGTACGGAGTACACATTGCTGACAGATAAATGTATTCTTTTCCTAGGGGGTCCGTGGGGCACATCTCTTTCTTCTGTACTGGGGAGAACTGTCTTACTTAAATTTTGACACTTTTTGCTGCAAATTTTGATTCTTGCTTATAGAAGACATCGTGATGTCCAAGTCAATGCATTGAATTCACGTACCAAGATGTATGAAAAGCTTCATTACATTGTGAATTAATTTTCAATGATATCCATTTGTAAACAGTTGAATATGTTTTGATATCATCAGGTTTTTATTCGTTTTTTCCAATTTTTTTTCTTCGTTTTACCAAATTTAAATGCATTTTTCTAGAAAATAATAATCTGATTCAAAGTTATATTATATGATCTTCTGACAGAGTAAAAATATATGTCATTAACTATGTTTATAAAACCAAATGTTAAAAACTCAGAAACCTTGCTGCACATAAAAATAGAGCTTGGCATTTAGTCTATAATTTGATTTCCTCGATCGAATCAAACATTAACTTTATATATAGAATAATATATTTTGAAATTAATAAATTATTTTGCGTCTTTTATATGAATTTTAAATAAAGCCACTTAAGTGTTAGTAACACATTTTAACTTTTTTTTCCCGTCAAAATTTTTTGGTTTTTGAAATTTCTTGGTAGAAAGCATGATTAGGAAAGTTTAAGGAAAAGATCCAAAACATGATATCTGTTTCTGAGTATAATAGCTAAAATAGCTAAATGTATTTAATTCATTTTATATGAGGGAGATTTTCAGTGTAAGGAAACAAATCAGAAGGAATGTGATTTCACTCCCTGTCACCCAAATATTCTCCCATGATACATATCGGGGTCACCTTAAAATGTAGTTTATATCCGTTTTGAAAATGTTTGGCGTTCAGTTTATTTGATGTGAACTTTCTTTTATCAATGAGGAATTCATCCTTTAGAATTTTTGTTGGCCTAAGTGCTGAAATCGTATTCGAAAAGCAAGACAAGTGACGTCACGTTTGTATTACTTACAGGAAACATGCTCCTCCGCAGAAACAATACTGCCACTTACATTTAGATTGTAATAAAATGCCTCTCATAAGGTAGATAGGCAGTTGAATAAACATCGCACTGGAGCAACACAACGCTTAATTGGCTACGGTTCGGAATCAATCCCAAAGGGAGAGATCGTGGACAACACCTCGTAATTAGAACTTAGCATAATTATTGGACGTGTTGCATGGAATTTTCTAAGAATATTTTTGATATAAGACTTGACATTCACTCAATAACCATAATGAATTGAATTTGAATTAGTATGATAAGTATCAATGTTTATGCAAATATTTCTTTGCATGAAAACGAATTTCTGGTAATAGAAAATGCTCTCTCATTGATATCGCCTCATACAATGTATTAGGCAGGATTTTTTGTTCCACTCTATTTTTAAAAACTATATCGAACAAAATTCTAAAAACGGAGAATACGTCTTCATTCGTTACTTTAAATCAACGAATAGAGGTTACGTATATACATAAATGTTAGGAAAATCCGAATTTCCTTAATATTTTTAAGAAATAGTATCTCTATATGCTAATTAAGAGCATTGTCATCTATGTGTGCAAATTATCCTCGGTCATACATCAGGGAATTCCTGAGTGTCTGTTTAATTTGAAGATATTTGAAGTGACTCAACAGTCTCGGAAATATGAAGCTTGTTGCAATTCGTCCATGTAGAAGGATTCAATTAATTATTTTTCTCTGGTAATTAGAAAGTAACAACTTAATTGAATCAGTTTTATTCCTACATTTTATTTCTCATTGTTCTATGTAAAAAGCAAAACTCCAGAGGATACGAAATGCACACACCGATTCCAGGATGAATATTAATGACGAGAAACTATGTAATACCTTAAATCGAAACTCGAATTAACAACTTTTACTGCTATAAAAACCGATACTTAGTTTGTTTTTCATATTTGAAATAATTCTACTTAGATACTTTTTGTTTTGATAGCATTCCAATCTCATAGATAAGTATTTTCAGAGTTTAATAACAAACTTTCTTTTTTAGAATATCTGTTTCTATCGAATTCAAAACTTAACCTAAGAAAAGTCGGAAAGCATGTTGCAGATTTCACGAAGTCTAGTTTAATGTATTTCAAAGATTCAATTGCTATATTAGATGCATTTTTTAGTATTTGCATTCAGCCATTACATGTTTGTTTTCGAAATGAAATATAATACTCAGACGGATTTACCAGTAAATCTGCCTGAGTTGTGGGTTAAAAGCAAGTGGAGGATACGAATCCACAGCGCCCCTGTCGAGTCTTAATAGTCGTACCCGTGTGTAACTTCCCTCAGACTCATATCTTCCTATGTAATACGTATATAATAAGAAACATACCTCTTCGTACTCGTGAACAACGACCGATTGATTTATATGCTAATCTAAGTGTGTGAATAGGAATGATTTCCAAATTCCCTTTTTCATTCCATATTCAATTTAGGTAATGCTGTTGAAATTTGTTTTCATAGTGCAATATTTTTTTTCAAAATTTCTAGGTAAAGATTCCATTTAGTATAAGCAAAGATTCCATTTAGATGAGAAATATTCTTTTCTGCTTTCTCATCCATCAAAACTGAAGCTGGTGTTTTATTTTGGCTTGATTCAAGAGCTCTCACATATTTTTTTTATTTTGAAGATATTTATTGGAGTTTTGGTATTTAGGATAGAGCAGAAATAATATGTATGCAATAAAGGGTAACTGTATATGTTTAAATCTCATATTTGTTTACTTACATTATCAATAAAGAATTGATCGGATATTCATGATTAATTTCTTTCAAAGTAAACACACTTCTTGAAAATCGAATTCACTGGAACATGAAACAACAAAGAGCTTGTATTAATATTAAATGTGTTCCGGGTTAGATGCTTTTTTCCCTAAAGCGAAATATTCATGGCTGTAGTGTTTTGTAGTAGAACGTGCTTCTAGTACGTATTCCGTACTGGGAAATCGGAATTAAAATTCTAGTCTTTCAGAGGTTCGTTTCTTTGCCCAAAAATACATCTTTGACAAATGAAAAGTAATCGATCATGATTTTTCAGAAAATATAAGTTGTTTGTCAGCATTTTTTGTCACAAGAAAATCACCATTTTCAAGATGAATTTTACATGTAAGTTGCATAAAAAAGCTTCAACTCTTAAAGTAAGTAACATCGACTTACTGTCGTAAAGGCCTTTTTTAATTTTTAAAAAGTCCTAGATCGGATATTTTTAACATTAATAGCTTTCCGAAACCGTCAAAGATTAATTTTCAGTTTATTTTTACTTCAACTGACACTCTTTGGCTCCATGATACTCTTTTCAATTCGGAAAGTCGGTTTCTGAATGGAAATAATGTATCTGTTCAGAATTATATTTGTAATTATTTGACTGCTGAGTCCATCTTTAAATCGTAGGGTCAGGTGGGGTAAAGTGGGCAGTCCATCTAAAAGCTACTCATTAATTACAAACCCTGTAGCGATGGAAAGTACAACTCACAACATTGTATTTAAGTTCTTTAAAAAGTTTTAAAAACATATAGAAGATCCTGGTGGCCTCTTGTTTTGATCCAGTCATGTGGGTTGTAGTTGTCTGGGAAATTTTCCATTTATGTATGCCTTTCTAAAGCTATTTTATGTATTTTGTTCTCCTGAGCTAGATAAAGGACTGGTTAAGGAATTCCAATAATCAGGCAAGAAATTACAACATTATTTTTAATGCCAGATGTTTTTTAAATGAAGTGGGGTAAAGTTGATATGGCTCTAGGCTTAGCGGCAGCATTGGTGAAACTTCTTTGGGGGTTCTTTTATGCTAAAAATAATTTTTAATCAACAAAAATGAATAGGTATATAATTATTCAATAATATATAAATATTTATAGAAATAGTATATTATAGCTACCCCAATTACAAGATGTTCCTTACAGCCCTTAGATGTTGGAGCTTCCATACCTCTGAAAATAATATGGAAAGGAATTTTAAAAACACGATACAAGAAAAAACGACTTGCAAAATGTTTCTAAGGTCACATTTCCATGTCAATTGAAACGGCTATGTGAATCATTAAAATTAACCATGTTGTGAAAGAATTTAAGGGAAGTGGTTATATACCATAAACTGACAGGCTGTGGAATGCAGAATTGTAAGAAAAGGCGTTAATTTCCCAGAATGAAGTTCAATATATGTTGTAAGCTCATCACAAAATGAAGGGAATCGAGTTTTACAAGAAGTAATAGCATAATTTTCAAGCAACTGACATGCCGGATAAAGTTACTGTTCACTCACTGTTAAAAGACCTGAAATTACCCTCTGAACTCCTGTTTACGGATTTTAGAAATGCTGCTCAGAATTCATTGAGAAAAAGGAAAAGGGTTCAGAAAAATAGTGAGGTTTTAACAGAGGTTATAGCATCCTAGATCAGTTATTTCAAGAAAGACAAGATATGTCTAGTAAAAAGAAAAAAACTTGAGATCATCAAGAACATATGTAGGCAAAAAATCAGTTAACAATTTGTTTAGCAAGTAACAAAAGTCGGGAAAGATTCATTCAAAGTAACCTTTCTTAAAAATCTAGAGTTAATTGATGGTATATTTTCTAGAAAAGGAGGATATTGACATAATAGATACTGGAAGCATTTATTATACACACATTGCCACAAAACCTACATTTGATAATCATGGACACTATCTTGATATGCAACCTCTACATCTTTCTCAAAATTCACGTTAACATGTTTTCATAAATTTTGAGAAAGATGGATGTTTTGCATGTGCATGTGTGTATTGTATGCATGTTTTGTACTGTGTAGAATTTTTGAATGTTTTTTACAGTGAAACGAACACTCAAACATTGTTCAAGTACATTTTGAGCTGCAGCATTTAAAAATATTGTTACGCATGATAAATTTGGCATTTATAAGACCAATAAAATGGTGGCTCATTGAACAAAGAGTTAATAGTAGCTCATTCAACAACAATTGTTCTTTTAATACACTTATCATTATGTTATGTTAATAATTGTTTTCACCATTTAATACGATTTTATAACTCTCTTTGAATTACCCACTTTACCCCAACTGCTACCCACTCTACCCCATACAATGAGCAAAGTGGGTATAAAAATAGCCACTTAGCCAAAAATATAAGTTTGAATATATAGTGTGTTCTTGAAACATAGAAAACATACTGTGTGTTCTTGAATAATGCAATCTATATATACTGCAAAGAAACACCACTTTTTTAAAACTTGTCATTGCTAAATTCGACTTTGAAAATGGAAACACTGTTTTTTATACCCACTTTACCCACCTGACCCTACCCGATAATTTATTTTGAAACATGAAAGGTAAATGTAAATTTTACTCATCGTCTTGGGTGAAGGAAACAATTGTCAAAATTTAAAAACTGAATTACAAAATACGATTAGCTAAGAGTCTTGTTTTAAAAGATTTTATATTGTACATTTTATTTCTTTTTACTAAATTGAATTCTAAAGTATACACTAAACTATAGACTTTTGAGCGTAGTTGCTAGTGGTCGAAATCTATACAGAGCATCAGGAAATGAACTCACATATTTAACGATATTGGGCATAAAATAAATCAATGGTTAAAGTCTAAGTCCTATACAATTTACTTACGACACATAAAATAGTAGAACACAAAAATGTAGCAATAGCAGCTTTAAAAACAGAAATGAAACTCCAGTCATTCAAAAAATGCAGAATTCCGAAAACCGAAAGGTGTGAGCAAACAGAATACATATGCATAACACTTAAAATTCCTCATTTAAGAAAGCATATCGTTATCTTACCACAGATGCATCAATTTAGAATTTTAAATGGAGTACATATATATATATATACACACACACATATATATATAGTACATATATAGTATATACATATGTATATATATATATATATATATATAGTATATACATATGTGTATATACACTGCTGGCCACCGTAAATGCAACACCCTGAAGGAAGCATGCAAATAATATGAAATTTACAACATGCATTAGCGGAGGTGAGGTATGCAAATGATTAGAATTTCAGCGCAGACGCACATCACGCGCGCCTGTGGCGCCACTACAAAGCGCTATTTAAGTCTTGGAGATTTCGACGATTTCAAGTACGGCAATTGTGTTTTTCTTGTGGTTTTTTTAAAAAAAACGATCAATTATGCCTCATAGAAAACAGCGATCATCTTTTGATCAAGTATCCGAGTTCGACAGAGGAAGGATAGTGGCCTACCGAGATTGTGGATTATCTTTCAGGGAAATCGGTAGTCGTGTTGAACGAAACCAAACAACTGTAATGCGGATATGTGATCGTTGGATGCAGGAGGGTACGACGGACCGACGTGTTCGATCGCATCCACCTCAGTGCACCACTTCACGTGATGACAGGCATATTGTGCGTATGGCAGTGACGGGTCGCTCAGCCACATCACGAACCATAGCACAGCACATTCAGTCTGTACCGCATCATCCAGTGTCTGCGCGTACCATTCGACGCCGTTTACAGCAGAGTGGTCTGTCCGCAAGACGTCCATTGCTTCGTCTACCTTTGACGCAGAACCACAGACGTTTCCGCCGCCAATGGTGCGATGAAAGAAGGATGTGGACGGCAGAATGGAATGAAATTGTCTTTACTGACGAGTCACGCTTCTGTCTGCAACACCACGATGGTCGGATTCGAGTCTGGAGACACCGTGGAGAGAGGATGCTGAACAGCTGCGTTATGCACCGCCACACTGGTCCTGCACCGGGTATTATGGTATGGGGCGGTATTGGATATCACTCTCGCACTCCTCTAGTACGCATTGCCGGTACTTTAAACAGCCAGCGCTACATCTCCGAGGTGTTGGAGCCAGTTGTCCTTCCTTACCTTCAGGGCTTGCCCACAGCCATATTTCAGCAGGATAATGCGCGACCACACGTGGCACGCATTGTCCAAGGGTTCTTCGTCAATCGCCAGATTGAATTGTTTCCCTGGCCAGCTCGCTCTCCGGATCTTTCGCCGATAGAAAACATGTGGTCCATGGTTGCTCAACGATTGACCCAGAATACATCCCCAGCTGCCACACCAGATCAACTTTGGCAACGTGTGGAAGCTGCTTGGTCTGCTGTACCCCAAGAACACATCCAAAGTCTCTTTGAATCAATGCCGAGGCGTGTGGCAGCGGTGATCTCCAACAATGGCGGCTACTCTGGCTACTGATTTTGGCAGGAACCACACTTCAGAGAAGTCTATAAATTTAATCATTTGATACTTGGTCAACATGTTATCTACAAAATAAATTTTGTTGTGATATCCCTTGTCTTTCTTGGTGTTTCAATTTGGGTGGTCACCCTATATATATATATATATATATATATATATATATATATATATATATATATATATATATATATATATATATATATATATCTGAATATATATATATCTCGTCTGAATGGGTACTATCACCCCTCTTATTTTGTAAAAACAATTTAGACTCACCCTATATATATAGTACATATATATACAGCAGTAGCAGCTTAACAAACAAAAACGAAATTTCGGTTATTCAAAATGAATTGTTAAATTCTGGAAACCGAAAAATGTGAACATGGTATAGGATTTCAATTTTGAATCTACTCAGGAGAAGAGTATTTCGAATAATATGCATAATAAAATACTTATAAATGCAATCATTTATTTACAAACAGAACACATATTCATTATAGTACCTAGAAATGCTCCAATAACAACGCATTTTATTTTAAACTCAAGTTTATAAACTCAGAATTCCAAATGGAATTAAAAATAAAATATTGATTCTGACATTGCCAGATACTAAGTAGCAAAATTAAATTTTATTGTCTGCGTTTTTCTCTTGTCCTTCGTTTATTAAATAAATATTCATTTCCTACGAAACGAAAGTTAGTGACAGAGTAAATAGCTACGCATATGCGTAGCTATTTACTATGTGGTTAAACTGTTTGTAGTTGTGATAAATTTTGATCTTTAAAATTTATTTCCATCATCACAATTTTCTAAATTAAATGTTTTTAATTCCTTTCGTATCATCTTTCAAATATTCGGAAATTGTTCATATTTTGAAAAGAAGTTAAAAAAACATAATGTTCAAACATAAATCATTAGAATTTAAAGAATTTAGATATTTTAAAAATAATTTTTTTTAAATTTTTTAATCCAACAATACTAGTAAAGCAAACTAAATTTCATTGATGTCTCTTGAAATCACTCTTTCTCATTCACTCTTTCATTTCTTCAGGTTGTCCACTTCCTATCTAATACTCAGAATCGAAAATCAAAGCCCAAAATACAAGGTATTTTAGCTAGATTCGTCCAAAACTTCAGTTGCCAAGTTTTCATGTAATATGACAAGCTCCACACAACTTCGTTTTATTAATATAGATTAGAGTTATGGGTTTGATGTGTATAATCAATTTCGGGAACCAGTGTATATATGGAGATCGAATTTTTGGGACGTCCAAGACAGTAAGTAGATAAAGAGTGGAAAGGAAATTCAATTTTTCTCGAGAGGACGAGAATGTCTTATAAAAATGTATTGTAAATATATTTCAAAATCACAAGTGTTTAATTAATTGTAATCATGTGATAACGAGCAATTGTATAAAGTTTGGATTTATTCCATGTCAAACCGCAAAGTCCACAACCCGACCACCTCCGATTTTTTTAAACTCGGCTAATTTGTTGCTCAGCCTCATATAAGGGTATCTGGACATTTTTAGCTTCCAATTTGCAATAGTTTTCTATGTATATTAATTTTAATTTGAAATGTTCGGCAATTTTTCATGATTTTAGACTCACTAAATCTCCTATTCCTCTGGACCTAATTGTCGAATCATACTGAATAAGAGCTTATTTTGCACTAAAATGTACAACCATTCTATTGACGTATCATATGAACTTTTAATTGACCTTTTTAATTTCAATGTCATTCAATTTGATTTTGATCTACAATTACAAGAAAAGTAATTTTTTTTAAAAGTATATGTTAAAGGTACACCATTTATCTTTCTTTCCTGAAAGTTTCATAGTGGGACGGGTTCATAGTTAAAAAATATTCGAAGTAAATAGAAGTATGTAATCAGTCCCCATAAACACCTGTATCTTTTGACCTGTTTGTCCAATCGAGATGAAAGAGGGCTTATTTTATAGAAAAAAAGTATAACCTTTCTGATGATGTATTATATGATACTACGAGTGACCTTTCTGATTTTAATGTCACTCGACTTGTACTTCGACCTTGAATTTCATAAAAAGTCTATCATTATTTTTTTCTAAAAATATACGTTAAAGGTTGATTTAAAGATTGTAATTATTGAAAACTACACTATTTAACTTCGTTTTCTGAAAGTTTCAGAAACGAAGTTGGTACACCCATGGGTTCATAGAGAAACACTATTCCAAATAAAATCGGATTGTAATTATTGAAAACTGCGCTTTCACTAAATTGCAATCAGCAATCATAATGAATTCGAATGACATTGCCAATTTGTGTGGAATATCGAAAGAATTCCATCTCAGTGAAAGATTCAAGAAAGATGCATCATGTTTCACCAAGACCTCCCGGAGAGGGTCGCTCGGTTATGAGTCGAAAAAGGTTTGTTCTGCTTGTTCTTGTAGAACGCTTGCTCTCAATTCTGGCTCGCTCTAATTGGAAGTAATTTCAGTACTCGACAGGAAATTAGAACACTTTTGCTGCGATCAAAATAAGGCAAGAATCGTTTAGTTAGTCGAACTTTAACAGATCTTCGTTGCCTTTCAGTTTTGAATATTTCTATTTAAATTTCTTAACTGTTTTGATGGCTGAATTGAATTTAAATTATTGCTGCTTTTAAGGAACAATCATAATTTAAGAATAAAATTGGAAAAGGTTTCAAAATGGGTGGTGGACAAGAAACCAAAAATTACTTTAGAAAGCAAAATTTCTGATAAATATAGAAAAATTGTCTTTATTTTACAAGTTATTATCTGATTGTGAGATTGAAATGGAAGATGACAAGCCTTCAATAAGTACAGCAGCTGCTTTAAGAACTGATGCAGGAATTTATATTTGAGCCCTAAAAGTGCTGTTCAGGCAGTTAATTTAGGTTTAATATTATTAGTTGAAACACCAAATGTAAAAAATTGAAAGAACTCAAACTAAAACGCATTCAAGAAAATTCTATAAAATATTCAATAAAATTAAAAACAAAATTTTATTTGTTTCATAATCTAGTAATGCATCTGAAGAAGAATGAATCGGAAATAATACACCAGCTGAAAAAAATACAATGAAAAAGAAAGCAGAAGAAAGTGAAAAAACGCAGGTACAGTAGAGTTTCGCTTATACGATATAAACGGGCCGGCAGAACGTCGGATAAGCGTAAATGTCGGATAACAGGGAGGAATAAAGAAAAAGCCTAATAAACATCAAACTACGTTATAATTTTACAAATTAAGCAAATAAACATCATGTTTTATGACAAATCAACAGAAAAAACAATTCAATGCACGATAACGATATATAGTAATTTATTTACAAATTGGCACCAAAACATCGTACTGTGTTGAAACGTATTGAAGTTGTATTGAAGTTAACGTTGGAAATTGACTACAAATATAGAATTGCATAAAATGAACTTACAGTAACAGCATTGTCGGAAGTTAAATCCATAAAAAGTTCAGTCCTGTGATGATTTTTATAAAATTGTGATCCTAATCTGCTTTCCCGACGATTGCCGTTTCTTCGCTGACAAGTCTCGCCATCTTTGCAGCATCATTATGTCGATCCCCATAGCTTCTTGTTGCTCAACGTCTTTCATGGCGATTTCTAGAGCCTTAACTCCATCGTTATGCGAAATTCTGAGAGGCTCAACAGTTGATGCTTTATCATCAATTTCGTTGCCATCGCTATCGACTAGAATTGCGTTAAAATGTCTCACGCCCGCAAACAAGCGGCACGCTTTTCTCGCCGCCGATTTATGCGTTTTTTGAAGGCTTTGGATAAGACGGAATGTCGGAATGAACGAAGGTCGGTTGAATGAGACTCTACTGTACTGAACATCTTACTAAAGAGTATCCGAAGAATACAAAAGAATTTGGTGCAACTGGGTATGATTCGAAAGGCTAAGCAACTTGTAAGAGAAAAAGGAATAATGTCATCACCAAACCCTTAACCTGGAAAACTACTACTACAAGAAATTGTTGGTACTGTACCAGATTTCTATAACATGATGATGTTAACAAAACAATTCCAGGAAAAAAATATTTTGTCTCCGAAACAGGAGGGTAAAAGCCCTGATATAGAATTGGATTCTCTTAGCTATCGGAGCTGAGACCTAAAAACTGCATATTACAAGAACAAGGGGAACTCGTACTGTTTTTTAGTTAACTTTGCATCAAAATATAAAATTAATGTTAAAAGTTAAAATAGATTAAATGAGTAGAAATTATGTTTCTTCAATTGTTTCCTATTGACATTTTTAATAAAAATTATATACTCAATCCTCCATTGCTACAACAACCTAGCAAATAAAAACAAATGAAAGTAAAAGATTGAATTTGAATTTCATGGCGCAAGTGGCAGTAGACAAATAAGGTCGAATTGCAATGGTACATAATTCTTTGAAGTTTTGTAGGTGGATATCTGTTTTCATTTGACTCACTTTGATCAATATTTTTCTTGATTTGTGGTACTGGAGATTGATGTAGCCTTGAATTGGCTAATATTTACCTTATAATAAAAAGGGGCAAATCTTATTCTTGATGAAAATAAGACAACTCAATTCTTTTCCACTGTTCGGTTGGTTGGTTGGTTGGTTGAGGATTTATGGCGTAAGGGCCATATTTTGCCATGCTGCGCCAGGCACAAGATCCACTATATGGTTATTGTAATTAAGCGAAAGCGCAGTTTTCGATAGATATATTTTATTGTTTGTGTAGTTTCTCTATGAACCCATGCGTGTCCCAAATTGAAACTTTCAGAAAAGGAAGTTGAATAGTGTACCTTTAACATATATTTTAGACAAAAAAGATTATAGCCTTTTTTGAAATTCAAGGTCAAATCGAGTGAAATTAAAATCAGAAAGATCACTCGTAGTATCATATAATACATCATCAGAAAGGTTGTACTTTTTTCTATGAAATAAGCCCACTTTCATATCAATTGGACACACGAGTCAATAGATACAGGTGTTTATGGGGACTGATTACACACTTCTATTTACTTCGAATATTTTTCAACTATGAACCCATGCGTATCCCACTATGAAACTTTCCGAAAGAAAAGATGAATAGTGTACCTCTAAAATATATTTTTTAGAAAAAATAAAAATACACATTCTTTTGTAATCGTAGGTCAAGAGTAAAATTGAATGACTTTGAAATAGAAAAGGTCACTTAAAAGGTCATATGAAACGTCATTTTCAAAATGTTTTATATTTTTCTACAAAATAAGCTCTCATTCAGTCTGATTGGACAGTTACGTCCAGAAATATAAAAAATTTAATGAGTCTAAAATCATGACAAATTGGCCAATTTTTCAAACTTAAAACTAAAATACATAAAAAAACTATTGCAAGTTGGAAGCTGAAAATTTCCCGAATTTCTTATAAATGGGTGGGCAACAAATTGGCCGTGTTTGAAAAAAATCTGAGGGAGTCGGGTTGAAAATGACCCTTTTTGTGTTTTGACATGGAATGACAAATATTAAAATGATTATGTACGAAATTATTTGAAGACAAAAAGTTTTTTTCGTGGATATTTTTAGAACTGTTGCCCCTTTCTCCAGAAGAAATCTGTAAGATAGAAATCAGCTCATGAAAGAAAATATGAACTAACATAGGTTTAGAGTCAAAAATGCCAAATTGTCTTTGAACAAGAGAATGGTATGAGATTGAAGTCGATATTCAAAATCTGATCTGTGGTGGCATGACTAAGATGTATTGAAGCCCACGTATTTTATTGAAAATATAACTAACAGCAGTAAAAGGAAACGAAATGCTGTTACAAGTGTTTGGATAATTTCATTTCATTTAGAGATATGAAATCTATTTATGTGATTATGTGTATTATATTCATTATAAATGTATTGAAATAAGATGAAATGTGAGCAACAACACTTTTTCATCAATAGATATAAGCAATTACGAAAGATCAGAGCATATGCAATGCGCTGGTCAGTTAGTTACAATTAATAAGAGCAACTTTTCTCTAAGAGATATGTTGTCGCGTAGTAACTAAAAATGACTTTATTATCACATTTTTAATCTGCATACTTTCTTGGTGGAGTGTGCGTGTTCTGACAAACCCAAGAGCTCTCTATGCCACGGTAGTTTGTTACCGATAGGATCTCCTTTGCCTGATTGATAGCTAGGAGAAGGCAAACTCTGTAGTATTTGGGAGTATCATATAAAAACATCCACGATGATTCGAGACATTTTTAGCCTCTTCTAAGAGACAGCAGGTGCAACATTCATCTACTCCTTACCAAATACTGCAGTGTTTTGGTGTACCATGAAGGGATTTTCTTAATGATCCTAGACCTTTTTTGGGTTTTTTTGCCGGAAGTATATCATGGAACTATATCTGGTTTTGATCCTGGAAAAAAAAGTTTAATAACTTAAACTGTTTTGTATGAGAATTTAAAATTAAGCTAAATGCTTTGTTTTCGAAATTGCGTGCAGCCATAACAAAAAAAAAATTCAGAAAACCATTTCATGCTTTTGATTAAAAAACATTGAAGGGAATTGAAATCTTTGAGAATCACACAATTTTTAATTTACCCAAAATACCACAGAAGATTTAATTAGACACTGGATTATATATATACAAGAACATATTGAAAATTAAATGTTGGTTGTAAAACATGTAGCAAAAATGTTAATTAAAAATGTATTAGACAGATAGGTATTTTCGCTAATATGCTTCGCGGTATAAAACGTTTTCTTTTGAATACACTCTGTAAACCTAAAGTCTAGAAAAACCTTAAATTGTGATAAAAAAATCTTAGCTAAGATTACTTATTTCCAGACAATATTTTTAATCTAAGGCATTCTTTTTGCAATGTAAGCAATCGATGTGCCCATGGAAAACATGCTTGTTTAACTGAGATGCTGAGAATAAGAAAATAATTCATAATTTTTTCCCCAAAGTATCGAAGAATAATTTATCTAATCCAAAGCAAAGTAAATAGGGCAAACAAATTTAAAATGAAGAAGCAAAATATATTTTTTCATATTTCCTATAAATGACTTATGGGGGAATTAAATGTGCCAATGAAACAAAAGCGATAGTCTTATTTTGTATCCATAACATTTTGAAGGCTTATTGATGAATTAAAATTGTTAATTTTTTTATAAATTACAAATTTCCACCTTTATATGAAAAAATATTAAAACTTGAATTGAATAAAACAAATTTAATAATCCTCTTATGCGTATTACTTACATAGTTTTAAAATATAAAGGTTTTAATAGGTTTAATATTAATTTTTACAATTTGAAACCCAATTTAACTAGACATGCAGTTAATTAGCCAATGCTTATTCTGAAAACATTAAAACATTTCTCTTTAACATAACATGCTATACATATGTTTGGAGTTCTAAGGATACATCGGTTAGTATTTATACTTATTCATGCATTAAATTAAATATAATCAGTACTAAATCCTATTAAATATGTTACTTAACAACTATATTAAGATTTTATTGTAATTGACACAATATCAATAACAATTTCCCTCTGTACTGTACTACCTGTAAGATTATGCAGAAATATCAGGCTAGAGAGTTTCAAACGCATTTCTATTCGTTTTCAAATCCTAATAGGAACACTTAAAACTTCTTTTGTCTTAAATATTACTTGCAATAGCCAAAGAAATTGTATTGTTAAGATGTACCACGTATAGCTTATGGATATAAATTTGCATAAATACACTAAACTCAAGCTCAGGCTACTTACTTAATTAATTAGTTGGGAGCGCAGCCCCATCCGCGCCCGACCTAAGCCACAGCAGAGTAGCGGGGGAGGCCCCATTAGTAGAAATAGTGCGGTCTCTTCGAGCAAGAGCGAGACTCAAGTCTGAGGTCTTATAGACATTCGACGGTACTCCTTGAATGGGCAGGAGTTTTGATTGCTTCTCGACTTTAGAACCTTATCGAGGGTAGAGTAGGCTCTTGTCCTTCTCCTATCAATTCAGAGAACCTTAGGAGTACAATTTTGTTGGCTGCGCGCAGTGGTCGCACAATGTATCGACTTCAGGTGGTACCATAGGTACTGGGAGGGCATGTAAATATGCACCTATCTTTTAACTAGCATGCATAATTATGCTTACTGGCTCAATAGAATTTGTTAGATTGTCACCAAGGTGGTCATCTCCTAGGGAATGTGCCTCCACCGGAAGGTCTTTTAAACCAATCTGCATTTGCATGACATGGAGGGGAAACCAGTGAAAACCCTCCATGGTTGTGTGAGCAGGGACTTTGTGTATGCTCAAGTGCAACGCAGCATTTCGAAGGTTTATACATCACCGGCACTATGGTGGTTCCAGCAAAACCGCCATTTACCACTTGGTGTCCGTCAATTCCTTAAGTGGAAGCATCACCGACACTATGACTTGTCCCAGCAGGGTTGTCAATTGCCAAATGAATTGATCGTCAATTCCTTTAAGTTTAACATTTCAGGTTGCAGACCTGAAGGACCCCCGGTCCCTCGGAGGAGGGGCGGGGTCGTTTCCCACACAAGTTTACCCAGACAATGAAGAGCCTGGAGATACTTTGGGTTTTTGAGGAAATCTTGGGGTCGATCTCTGATGAAATCGAGTCCTCCTCTGAGGTCTGTCGTCAGCCCGCAGTCCAAGATGTAGTGAAGAGAATCACCTACTTCACCACATTGACAGGCGTTCGACATCGGGTAACCCATTCTAGAAAATTAGTCTGGGAACTTTCCGTGATTTGTAAGCAGTTTTTTAGCTCAGGTTACTGAAAGATTGAATGGAATCTTGTGACCAATAGAAAACAAATGCCGGAAAGACGGATTAAGACTTAATAGAAACCTTTGTTCTAAGTTTTTATGCCTACATTGTCAATATTTGAAATATATCTTTAATGATTTCATTGAATATACAAAACCTATTTGATAAGTTTTCTATAGTAAAATATTTCCAGAGTACAATTAAATTTAGTTTTGTCACTACTAAAATAAACGATAACAATTATTTTTCAGTTGGTTTAGCTTAAGTAACTTGCAATAGATCCACATCAGTTGATTACACGAATGGTTACTTAATTAAAACGCAGCACTTAAAATATTATTTGAAAAATGAAAATTCAATACCTTAAAAATTAATATCATACTACTAGCATAATTACCTGGCATTGCTCGGGTTCAATTGGTCAAACGCTGATACAAAAAATAATTTTTTCGATCATAGAAGAATGCAAGCAGAAAAGAAAACGAATGAGGAAAATAATTTTTCAAACTCCATTTTGACACTTATAACTTTTACAATTTACTCAGGACGAAATACGAATGCTTTCTTAATGCCATAAATATAATCCGTTTCACATAGATCACACTATGGTATAAAACAAAACTGCAAAAGATGATAGTGAGATGAATATAACAGAAGTCAATTTTGAATTTCGGGGTTAATATGAATGAACTTTATGTTCATTTCTATAAAAATGACAAACTTACGGCGCCATTATTTACTGCAGTCAGTTTTCCTATCAATATTTTTCTGAATTCTACCATCATTATGAAAGGATAACAAATAATATTGATATGATATTCATGATAAGGTGTTTTTAAAGCAAATACATTGTTTTTCTTGCAAATTCTATTCACCATGTGAAATAAGATTGTTTTAAAATCAATGTCTTTAGTACAGACGAAATAAAGTCAATCAATTACCATTTTTCTAAGAACGGAAGGTTAATTTTACAACTTTTTTTAAGAGAAAGTCGATGTTTTCAACAAATGTTTGAGCTAGCAAATTTGAATAAAAATAGCTTCAACTCAACCTCGATCTTCTGTTACTTAAGACAAACTATCAACTGTGGAAAAGTTCTAGTTAAGAATATTTTATAACCTGGATATTTTTCCAAGCTCAGTAAAGATTTATTTAAATTCATTTCCCAAATTCCGAGATGCGAAATGGAAACTAGGTGTTGTTTCTTATATCGAGAACGATTTCAATACAATCCAATAATATAATTTCAAACTTGAAAAACAAGTTTTACTAATATTAATTGCCTTGTTATGAAAATCTACGTCAAAAATTTAAACAAATCTTTGAATTGCATCGTATGGTTACATTTCTTAGTTTAACACGTAAATTGTCTGACTCTATAATAATTTTATTTTAACTTTACCCTCTTTTTAAAGTAAGACATAAACGTCTTATTTTAACCAAAACCTTTTAAAATAAGACATAACCGTCTTATTTTAAAAGGTTTTGGTTTGATTATTTTATGAAAGGAGTTATTCTTGATTTATTTTATGAAACGGAATTCTACAAAATCATTATGTATTAAATCAATTACTTTTATGGAAAGTTGATCAACATATAGTCAAACTTTAAGAAATGAATCCTTGTCTAGCAATATTTTGCGCAAAATAAATAATTCGTAATAAAATTTGAAAATGAAATATTAATTTTGCGTTGCTAGATAACCAAGTAGCAAAATAAATCTTTTATTACCAGTGGATTATTTGCTTGCACATTTCTTATTAAATAGATTCGTTCCCTTACAATATCTAATTTATGGAAAAAATAAATGTTTTTAATCATTTCATATCATTCGCCAAATATTTATACAGTTGTGATATCTTGTAAATAAGTAAAAGAATAAGCTCAAACATATGTATTAGAATTAAAATTCTCTTTTAGAACTTTTGAAAAAAATGTTTTTTTCAGCAATACTGTTAAAACAATCTGAGTTGCGTCCACTATCATAGTAATACTCAATGTTATTCCTATGGAGATTTCGAAGTTCTTAGCCCTTTTCCTCACGAAGCAAATTGAACGGGGGCTAATGTGTAGTTTCCGTACGCACTTACTATTTGCCTCACACCGACATACCTCACACGACTCTACTATATATGAAAAGAATATTGTTCACGGAGCTGTTTGTTGGTGTTTGCTGGCTTCAATTAGCTAACGGGTTCTCTAGTAATATTTCACACGTTTTAGTTTGTAAATTATGTGCACACACACAAATGGTCAGCGTTAAAAATAACTTGCATGGAGAAATCATAATATTAGTGCATATTAATTCAAATTTTCTTACAAAGTAATCATTAATTGAGTAGCAATAAAATGTGAAATGCCTGACTCAGGAGTTGGAACTGCGAATATAGATAAATGGGCAATACACGTTTTATCCCAAAAGATTTTGAGACTTCAAAATCATATTGTTAGCCACACCCCAAAAGCACAAATTCACACCTAATTACACTATATTAATACGTAAACTGTTTAGTACTGGGTCAGAAACATTAGTTATGATTTATAACATAAACCACTAAAATTAATGCCGAAACTTTTACCATAACCTATTTTTCCCTATTGAATCTAAACATATTTTTCTCTAAATAACGATTTCTTGTATTTATGCCTGCTTGATGTCAATGATGTTAGAGGAATTCCTTCATAAGTTTACAGCGTGTATACGCATGCTTTAAAGTCCATGAGCATCGCTGTTTAGGGCTTTCTTTGAAGTTCACGCAGGCCCTATTGGGCTTAAATGGATCGGAAACTTTGTCGTAATCGGTCAAGCGGCGATCTGTTAAGAATTCCGATCCTCCACATCGATGCAATGATGGATGGTGGGATTAACGTTATCGCTCACAACATTGATGTGAAGGACTGGAAATGCAGCAGAATGTTCCGGAGTTGTGGGACCTAGAAACGATCCACTTCGGAAAATTCCAACATATACTACAGTCGGCGGGACTCTGGAGAAGCATAAAACAAAATCTCACATTATGTGGAGAATACAAATGTATCTTTGGACTACAATTTGCGCTATTTCAAGCGAACTAGTTGCTTGTTTGGGATGTGAACATGTTATTTTTGAGTTTGGGCCAAATGTGCTGTTTGGACGTCATATTTTCTCTTCTGTCCTTATATATGTTTATGCTTTTATGCATTCTCTGCGTAGTAACGAACATTGTTCAACTGAACTCAGCTGCATCATAAGGCTACCGACCCTACAAAGGTTTGTGATAAAAGAATTCCCCACATGACTAGAGTTGGATGTGGAAAAAATTTCATTCAAAGCTGGAATTTCGAGTTATTAAATGTACGAGAAGGTGCTGCTCTTAAAAAATACTGTAAGGGTTTTAACAACAGGAAAATAAATTTAAGTGTCGGCATTTATAGTTGAACAAAATTTAATATTTAAGGAAAAATTTTTCATTTAAAAGTGACTGATGAAAAGATGGCTAGTAGTCATCTTACATTGTTATTATTGTGCAGTTGCATTGAAATTTGAAGAAATAATCATATGCACTAGAAATAATCATACGCTTTGTAAACAATCAAAACAAGGAATTCATTTAAAAATAGTACAAATTATCTAGAATATTACAAAGTGATTAATGGAATGCTATTAAAGTTAATGCACCTCCATGTTCTAGTTACCGAATTCGTTACTAACTTGAATACCTCGTTGTAGAAATTTCAGAGATTACACAATAAGTAATATCCAAGCTTTCAGTCATTTCATAGATTCAGACAGGGCCCCTTGATGAAAGAAATAAAGGAGATAATTGTTGCCTTTGAATTGTATTTCGCAGTGCTCTTATTTAACCGTTTAAGAATTAATTTAATATTATGTAGCATTGGGGTTCATTTTAACAATTTTTTTGCAAAATATGGTAATTTTTTGCTTTTCAAAAAAACTTTATTCTCTCACATCGGGAAAGGTTTTTGATTTGCTCATTCCCTGATATTATCAATTTTTTTAACTATATTGCAAGAAAAGTGCTTTAACCCTCCTGTTGGTTGTCTGATCCAGATTAGCAAACTTATCAGATTTTGGCGATATATATATATATATATATATATATATATATATATATATATGATGTTTATTTGACATTAAAGTGTTGTTTTCATATTTCATGCCTCTTCTTTCCAACTTGCGTCGGACCGTGTGTTTGTGCCGAAATGGAAAGCGCCCTCTAGCGCTTTCAATTTCGTAGCCCTCTATACATTCTATGGTGAAAAGTGTTTGTTTTGTTGTGTTCTATCACCCCCTGAAGTTTGTATTATTAGTTTAGACTCACCCTGTATATATATATTCTATATATATGTAAAAGTGTAAAGTTATATGTATAATGGGTTATGACATTATAGTATCACTATTTATTACAGTGTCAACAAATATAATTGCCCCCCCTTGCAAGTGCTATTCAATGATACACTTTCAAATGTAAAAGAATGATTCCATACACTTGTTTCTTTCCATGAAACTGAATATTGAAAGATGAGAGATGACTGTTGAATATCGCCATAGGAAACGGGGATCTTAATATCATAATGATACATGTTATTCTTACATTAATTCATAGATACACTTTATAAAAAAGTATCGCAAATTTTGTCTGATTTATACCAATTATAAGCTTTTTAGAAAACCTTCTCAGTGTAAAATTGTATTTAATTTATTAAAGTTCCAAGTAATTTCGATGAGATATCTCGTCCATCAAGATTTAACCGTTTAGATTTTTTTTTATGTGACGAAGTCAAGAGCTCTCTCTGGTCAGTTTTCTTCTGACAAGATATCTCGATCATCAAGATCTTCAAATGGTATTGCTAATGACGGGATACCTAGTCAAGTCAATCTCCAGGAGGGTTAAGAAGAAGTAAAAGATCCGAGCGAAAGATCCGTGGCTTGATGAGGGGATATCTCGTCATTAGCAAATTAGTCAGATCTTGATGGACGAGATATCTCGTGGAAATAACTTGAAGGAATGTTAAAAATGAAAATCGCTTTATGATTCCTGTCGAAAACCAAGGTGAACACCAAAAAGAAGACTCAGGCGAATCATTCGAAGCGAACTTATCGAATTCAAAATCAAGTATTCTTCTCAATCGGATTATTAAATGAAGAAGCGGGAGAGCTTGATGCAAGTATCCTTTACATTTGATTTCGGTCACATCTAATGCATCGGAGACGGGAGCTTTCAAATTCCGTGGTAGAGCCTCTCCCTGTTATTTTGGTCTCCAGTGGAACCGCACCAGGTGGTTATTTTTCGAACACAAACCTGAGCAACTTAAGCCAAAAGAATGCTAACTCATAGATGTGTGTGGTATCCGTCAAAGCTGAACTCTCTTGGTACTGAAAGGGACTTTCTACAAAATGAAGTATTCGCCGATAGTTTCACGGAATAAAGTTTATAAAAGTTCGAGTTTTCCGCATTCCAAATTGAGAAGTATAGTAGGCATATAGTAGCATAGTATTTTAAGATATTTCTTATTGAAAAACCTGCGTTTTCATACGTATTTAACATTTTACTCCATTTCAATGTTCTGCAAGTATTTTAAAGTGCAAACGAAACATTTCTTAGTGGCTTACATTAATGATGGAGATTAAAAGAAGAGTTTCAAACTAACAAAAATCTCACTCCATCTATAAAAGCATAATTAACATATTTCCTGCATTATCTACTCAAACAATTTTGAATTTGTAGCAATTACAGTTCCTTCACATCAATCTGCAAGATTCGTAATGTATTTCAAGACTGTGGCATGCAAAGAAAAAGTTGTTTGGCAAACACATGCCAATCCTCCTGTCAAGACTTTCACTCTTTATATTAAGAAGATTCCAAAATACTTCTAATTTGGTTGACAAGATTTTATATCTGACACTTTTTGTTTACTAAGGTTATAAAAATATTAATTAGGAATTAAGTTTTAAGTTAACCGTCGCTTTAAAATTTGCTGTTTCAATAAATTAGGGCAAGCAAGGGTAATTTACTAATGGAACCTTAACATCGGTAGTGCTCAAGTGATATCAAACAAATGGAGTGCATCACTGTTTCTAGCAAGTACTCTGGATGATCTTTTAAGTTAATGCATAAATGAAATCTATTTTTTTATAATACTTCAATTATAGCTAATGAGAGTAGTTCTGGGTAAGAAATTATTCACTGCAATTCAAAGATATGAGGATCACTTGAAACTGCACTTTCAACTGAAGTGAAAATCAGAATTTACTCTCGAAGTGACTGAAAGAAGCTTGGTGAATGCGTTACATTGTTTCAAGTTATTTTTTGATAAATATAGGAAATCGCTTGATTATTTGATAGACGTGGTGTTTTTTTCAAGCAGTTAAAGATTTTTCACTTTAATGTCTTTAAAATGGGTCATTCTATAAGCAATGTGGGGTTTTTCTTATTGGTCCAATTGAATGATGCAATGCGGTCTTGCAGTTACATAATTGTGAAATGTGGATGTCTTATTAGAATTTGCAATGTGCTTTTAAGCAATTGTACATAGGTTTAATTTTTTATACGTGAATTTAAGAGCGATAAAATAAACGATATCACGTATCAAACTTTATATTATAAGCTGCTTCCCTGAAACCATACCATCACTATGACTGCGAACAAAACTGTCACAATTAATGCAAGTTATTGATGAAAGAATACTTACACTAGCTAACAGAAAGGGAGTGTTTTTTCATCATGCACACAACCTCACATGGTGCGAGAAACGTTACCAAAATTATGAGAATTTGAATGGGAAATTACAATTCATCCACCATATTTTCCTGATCTGTACTGTCAGATTGTCATCTTTTGTTTTCGAAGCTACAGTAATGAATTTTTGTTTTGAATTCGGAATATGTTGTCCGATGAAAGCTCGATTCATTCGTCGGATTAAGATAAATCTTTTCCTCTATCACACCAAGGCATATAAAGTTTAGTATTAAGCTACTAACAAGTTGTAAATAATGTATCTTAGATTAAAGGTAAATGTTTTATTTTAAAACTCAATCGGGGGGAAACACCACATTACTTTTGAGATCACCCTCTACAGTTGCGAATGTGTGTCCTTATCAATCTTCATATCGCAAATAATTAAAGCTGCCATATGAAAATGAATTCTTGAATAAGCGGCAAAACATTTTTATAACATTTTGCTCCACATTAATCCACAAACCCATTAATCCACACCTTCTACAGTTTATGTGAATTGATACTAAAAATTGATGATACACTTTGCTTTCCAAAATTCAATTTTAAACTCAAGCCAAATTAACTAAGTTCTCATAAACAGTAAGGAAAACTACCATAGGACATTGCGATAATATTGTGTTATTATTTTTAAAATTGAAATAAGTGAAATTTGGTAAGATATCTTGAAGATAATTCAATGTTGATTATTTTCAAGTTTATCAATTTCAATATAATTACTAAAAATTAAATCGATTAGTAAAATTTGTAGCATTTTATGTTGAGGTGGTTCTTGTGTTTAAAAAGAATAAGTAGCACATAGGACGGATTGAAAATAAAGGTGGAGTGAAAAGAAAAGAAATACAGGTAAAGTTTCAGATAAAAAAGGAATAAAAATAAAACTATAAAAATAAAAAGCTTAGTAAGTGTGGTTAAACTACTGAAAATACTTCTACATCGATACTAAGGTGTAATGGAACACTAAATTGCTCCTGAAAGCAGGCTTCGACAGTAAAAGTAACAGGAGAAACCTTTCCCCGACTTCACAAAGAAACATTTTTTTCGGAAGAAACATTTCTTCAAAACAATTATAAAAGACCCACAGCTTCAGAAGAATACTTTTATTGATTTGAGACAAACTTTATATATTTGGTAGTGATAGTCGCATTTAGGTTAAAACCTTACACATCTTTTGATCCATAGATTGTACTATTCCAAATGTGAAACCTATAGATGAACAGGTAATAGTGTACATCTGAATGTATAATTTTTCCATGAATAAATGAAAATGTTATCACTCGAAAATTATTCAGAACATCTGAATGATATTTGTTGAAAATGTTTATCATATCTTAAGCTACGGAACACACGAGATATGCAATCAGTAACATGCGAAGAACAAAAGTCATTAATACACATTTACAAATAAAATGTAAAAAAAATAATAAAATGTGTTCCACGCTCTTAATGAGATTATGAGATTGTCTATTAGGTCTGTAGGCAGCAACTCTCATTATTCACACAAGGCATTTCGAAATCCCTGCAAAATTCGGAGTTGTGGGTTAAAACAGCAACACGTTTTTCAAGAACGTCGTCAATGCGATTCATTTCGGGTGTATGCTTATCCATCCTTACTAATGACAATCTCTTTCTTAAGGTACTGTTCTGGAAGACGAAATTTGTATGGACAGGAATTATTGGCTAGAAAAATAAAGGCACATCATCTTTTATAATACATGTATGACAGAACAATGGGGTACATAATCTTACATCTATAACTGTCAGCATCATGGTTCTCCCAGAAGTACATAGAGAACATTTCGTTCACTAAAGATATGGTATTCTCCAAACGAGTACATTGCCACTTCCATACCTGTCACCTTTCGTAGGTATGAGAGGAGTGATATCAGGTGTCCCAGACTATCTCCAAATGAAATGGGATCTCCTTCACATTTTATATTGCTGCTGGTTGAAGTCACATGATGTAATTCAGACAAATTTGCATACGATCGTATGCGAGGTATCACATCATTGGTTATTTCAGAAAGTTTAAATAAATCGCATATTTTTACGAAGTTATCGCGATCTTTACACATCTTCCATAACTTATGGAAACTAGTGTATTATGAGTTAGTATTGCATCATATCCTTAAAAGTTTATCTAGATATAACCAAGGAAATATTTGGTATAAATTGGATTTGAAGGTGATTAAGATTTTAACATGATTCTAAACATACAGCAAAAAAATGTTGATTGCTTTTCCAATGTCAACAGTAACTTCACAATATTTCAGTCTCCAGACGTTAACATCAGTGAAAATATCAAATCACTTAATAATATAAGAAAAAACATACATAAACAAGATAATTATTTCTGTAGTCTCACATGTCTGGTGTAAAAATCTCGAATCTTTTTTAAAAATATTTTCTCTTTCAAGTTGTTATTTTAAACTTTTTATTTGTCAAAACCGTGGCAAACGTATCTGGAAAAACGAAAGTGTATTCTCAATTTTTTCAATCACTGAATATAAATATCAATAGAAATTTTAAACGTGATTACCATTTTTATCAATATATATTTAATAACTCAATAGCAGAGTTGGCAATCGAAAATTAAAGTTTTCAAGTTCATTGTTGAAAATACCAAATAGAGATTTTAGTGAAGATAACATTGCAGTAAAAATGCCGATTTAAATTTTTAAGGTAAGGAATAGATTATCCTCCGGTCATTTTTATCGTGTCCAATTTTCTTCACAGACTTCAGGCATTGTTTAAAATTGTCTGAAATGTCTGAACTTCTTATAAAATTTGAATTCTTTTGAAATTCTGAGTTTTATTTGAGAAAATATAAGGGTTCCAACTGCTAAGTAGACTACCAACAGAGATATAACGGAAGAATACAAAGAATCGAACTTCTACGAACTTCCGTTGTCTGCATAGCTAGAGGGAATCTCTCTTCAAGAAGCAACATTTTCAAAAATTCTTATTTTGTTATCTTGTATAGAAATTCCTTTTCCCAACAACTGTGTTTGCTCATGAAAACTAGAAACTTAGAGGAATGTGTGATTTAGCACTAGAATAATAAAATGCATGCTTTGTGAAAATTTAAGATAATTATGTATATTTTTTAATTTATAGTTATTTTTATTTCTTTCATAAACATTTCTCTTCGCTCGACTGTCCTTTAAAGTTATTGAAATAGTAGTTGTATATGTCCTTATGGGAATTGTTACCGTTTTCACATTAAACTTATTTGACTGCCATTGTATGGGAAGGGTTTGGTCCATTTCAAATTGAATGCAAACATCATTCTTTTAGATTATAGTAGCTCCAATTAATTTTCCATACAAAACTACTAATATTTTGTGTTTAACTAAATTCGTGTAACGTTAAAAATAACTATCATATTCTATTTAGGGTATTGTAACCTTGAATCATAGGGTTTCTCAACTGCTCTAGCAACCTGGTAGTTGTAGGCGGCGCAGATTCCATTTCGGCCAGGTTTCTTTTCTCCTTGAGTGTATTTCTCTCTTCTAAGTAGAGCATTTCTTGTGTGCGTCCATTTAATTGACGTAGTTTGGAGAAGCTTGGCCAAATATGGCCAATGTGCCATAAAACCAAACCAAAAAATCTATTTTTTAGATTTTCCGAACTTGACAAAATTTTAGAATTGTGTTGTGGTCTTATAAGACGGAATTTTTTTTTATTTCTAATGCACTGATCTCTTTGGATTTCGTACAAGGGATGAACTGACGGCTATTTGTGAACGAACATCCAATATGATCTAAATTTCTAACAGGGACATTCACCAAATCCATGTATACAAGCCGGGATTCAATTCTTGTACCTACTGGCTGGCAGAGGATATGTATGACAGATTAATTTGCCATATAAGCATTGTATCAAAATCAATCATAGTTTATCATATCAATCAAATTATATTCAATAGTTACTTTTAAACTGCTTTTGTTTATGCAATTGTAAATACTTTCACTATTAATTTATTCCACTTTTAAAGCTTCCTGTTTGATCCCGAACCGTCCTCAATAGCCCATTGTGTTGCTCCAGTGATACGATAATTAAAATACCTACCCACCTACTTTTCAATAAGGAAATTTGTTTTCAATCTCTCTCCAAAATTGAAATGTGGAAAATTAGAAGGAATTCAATTTTATTTTGAGGATATTTGAAAGTCTCATTTGTCCTGGAACATTTATTTAGCAATTGCCGATATGAAAAAACAGCCATTTGAATTCTATAATAAATGAGTTGTTTTGAAAGCATTTGTTACTGACTGTAATTGAATCGCCCAGCTCAAAAATGTTCAAAGTTCAAATTTTTAGATTTTCGTTTTTGGTTGTTTTGATTCTATAAGACAATCCTTGAGCCAAAAGGAATCAAGTCGAGAAGGGATGATATGAGAAATTTATACACAATCGCTCGCTCAAGAATTGAGTCTTGATGTATTAGGATACAAAACCGCTAGTAAACGAATCTCGTTATTCTTTCGAAATTCGAGCTATTCTCTTCCGAAATTGGCCGATTCAATTATTGATCCTGCTATCTAGAAACATAATATCGTTCTTTCTTTTCCATACAATGACATCATATGTCATAATAAAACTTTCTCGACAAGTATAGAAAACCAATGCATCCTTTATACCCCACATAATAGCTTGACTAGAGTTAAAAAACAAAGATTAATCTCGGAAAAAGTTAAAACCTGCGCTTTACTGAACGGGATTGAATGAAATTTTTAAAAAGCACCGGACTTATAATGCTTTATAGAATCAGGGTATAGGAAAGTCTTCTTATAATATTTATAGAAAAGCCATTTGCGTAGATTAGAATATTCAAATTAGGGACACTTTAGATGAGTGCACATCAACGACGTGTTTCGTCAGGGCCTACATATCGGTCATAAAGTTCATGATACTTGGGCCTGATGTTTAAGAGACGTTAGTGTGTTATGCAGTCTGCTTTTTAAATGTTCTCGTCGCGTCATAAAAGTTGTACTGGAATTTCATAAAAAAAGGAGAAAAATATTGAATACTTGAAATAACATTTCTGTTTCATGAGAGGCCCGTCCTCTAAACTTGCACTAATATAAAGATGCATTCCCGTCATATAACATGGTACTGGTCCTGGAGTCCATCTGTGAAGATATTTGTACAGCGACTGTGAATTTTGAATATCATGTGCTCTAACGTCATGTCAAATGAATGTCATTTCAATAACCAAAAAGAACAGTAGATGAAAAGCCAGTCAAATGTGTCGAGACAAGTGTACCACAAAATGTCCTGTCTGGACTGTGATATCAAATAATTGATCAGAGGAGCTATCCAGTCAAAAGGACAAGGTTATCCATGCGCACCAAAAAGCTGATTCAAATATTAACAATGAATGGAAAAAGCGGATGACAGCCCATGCACTTGTTCAGCTGTACCTACAGGAATGCGTATAACCAATCACTATGCAAATCAGACTGAACAAGGAGGACCTCAATGGGCTATCGACGACGGTCCGGGATCAACCCCCTAAAGGAAATATCCGATGACGTTTTATTTAGAGACAATATTTTGAAAAATCGTTATGATTGAAGTTGTACCTTCATTCAACATTATTAATCCAGTAAAAATAGTATGCCCCCGTGTGAAGGTTTGCAACAAAATACCTACTTATCCACATTTTGAAGCTGAAAATTACCGTAAAATGAAAAAGATAACACGATAAAATTATTTTTTGATTTACATTGTACTGCTTAAAAAATTCATGAAGACAACACAAATTCCAATTACAAAAAATTTATCAAATTCCTAGATCGATTCGCGATTCGAGAAAATCATGCAAATTGAGAGTAAAAAATGTAGTCAAAATAATTTCTTATGTATCTACAATACAAATTTTGTTAACGAATTCACGACTAAAACTTATGATTCAATGGTTAATGACTAATTGATTTTGTCATGATCATGACTAATTTTTCAATCATACTTAATTTTAGTCGTGATGAAAATTTTAATCAATCGATTTAAAAATTAATTGATTCCGCCGAAAACTGTCTGGAGACGTCAGGAATTTTCAGGACAAGTCAGAAACCATTCTACCAGATTATAGACCAATATATAAAACGTTATAGAACAGCTATCGATAATGACGAATTCTTAATGGTCAAGAATGTGCGAAACTGGTTTCTGAGGGCTTTGTTTAGAAAATGGAATGCTTTTTTACTATCTGTATTTAGAACTAATTAAATATGTATAACCCACTTTAGAAAGCAATATATCATAACTCTTCACCACATCTAGAACCCACCAAGATAAACCAAGTGCTCATAAAGTAGTATAATTATCCCTCAAATTATTAACGATACTCTATAAAAGCATGAGCAAGCATAACACTTTTGGGGTTTAATGCATTTTATGGTTACATATCGTAGATTAGATAAGAAACTCATTTAACTGACAAAAGTAATTTTTTACTGTACAGCTTTTTAAAGACTAACACAAACTTTTCAAGCCAAAAAATATAAATTATGAGCATTTTGATAGTATTATATGTCGTTCAAACAAATTTCAAAATGACTGTATTTGTCATTATAAAGTAATCATTTAGTGTCTCCGAGAAAATGTCAATGTATTAGTTTTCTGCATAGTCATTCAAAAAACACCTCTCCACTTGTTAAAATCTTTTGAATCAGGTGTTCCATATTACTTGCATTTACCCTATGTATAACAAAGTGAGGATAATCTAAATTAACTTTCTGTTATGAAAAGTAAGTACCAGTCGAATTACCCTTGTTTTCAAAAGCGATCGTAGAGGGACAATATAAACCAAATCGTCTATGAAAAATAATCAGTGGACTTAGATTTGGTTTTCAATTGAAACCAAACACTACTTTTTGTTGGCAATAAGAATTATCTTATACTTATTTTTAAAGTATTATAAATAAAAAAGGAATTCCTTTTAGTTGAACAAGAGTTTTTCGAAGCAATATAGAAAATAACATGTGCAATAGAGATCTTATTTCAAATTTTATAGGCATAAATTTTATGCAGCACTAAATAAATAGCTTCTATTTATAGTAATAACACTATTTTTTCGAATCGCAAAAACATACAAACATAATAGACTTATTTCGTCTCAATAACATCTTATAATCAAATCTATAATACAATCCAATATGCATTCGTAAAATTGTGTGCAGTTTACCAGAATTCGTCATCTGAGGGATTTTGAACACTTTTCATAAAAGAGTAAAAGATGTGGAAAATCATAATTTTACGAGTCTGATCCTTGCAGCTCCCGTTTGAATTTTTCTTGTTGTTTCTCCCTTTTTTAGTCGAACTGCAAACAATTTATGTGAATTGGTGAAACCTAGTGTTTTATAGCTAGAATATATATAGAGAGATCATTTATATCTGAAGGAATTCTAAAAATGTGTAAAGATACATGCATATCAGGATTTTTAAAAATATTCTTTAAAAAATAAAAGCACGTACTCTGAAACAATTAAAATAGAATAGTCTTCTTGCATTCGTAGAAAATGGATTGTGTAGGGGAATATTTGAAGAAAGGATTGTTTTGTAGAAAATGGATGATTGTATATAATACAAATAATTTTAATACACGCATGTTTCGATTAATATTATTTTTTATTACTAAGTATAATAAATAAATTGTTTCAAAAAGATTTGTTAAGAAACCACTTTAGAACGAAAAAGGTGGTAAAACCTATTTTTTCTAAAGCAATCAAAATTATATCTACTTCTTATCTTATTGACAAAAAATGTAATATATTTTTGGTATGACACACAATTTCAGTAATTAGTTTACGTGTTCTATGAGATGAAAAAGTTACTAATAGTTTAAATAAATTCTGGTATGGATCTTAATTTAATTAAAGAATCCACTTTTTGTTACTCTTAAGATTAAAATCAGGAAACTCCAAAAAGCTGCTAGTGCATTTATATTTCATAAGAGAACACTGATAAATTGATCGAATTAATTTGCAATCCTGAAATTAATTTTTTTCTAATAAATATACCGTCCGTCGTTTTCAAAATTTTGAGAAATACTTGACTTTTTTTAATTGAAACCGGTATTTTTTCTAATTGCAAACTAAAGGTATTTAAAATTATATTGTTAAAAATTATTCAAATTTAATTTTTAACCCGAAATAAAAGTAATCTTATGACAAGTAATTTGTAATTAAACTAGCAATAAGCAAAAGTAACTAATAAATTGAGGGAAATGTATATTGAATGTGTTAAACATTTAAAGACATTCCCATGATGCAAATATAGTCCTCCTAAAGAACTCTTACGCAAAAGAAACTAAGCCGAACAATGGGCTATTAGGGACGGTCTGGTATCAACCCTAAGATTTAGATAAAGGAGTTATAAAACTAATAGTACTGAAAATACCAGGTGGGCATAAAGTATCTTCCTCTCATTTCAGCGAATTGGAATGAAACTTGAGACTAAGAATTTAAGGTACGCATTCGAGACTTGTATAAATAACAAAATTGAGCTCTCATGGTTACAAATACGGTTATATAAGTTTGAAAATTTCTAATAGCAGCACCCAATTTTTTTTTATCACAATGTAATCGTTACATTGAAAAACCAAAAACATTGGAAAAAAGTTGAAGAAATTTTACCTTTAACTCTAAAAATAACTGTGCAAGAGCACTTAGCTCAGATGTCAAAGATGAGTGCGAACAACAAAAAAGGAAAGAAAGGTAACAATCAGCAATAACAATGCACGTTATTTCAAGCACCTATCACAAAATGGTAACCGCCGTTTTTGGTATGTCATCGCTATTCCTATGTGAACTCTTACAGCTGAAAGTTGGTCTGTATAGTGGCTTCTCATGGAGAACTAAATGAGAGTTTCCGCTAAACAGTGTGGTGAATTGATCAAGCATTATTACATTAATGATCAAAATGCAGCAGAGGCATTGCGTGTTTTCCCGTCGAAACCATAACATACGATAAGGCCGCCCGGGTTCTGTTCGATCTCTGCGTAACTTGCTACTTGGATTGTACTTGGGATAGACCTGGAGCTGGAAGACAATCGGTGATGTCAATCGTACTGCGGAAATGTATAACATTCTTAGCCATGATCGTCAGGTAACTGCATGGAGTGTATCTTCAATGCTCCGAAAACTACGGTCTTAGAAATTCTGAAATGCGTACTCCATGTTTCCGTATTGATTCCATAAAGTTGATATGTTGCAAGCAGGTGAAGAACAGCTATTTTAGACTTTGTATACAAATTTACCATGTGGTATGACCATAACACCCAACCTATACGCATACTGACGAAGCACCTTTCTTGTTAGCTAACAGAGTAACTACGAACTATTTGCACTGAGTCTATAAAAATCCCCAATTTGTTACCTCAAGCCTTTCAAGAAGCAAAGTAACTGTATTGCGGATTCACAAGCATCTTCGTTATTGGCCTCTAGTCCTTTGAATCCACGAGGTTTAATGACGTGTACTGTATTTTTGGCAACAGCACATGCTCCTTTCACTACTTCGGCACCCTGGAATACATTTTGCAGACTTTGCTACAGACTTTACGCTCCTTTTTTTCTTTTCTAACCAACTAAGATTTTTCCCTTTTTAAAATTTTATTCGTTTCTGCAAAATCTATTGAGCCTATTGGCATTTTTCGTAATGTTTTATGGTCAGTTCTAGTTCTTCAAGTGGTACCTTTTGGAGGATCCTATTACAAGAACATGTAGAAAGTAGGACACATTTACATGATGCAATGTCAAGCAAGGTTTATATGGTCTTTAAGATATTTTACTTTCAAATCATTGTTATAGTATTACTTTTCACTTTAGAATATCTTAAGATATCTATTTGCCACAGTCCTTATATATCATTTGCAACACTCCTTTTTGGAAAGTTGTTGGTATGGAAGCTTTTCTGTACAATTTTTCTATATTTTCAGTTGCAAATTGTAATGCCTCACCAATACTGGACTTTTTGCTAGAATAACGGTATTCTAGTTCGTTTTTTAATAAAGCACAAATTACTTTTAAAAAAACATCCATTGTTGGTAAAATTGAAGGTAGAAGTTTATGTGGAGGGCCAAAAACAGGACATTATATTTTGACTTCAGTCCTTCAGAGTTTGGAATAACTCATTTTTATTTAAATAGCAAATAAAAGTACCTGCTGGTGACTCATGTTCAATTGTATTACTCTCAGAATTAATTAACTTGTGAAAGGTATTGGGATTTTGTTATGGGATGGCGACTGGTGTTACTCATTCTAGTATTTCCAACTGCAATATTGATTCCACGTGGGTACGTTGAACGCGGGATGTGTGCGGAAATCTCTGAAAGTCAAGCAATACAGTTCCTGACAGCTGATGTAATTATTTCGATCTTTGTGGGTACGAATGACATGATTAACGTTTACAAAGTAATATACAGTCGCGGAAAAAATCGAACCACCCCTCTTCATTCGAGCAATTTTAACAGTAGAGAAAATTCAAAGATGGCGTTCGACAGCAACTAACGTCTTCTATGAATTCAAATGCATAATATTTACATAAGGGATCATCTTCATAATAAATTGAGTACCAACTTCATAATTTTCAATTGAAATACCTATTTTGACACACAATTTCAAATCTATATCAAAATTGAACTCAGGTACCAAATTTTATATCATTAGGTCTTACCGCTTAAAAATTATGAGTAGAGAAAGATTGAACATCCTGATGGTAAAACAATTTCTCAGACTTTTAAGGATATCTTCCTAAATATTTCTATAGCGCTAATATTTTGTACCATGTTATTGTTATGCAACCCAAACGAAATCCACATAAGATTTTATTTTAAAAATAGTTTTTAGTACGCAATAATAATTATTAAATTAATGTTTGAAAAAATTATGAATTGAAACCTTACTCTATTTTGATAGGAATAGATTCAGAAGGACATATAACATGACCATGCAAAATTTCAGGTCATTTCTACTGTTAGTTTTTGCGTTACATTAAATTTTCCTCATTTTGGCGATTCTAGGGGGCATCCAAAAGTTCAAAAATCGTCTGACAAACCTGAAGAATATTTAAATTCTTGAAAAATGGCTTCAAATTTCATTTATGTAATCTAAAATACATTGCCTTTGATCAGTTATATGTCGTATAGATGGACTCAATGATCAATTGTATGACTCACTCTATTCACTTTTTGGTGATCGAAATATCAGTCCGATTGTATTAAATAATTGTAGGTAGGCTATTTGGTTGCATACACGGAGATTTACTCGAATTAAAAAATTAACATTTATTAAAAAATACTAAATACGATACAATATTATACAGAGTATCGATCACTTTATCCGTTTCGAATTGTCCTCAATTCCAAAATCTTTCTTTTATCACATTTTAATCATGGCTACAATTCACAATATTATCGCTTGAACTCGTATAATAGATATACTAATTCTCGGATTACGTGCACTTGCATAATAAATATAATATAATTCTCGAATCGTTTTCACTTGCATAATAAATATAATTATCGGATCGTTTGTACGTGCTGACGTTTGTATAGTGTTCAAATTTGAAATTCGGATAGCTATAAATACAGTTAATCTCGATATACGAATAGCGATTTTCAATGTGGAGATGATCCCTGAAATTGACAGCAACTTTAACATTGTATATCACCGGATATAAAGATAGTAAAGTCATGAAATTTCATATTTAGACTAATTTAACGAAGTGTAATCTGATTAAGACATCAACACAGGGTGTTTCCATTGAAAATTTTGTTGTTTTTGTAAAATTTTATATGAAGACGGCTCCTTATGCAATTTTTTGGATTTGAATTTGTAGAGGACGTTATTATTTATTGAATGATATCTTTGAATTTGCTCTACTATGAATGGTGCTCGAAATAAAGGATGTGGTTCGCTTTTCTTCCACGACTGTACATGGTTTTACATTCTCGAAAATGTATTTATTAGGTATTACAAATTAAAATAATAGTATTTGTAATAAAGTGCTTTTTCTAAGGTAAAGTTGTTTTAAGTTAATAAGCAATAGAGTGCCTGTTAAAGCTTTTAATTTGTAAAGAAGTGCTTTCCCCATTTTTAGCTAATTCCTTCATTTTATAACACGTAGACGGCTAAAAATGTTAAATAAAAAAGTTTAATAATACTGGAGACCTTTTTAAAAGGTAAGAGGAAACTTTTCTATCCTAATGCAAAATTGACTTCGACATTTTCTTAGGTCCATCCTAGTGTGCAAAGAGCACTTTGAAGTGGGTCTGACTTGAAAGAAGCCATCAAAGTAGAGATTCTTTATGTTCCTTCTTCAATTTTACATGCGTCAGTGATGTCCATAGTATCCTGTATGTAAAGTGTCATCATCAGTGAAAGCTGCCACGTAGGGCATTTTATATAAAGGTAAAATGTTACAGTTTCTTGTTGCTTTTTGCTCTTGCGAAGTCGTTCTTAGAGCTAAAAAGATAAAATTTCATCGCTATATTTGTTTTTCATACTTCCAATCATATTGCGATGAAATTGGGTGTTGTTATTTGAAACTTGTAAACTGAATCCGTAAACGTGACAATTCTATTCCTGTTAATTACATAGCTCTCAACTGCATGCCTTGAAATATCCAAATTTCCAGTTCTATTCCGATTTGTTGAAAATTGAGGTTGCAAGGGGTTCGTTTTTTGGGGGGTTTCTTTGTGATCAGCAGTAGATATCCTATTGAATGACAATTTTCAAAGGAATTGAAATCTTACTAGTATATTTTGGTTAACTATTAAAAATAACTAAATGGTTCATCCTAGATATAAAATTAGTTTTGCAGGTGTTAATTAATGTTGTGGATTTTTATGCTCGTTGATAGGGCTTTAAGAAAGCAACTATATTATGAAGAGTATATGAAAACGTTTTCATATACGCCTCGTTATTAAGTTCCTATATATTAAATAGATAATTAATTTAATTTTTATTTGGAATAAGTAAAGGCGAAGGATGAAAGATATTTTTACTTATAAATGTTACATAACTCTAAAGCCTTACCTATATACGCACTATAAAATTAGAAGACATTTATATAGCATTAAATTTAGAATAAGAAACTTATATATTTCTATACATCAATATTCAATATTTTTTAAGCCTAGGCTATAATTGCATGAATTAAACTGTAGTAGTAAATTCTAACCATACAGTTCTACTAATTCCCCGATGAAATGCAACACGTTAAAACACAATGACAAGTTTCGAGATATAAAATGATTAAGTCCTTGGATTTTGAAACACAGATAATACAATATCATTGCCTGTGTCAATAGTAAGTTCGGTGTTAACTTAACTGGCAGAAAGTGACGTAACATTCTTAAATCAGTCAAATATTTTAGGAATAGAATCTTTCTATTCTGAACATTAACTCCTGTCATTCAGGATACCGATATTTGAGCAGATAAGCGCTCCAAAATTATTCCTATTTATTTCAGTTTTAGCAAGGTAAATGAATTCACGGTACTAGAGTTTTTCTTTTTTGAGGTGCAATGGGTGAGGTTGAAATAGCTATCTGCATCATTTCCCACGTATATTAACATTAAAAAATGTGTGAGAAAATTTCGCTAGGTCAATATTTGCTAAGCAGAATTGGAGATGGAGAAAAAGGTATTTTCATTTCTACACATTTGAGAATTCCAGGTGGGTTGATTAAATATTCCGAGCTGTTTAAAAACTGTGTTATTAGGAATCGGTCATTTGAATTCCTGAAAGATTTTATTGCTGCAAATACTATTAACTAGTTATTTTCTACATCATTAAGCCAAGTGTGGAATCTAAAGAAGTAAAAGAGAGTAACATTAATTTTTTTATAAATAGATTTCATTTTTACCCGACTTTCTAGCTCACACCACCATAGTTCATGATAATTAAAATTCCATATGTGTGCATTTTCTTTACTGTTTTTAAATTGTTACAACTGGTTTTTCAGTAGCACGCGGTAATAAACGCGGTAACAAAAGAGAAAGAAATAACGTGAAAGGAAAATAACTAAGGAAACCAACAGCATTTTAAGAAAACTTTTTTCAATGTCGCCAACGGTTAAACGACTTGAAATTTCTCCATAAACTTGAAACTAATTTTCAAAGAGCGTAAATGGAATGTATTCAATGCATACATGCAATTTTAATATAGTTTTCAGTAATTTCAGTTTAGTTTTAAGGTACACATTTGCATTCTTGTTCTGTATTTTATCTTTTGCAAATTCAATAATATTAGACATAGCATCTATAGTAGATGTTAATGCCATGAAAGTTCCTTAATTGAAACTAACAGGTTGTGCACACATAAACTTAGTTTTATTATTTTTGTAAGATATTTCATTTGTAAAGACAATAATGTTATGCAGGGAGTGACTTGAAAAACTTCACTCAACATGCATATGGATTTCGCTGAATGCTCTGAAGCTGTATAGAAAATACAAATTTAAATTGATCACAGGAAAATATTTGATGGCTAAATAACATTTTTTGATAAGCAAATGAAATTTCTTCAAACGCACTACTAATAATAATATAAAAATAATCTACAGATAATCATTCAATATTAAGAGTAGGACCTTTCTTGGACTTGCTTATAGATAGCAAAGATTCAATAAAATGTTCATGTAAGAAACCTAATGGCAACGACACGTTTCCTTAAAAATGTTTATTCCTATCTTTACCGAGGGAGTTTATTAACTTTAAACACTTAAAAGTGCCATATTTCAAAATTTTCATTACCATAGATGGAACAAAGTAAAAGTTTTCACAAAAAGGATAGAATGAATGCAAATGTAAAATAAGTGAAAGTTCTTAAATTTTATAATATTAGATGTTTGGTTGAAATGCTTGAAAATTTTCAGTTTGTTTGACAACCTTTATTTCCAAAGATAAAATGGATTGGTAGTTGTATTAAATACCTATACACGAAATCAAGTTGTTCCCAGCTTGCTTGTGCGATTCTTACTGTTCTACATTCCTCAACCAATTTGAACCAATTTTTGCCATTAAAATTTAATAAATGCACCAGTTTGCTCAAAATCATGTTTTAAATTCATTTTAGTGGTTAATAGTTAAATTTGAAAGCTCTAGTTCTGAACTATATATTTTAATTATTTTTCTAAGGATTGGGCGAATGTAGCATAAATTATTATTGTTTTATATAAATTGTAACTTGTAACACTTTTAGTTTGATTACCTTATTATAATAAAAAATAAAATCAATAATGTCTCTTTTAATCATTTTCAAAACTTCGTACTAAGTTTACATCAATACTTCAGGGTAACATATGCTCTTAGACTTTCTTGTTTATTCGAAGTCTTCTGAATCTAATTTCAACCATACGATAGTATTTTTATATTTTAAGAACCGTGGATCATTTATTCTTACTGAAAATTTCTTGACAAAAATTCTGTTTAATTAAGAAGTTTTAATTGAGTCGTGAGATCAAAAAATGTCAGATATTGACTATAAGGACAAAATGATAACTTTAATTATTTTTGTGTCTTTCAACTCATGCGTCAATAATTAATTATCCGTTTATTTATAACGTCATCACTTAAAATGCCAGTGAGAAACGTATCGATATTCGTTGTTATCTGGAGCCTTTATTAATTTTATGCCGCTCTGTCAATATACATAATAGAATAAAATAAAGTTAAAAAGTATTTCATTACCTCAGCTTATTAAAATATATTCATCATGTTCCTTTCTTATGATACTAAGTGGAGCACAAAAATGAAATTAATGTTTTTAATTCTGAAAGTATAAATTGAGAAATGCCCTGTCCCTGTTAAACGAATGGGAATTTAATACCCTGAATTAATTTAAAGCCAAATACTTAAAGGAATTTTTAATAACTCGACTGAGTGAAAAACCATTTCTTCATACAAGCAACCTCAACTTAACCAATTTGGAGAGTGGGGTGCCAGCTCAGGTGTTGCCTCGTCATCTGACCGTGGTTCAAAATTACGTGGTGTTGTCCTCGGATCTTTCCCTTTGGGATTGATCCCGGACCGTCACCAATAGCCCGTTGTGTTGCTCTAGTGTGACGTTAATTGAAATAAAAAAAAAAAAAAAAAAAAACAACTTAACCATATTTCAATTTAAGTTCAATATTTCTTTTAATATTTAAAAACATATATTTTTGTATATGCTCTACTATTATTGCAGGTTTTAGTTAATGGCCAACATAATTAAATATACAGTTTTCTAAAGAAACTTGTCACTTTGTGGAATTTTTTTCCACGGGCCTTACTTTTAGGGTATGCGTATTTTGTTCCCAAAAAGTATAGCACTCAATTAATTGTAACATTTAAGTTTGAGTATACAGTATATATACTATTCAAAAAATTGATTCACTTCCCATTGAAAACTTTTCCATTATCTTATATAGGCTTACATTCCTAAACTAGTAAATGCATGATGCTTCCAGATGGATACCAATATTATCTTATAGAAAAATAGAGATAACTCACAGGCGTAAAAATCTTATCTTTTTTAAAAATTGATTTTATCACACACGTTTCCTTAAGCTTTCAATTTTATTGTCAAACGCTGGAGTACAAGATCTACGCTTCCAATCACTATATTTGTAATAAATCAGAGAAATAAAAACGACAACATTCATAAATTTATTATTTTTTACAAATTAATTGATTTTTCATTACTGATGACGGATTTATAACTTTTATGATATGAGTATATGATTAAGTTCTAAACCTTAAATGTGTACCATCCCACCTTTGAGGTTTTTAAACTAAAACTTTATGAAACAGTAATTTAGTTTATCCAACAATGTTTTGTATTTGAAATTACACTGCCCAATTTAAAACTGTCACTTCTTAGACCTAAAGTTTAATATTTTTCATTTTAAGAAAAACCAGCCTTTTTTGCCGACAGTCATATTTAGACAAAAAAAATACTTTAAAAATAAAATGTATCAAAAATTCATCATTCATTGATTTAATACATAATTTTCCCCTGAAAAGCAACCCAGCACTCCTGTTACGAATTGAGGTACGACTTCTTACAAAGTTTCAGAAAGAATTGCCTTCCCCAGCGTAACCCTTCTCCTGGCAATCTCCAAGGGGTGGGGAATTTTTCGGCTCGGAGTGGGAATTTTTTTTCTGCTTCTATTGTTCTTGTAGAACAATTGATCATAATTATTTTCACATGGTTATCTTTATCATCACTCAGCACACACACCTTAAATTGTAATTCTTTTATATTAGCTGTGCATATAAAAATAATTAAAAGATAATGAAGACAGGAAATCTAGTGATCCGCCTCCACCCCGCAAGCCTTCTTTCCTTTTTCGTCAGTACAAATTAGATGTAATCTCTATTGGCTTATATTAACGGGGTCTTATGGAAGATCTAATTTGCTGTGAATTGGTTTTAACTTGACATCCCTCTCATTAATCACCGATTCGCAGTAAATCAAGCAGCAAATGAGCTTCGCTGTCCTTCCTTCCGCCTGCCTGTGCATTCTTGACCTCATTCCACATTGCTGAAATGTATGGACACTGTGCTAAACTAGTTTGATTAACCGAACCTAAAAGTAATTTAATAAAGACTAATTACACCTATTTGTTTTTAAAAAATTTTTCCTAAAAAATAAAGGATAATTTGCATCTGATGATAATGGATATTTTTTGCCTGCATCAGGTTAAGTGATTAAAAAGATTTAATTATTCTGCAGTGACTAAAAATGGTGAGAATATAATGTGGTATGTTTACTAATGCTACTGTTTTAAATGAGATTCAAAGACAAGAAATCTAAAGCATTTATTAATTAGAATAATTAAAAACTATATTAAAATTTCATAATTTAGAAGTTCTAAAATTTAAAAAGTATTAGTATATTTAAATAGCAAGTTAAGATGTGACTAGTAAAAAATGCCTTTCCTTTTCAAGATGAGTAAAAAGTAATTTCATATCTCTCTGTGGGGGAATCGTGATGAGAGATTGTTATTTGAGAATAATCAAAAATTATATGAAATTTTTATAAATAAAGAATGTGAATTGTTAAAAATATTGCACATTTTAAAAAGAAAATGTTATGAAGATGTGTCTAATAATGAATGTCTTTTATCTGTTCGGGTTGACAGAAAAGTGGTTCTATAGTTAACTCTGAAAAAAATTATGATGGTAAATTGTGACTTATTTAAAAGTAAATTTTTCTCTCATAGAAACAGCGATATCAACAATAAATATCAAATTTTGGCCGTTTTTAATATTTCTTTTATTTTTAATATGTTGTTACTTTGTTGATTGTTATTTTAAGAATAATCAAAAATTACATTAAAGTTTTAAAACTTATTTTTTTCAATTGTTAAAAATATAAATATATTTAAAAAATAAAAGATACGATGTGTCTAACAATGAATGTTTTTTGCCTATTCAGGTTGAGTGAAAATTATTTCATATTTATCTGTTGATAAATCTTGAAGGTAGATTGTGATCTGTGTACAAAAAATAATTTTACTTTATAGAAAAGGGACATTGACAAGATATCTCAAATATAGTGAGCTTGCAATATTATTTTTATTTTAATGATTTCTTATTTTCAGTGAAGTATTTAAATTTTTTTATTGATTTAGTTTCAGCAACAAGCATAAAATTACAGGAAACAGTTTGGAAATAATTTGGTTTTTATAATTCATTTCATGTTCAGTAAACTCAAGGCAGTTTAAACATTATAATACAGGAAAAAAGGTAAAAGGGAAAGTTAAAATAAAACTTTTATCTTTTCCATTTATGATAGGATTCACATTGTGAGTGAGTGCAAGTAATTCGTGAGTATTTTTATATCGCATGTGCAACTGGCTACTACCGTACTTGTAAACTTGTGCAAAATATAATATTAATAAATGTATTTTTTTAATTATGCCACTGCAAACTGTAACATTTATAGAGAATATGAGAAAAACTAATTTAGAAGAATTGGAGACGGATTGTAAAAGAGAGTTGAACCGCATTTTTGTAGTTTTTTATTGTCTCCTTAGTTTATTAATAAACTAGCAGAATTACTCGGCATTGCTCGGGTAGAATTGGTTAAATGTTGATCTCTTCTCTTTCGTAGAAAAATGCAAGAATCATTTAAGTGCACGGGAAAAAATGTTCAACATCGTTTTAACTTTTTCATAGCTTCTACAATTTACTTCGGACGCAAATAAGCATACATGATAGATCCATCCATGTAATCCATTTTATATTCATCACACTCCTACTGTAAGACAAACTACAAAAGTTTTTTCTAAGGTGACTATTTCAGAAGTCGATATCTTTGAACTTCAATGTATGGCTATCCGTTTTAATTTAACACCAACCTATCTTATTTTAAAATAATTTTATTTTAACTTTACCATTATTTTAAAAGAAGTTACACACCTTACAAAAAGGTTTTGTTTTGTATATTTTATTTATTTTCATGAGACAGAATTCTACAAACCATTACGTATTGAACCAAAGGCTTAAGGAATGTTGGTCGAAATATACATATACCGCCAAGAAATTACCCATGTCTAGTGATATTTTGCAGAAATTAAAGGGAGATAATAAATAATTTATTAAAATCGAACTTCTAAATACTCTATCAGCAATAAGTAAAATGCCTGAACACAAACTAGAAACATAATTTTTTTCTTTACAAGTGTTCGTTTCCATATGTGCAACAAAAAGCTAATCGGTAATTATTTAATGCCACTCTTACAGATACTCTGATCATTCAAAAAGTGAAGAGAGTATCTTTATTTTCAGGTGAATTACAACTCAGGAAACGACTCAGATCATCAAGCCATCTGCTGACGTTTATATGGTGTCTTTGGTGGATGCATATTCCTGACATTGATTCACATATTGAAGTTTGAAAATTCCAATAAAGTATCCGCAAAGTATTGCTCCTAATTCTTTATAGTTAAAGTTAAATTACATAAAAAATATAAAATAAATTAAATTTAATACTAAAATCTACACCCTTCATTGCATTAATTTATTTTTGGAACAGTAAATACGTATTCAATGTTAAAACAAATTTTAAAGAAAAACTGAATGAAAAGTCATTTGTATGTATAATCCATTTATGCGAGCATGAGTAGAACACTAAAGCCATGTTAGATTATAACGAGTTAAACTGAAGTTCTGTGATATAACACATGAGACAGCAAAATTTGAGTATGTTTACTCCATACGTCAGTCTTGTATCTTTAATCATAGGATAATCACATTCTGAAAGATGCTAAACTCCTTTGGTGTTCCCGATTCCTAATTAATTTCTAGTTAAGACAGACATGAAGGAAGTTAATTCGTGTTTTGGTTTTTTAGATTTGGAAGTGGCTTAACGATAAGGATTGAAACAGATAAGGCCATTGCCATAACGATGCCTTAAACGACTTAAAAGTCGCAGAAAACAAAAAGAGGGAAAATGAGAAATTTACTACTTATCACTTGATTACAATCACTTTACTACCAAGCACGTGAATTTGACTTTTATTGCGCTGTGAGCCTGCAACTGGCGTTGATCGTGTCTGGATATTATCAGGTTGGCAACTAAGTTACCACCGTTTTTTTTTAATTTTAACATTCCGCATGTCATTAAATGTTTTTGGCATAATGTTTTAAATCATTCGAAAGAGGATGTTTTGTTCTACCGGAATCTATGTATTTTTTTGTTCGAGTTAATTAATGTTAATTTTCAGATCATTAAAATGGAATGCCAAGTTGAGAAAAATGGGCATTTTCGACACCTTCTTCTTTTTTGCTTTTAATCAAGGTTCTAAGGCCGCAAAAACTGCTCGCGACATTTGTGCTGTGTATGGAGAGGGTGCCGTAGCTGAAAGAACCGCTCGTGATTGGTATGCCAAGTTCAAAAATGGAAATTTTGACCTCAAAGACACACCTCGTTCTGGCCGTCCAGTTGAGTTCGATGAAGAGCGATTAAACCAACTTTTGCACGAAAATTCAATTCGCATCAAACGACAAGGGAACTGGCAGAGAAAATGGAATGCTCCTACACTGCTATAGAGAAGCATCTTCACTCGATGGGAAAGGTTCAGAAGTGTGGAGCATGGGTTCCGCATGCTTTAAGTGACAGAAACAAAAATCAACGAGCCACAATCTCCGCTGGTTTACTTGCTCATCACCGCTCAACTCATGGACGCAAGCAACGATTTCTTTACCGAATCGTTACTGGCGACGAAAAATGGTGCCTGTACATTAATATGAAGCAGCGCAAGGAATGGCTTAGCCCCGGTAAACAAGCGACACCGCGCGTGAAATAAGATCTTCATCCGCGTAAAACGACGTTGTGCGCATGGTGGGACTGGGAAGGGATTATCCATTACGAATTGCTTGAACGGAACGGAACGGTCAACGCGGAACTCTATGTTCAACAGATGGAACGACTCAAAACGGCGGGAACTTAGTTGCCAACCCAATATATTTATTAAGCACGTGCACACTATAATATTAGTAAATGCATTTTAATAATACACTTTCAAACTGCAACCATGATATAGAATGTAATGAAATATTACTTCGGAAGAATTGAAGACAAAGTGTATGAAAAGATATTGTTACGTGTTCTTCGTAGTTTTGTATCGTCCTTAGTTTGTTTTAACCCTCCAAGTGGTTTCAACGAGATATCTCGTCTATCAAGGTCTGACCAATTTCGCTAATGACGAGATACATCATCATCAAGATATTGTCGATTTTTTGGCGATGATGACATCGAGATCTGGTCAGTTTCCTTCAAATGACGAGATATCTCGTAGATCAAAATCTGGTCAGGTTTTTGCTAATGACGGGATACCTCGTTGAGCCAAACACCAGGAAGGTAAATAATGCATAAATTTTTCTAAGAAGCATTCGTTTCCATGTGTGCCACCAAAAAGCTAATCTACAATTATTTAATGCGATCTTACCGATACTCCAATCACCCGAGAAGTGTCAGAGAGTGCCTTCATCTCGAAGATGAATTAGCAGGCGACTCGGATCATCAAGCTATCTTCAGGTACCATCTTTGAAGTAGGGTGAAGTATAGCAAGCACAAATCCAAAACTTCACAGTTCATATTGAACCAATTTCTACTCTTTCCCAGCAATTGTTAAAAATTTAATATTTTCACCTCACATTCCCATATCCTTCACTAATGTGTTTACTCTCTTATTTCTATCAACTTACCACAGATATAATTTTATAAAATATTTTCCAATGTTATTTTATGGGGTCGCTGTTGCCTTACATGACGTGGCACGTACTTATCATTTAATATTTTCTAGTTTGCAATATGGTATAATGAATGGAGCAAGAGGATATAATTTCAATTATACTCTTGTTTTTCAAGAGAAACATCTCTACCAAAATTCAAAGCTCTCTAACGGTGAAACTAATCTATAGGAACATTGCAAGCATAAACCTTAGCAGTCCCTACTTTAAATCACACACGCATTTTATATTCATTGGACGCACTTACCCTGCAAAAGCATTTTCCCAACCTCACGCTAATTAAAAGTCAAATTTTAAAATTTGATTACAGATATAGACTGTGTAACGTATACTAACAGCTTTATATCAAGAAAGTAACAGATTTAAGAATCCTTAAATCTTGTGGCTTAATCTTAAAGGTTGTCTGTGATGGTAACTACGAGATCCAAGAAGTTGTATTGATTCCGATATACGGATTTTAAGAGGTGTGCTGGATTCATCCAATCGCAAAGAGCATTTATTCATTCAGATCTAATTTCGATTCATAGAGTTGTCAGGTACCATAAAATCCCCCTTTTCAGGGATGCGTTACTATGCAACACAACTATTCAATGAACGTTCATCGAGTTCTGGGAACCACGATTCGAAGTAAAATATGCGTTTCATTCCAAAAACTATCAAGGGAAAATCACAACAGATACTTGTAACTTTAAAAAGTTCAAAATTCTCTCTTTATCAGTGAAAAATATGGTTGGTTAGTCTTTCACATTGTTCTTTGGGGTAAAGATTTCAACTAAAATAAATTTCTTTTCCGATCCTTCTCATTGCACAAACATTCATGTGATCAATAGAGGTTTCTTAACGCCTAAAAACTACTAAACCTATTTAAAGGTCTTCATCTTTAAACTTTCTCGTTGAATTTCTTGATCATTCTAAATTCAGTTTTAAAATATGATTCATACGAAATTCTTGATCTTCAGGGAGAGGTTCTGATACCATTAGCCACCAATAGTAAAAATCTGTTTCAAATTATGTCCCGAAATCTTGACAAACTCACGCTTGATTGAAATTTAACTTTAATATCTCTAAATCTTCCCTTCTGTTTCTTCCAGGTGTTTACTTTCAAGGCCTTCTGCAGAAAGATCCTGTAAGAAAACTTTTTGGTTTTCTGATACTCAACTAACATGCCACCCTCTGCCATCCTTAACTATCCTATAGTTTTCATAAAATTAACTATGCCACTGTATAGTTTATATGAAATTTGGTATAAATTAAATGTACCTATAGTTTGCATAAAATTTCATCCATATAGTATTTTAGCAATACATCCATTACATTATACTATGTGTGTTCTTTATACTCATAATTTGTGGATATAAGTTACTTGTGTTATACAGTTATAGGTACCTATAAATTTAATATATATTATAAGTACCTATAAAAATAGATTACATTTGTGAGGGCTGGTGGTGCAATAAAAATGACCAGAGAGTAAAAATCAAGTTATTCATTTTATAATTACAACACTTTTACTTATTTCATCCTTTTGTAATAAACATTGGTATTTGAGGGGCAAAGTAGGTATATTTTAACTTAAAGAGGAAATAATTTAAAAACTGTTGCCCTCATTTAAGGTATTTCTAAGGAGTTTTAAAATTTACTAATGGTTAATGTTAAATGTCTAAAGAGAAGAATCGCATAGTGGGAATAAGCCATATGAAATAACTGACAGAAAATTTAGAAATTTAACATTAACCATAGTAAATTTTAAAACTCTTCAGAAATACCTCAATTAATCATTATATCATGTAGCTTACAAGAGGGTTCGACCAATTCAACTAGTGAAAGTTTGCTCACGGTTTAATGATTTTCCTTTGTGTTTCAAGTTAACTTTCACCGTTTTCACTGGTGAGAATCCCTTTAGCTCGCAGCACCATTTGGTAATAATGGACGTTAAAAGAGATTTGTAAAATTAGTGAGAACCTTTGAATTATTTGGTTTGAAAATGAAACATCCAAGATTTCTCAAAACAAAAATAAAATTTATGCTACGATTGATAAAATGTATTTTTTCTTCGATCACTAAACCCCTTTATTTTTTATTCAATCATTAACTATTGTAGCACTTTTATGGCTATATGTATTCAAATGTCTCAAAATATATTTTTATTATCATTGCTGTTTTATTTATTGAAAATGAAAAGGCCTCTTTAGCATTTTTCTTTCTTAAAACATAGTATGTATGCTAATTAATAATGTATAAACATGAGTATATATATTAACATTGAATTCAATTAACCTTGCAAAAATATACTTTTTTAATGGGAAATATCAAAGGCAATATTCTTTGAAAAATGTTTTGATTGAAAAAGTTTTTTGATAAAAATGCATGAACGACATGAATAAAAAGCCAATTTTGAGCTTTAAAAATAGCTCACCAATAGATTATACACAAGCTAACAGCTTATAAATACATTACTCACTTAGCAGATATATTTTTCCTCTTGAACTGTCTACTTGCGTATCTTTTTATGAAGACGATAAAATTGAATAAATTTATTTCTTGCGTATATAGCAAATATTATCCCATTTATTTATATTCAATGCATGTTGGCAGTTTTAGTACACTTAACTGAATCCCTCAGGTCCAATTAATACTTCTTTAAGCATTTGTAAAGTTCTGTATTAGAATATATTTATTGCATATGAAGATGTTTTCAAAAAGTGAAAGGTTTAGTCTTTTACTCAATCTATATTTAAAGTAAAAAAGGAAGTGTTATTATTTCATTATATTTATTCCCAACAGAGAAAATATCGTATTAATTTCATTTTTATGGTTAACGGTTTTCTTTATTAAATTATAGAAAATAAGATTATTTTGGGATTAAAAGCTTGTTAGACATGATTAGATTTTTTCAGTTCTAGTGTCAATACTTTTTGCCAGAAGGCACTAGAAGTCTTTATAAAACTACACTTATGTCCATAAGTTAAAGAATCAGCTATCTGAGATGGTTTTGTCTCATCTAGCTGTAGAGAACATAGACAAAATGATGAATATACCCTGTATAGCAAAATTAAGTGAAAACAGAAGTTTGGAGCACTTTATTCATAGAAAAACAGTAAAAAGGGACACCGAGTGTCCGACCTTTGTCTTCAATGAGACTCTGGTGGTCTTGTAAATATTTAATACGGTGCATAGTTATCTTGAACGGCTACATAGCCACTCAACATGTTGTTGATAAGAGTGTTCA